>OX578274.1:38971235-39571235 GCA_951217065.1 Baccha elongata | reverse complement strand
TCTAGGTACTCATTGGGAAAAACGACCTATATGATGGACCAACTTATCTTTTGGCGAAGAAGACTTTTGTTATTTTGATCTATCTACAAAATTTACTGCATACATATTTACCAAAGGAAGGGGTATTAAATTCGCAATATCAAGAATTAATTAATATTTTATTAAAAGACTGTTAATTAAAAACGAAAGAAATGATGCATTCTGTTTTATTATGGTGGCTACAAAACATGGGGTTGGGGTGCTCCTTGGCGTCAAGCAATATTCCTATCTAATCTATTAGATCGCTCCAACCCGCCCTTCACAATTAATCGACTGAGATGAATGAGTAGTATTGGAGACAACAAAAAAACATGCCAACGACTTTAAGCGTGCGTGATGGTCTGATCTCTATTCAAGAAAAATACTTTCCGCCGACCACTTTGATCTAAACTCTTTACAAAGCCATCTTTTGTGTGCTTAACAAATCTTTGTTTGTATCCTGTTAGCAATGGTGGATAGTCAAGGTTTGCAAGAGTAACTTTGATTTCACTTTGCTCGGACGGTTTGTACGCTCGCTTCCATATTAAACAGCTGACGTTGTTCTATCCGTCGTACCTACATATCTTTCTTATGTTTAACATCGGCAGCTTATTCCTCTTCAGACCCCAGAGCCTATAGTATCTCATAGTATCTCCTCGACTTCATACTGCTACTGCTCTATTATTCATCAAGAGTCAAAAATCTTCATATTTCATCCCGTAAGTAGACCTAACGAAACGCTATTGTTTCTTTTGAAGGTCCCCGTTTTGGCTGTTTAACTCGAATCAAATATTTGTATGTCTGAAACTTCCGATTCCGATCATTTTAACATCATGTCGGCACAGTTTTAACAGTTCTGGTTTTGAAACGACATCCTTTGAAAACGGCAATGTCAGTAAATTTTGTTAAGTAGTTTGACTAAGGATACCTTTATTTTAAAGTAGCGATAGGCTGTTACAGTTCCTTTAAGAATAAGTCTTCAGTTCTAATCGTCAGTCGCAAAAGTACTAACAAATGCCCAAAATTGTATTAATTGGATGTTTGAGTACTCTAATGTCGATCAAACACATTTAGCAGGTTCGTTTTTTTTTCAAAGGGAACAATTCCTAACACGGATGCCAATTAATTTGTGAAATTGCGTTGACCTTAAAGGTGGATTGACATCGCTTATTGTATATTCTGGATAACCATACTTCGCACGGTTAAGCTATGGTTAAAACAAAAACCAAAGAATTGACCTTCAAAGAACTTTAGTGCCGTTGCTCTATTTCTATGCTTTTCTATTAAAATGCTAGTTTTATGTATTTCTACTACTCGCTTGGATATAAATTATGTGTATACAAATATAAAATTGAGTGCTTTTTTTATAAAGAAGAATGGAAACGGGCGACAACATTTTCAAACTCATTAAAACGTTCATTCAAATTAAATTGATGTTTGCATTTAATATTTTGTTATTTTTTTTTCTTTCATACCCAATTGGATTTAAAAATTGATAAACATTTTTGTCATACAATTTTTTTTTTTGTTAAATTTAATAAAACGTTTCAAAATTTCTTTTTTACAAAATATAAACAATTAATTAAAACAGATATGCAGTCGTCTGCTGTTCCTGCATCGTTCAACATTCTTAAAGGTAATAATATCGAAAATATATTGCAAGTTTCTTTTATAAGTGCAACATTGTAGTGGTAGCTTTATTATATATGTATTTTTTTTAAAAATACGCCCATTATTATCAATCGTATGTATATCAGCTTTCATCCCGTTGAAAAGAAAATAATCTTTATTTTAACGAAATCCATTTTCATGCTAACATTTTCATGTTTTGTTTATTTTTTTTTTTCAAATGGTTATAAAATTTGTGTTTTGTTGATAAAAAATGTAATTCATTTAATGTGTTTTTTTTTTTTTTTTTTTGTAAATGGTACAGAAAGGCTGAGAGCGTCTGGTGGTGGAAGTAGTTCAGAAAGGAACAAAGACACAACTCCAATATTTACACACAGCAATCATGGAAATCCAGCATTTACTCCACAAAAAACTGGAAAATCTTCGTCGGTATGTGGTGGTTTGTTTGAATGATCTAAATTGTTAAATATTTATTAATCATTAAAATTATAAAAGAAGTCTTTAATTATACTTAACTAACATTATTATTTAAAGAAAACTCAAAATGAATCTCGTGCTCCAAAACCACCAAAACCACCAGAGAAACCGATTTTACCTTACATGCGATACTCAAAAAAAGTCTGGGACACTGTAAAATCAGCTAATCCTGATCTTAAGCTATGGGAACTGGGAAAGAAAATTGGAACTATGTGGAAAAATGCAAACGATACGGAAAAACAAGAATTCATTGATGAATATGAAGCAGAAAAGGTAAGTGTTTTCTTCTCGGAGTAAAGTAAGGGCAAAACACCTCACCAAAAGCAAATAGGTCCGGTTTTGGTGAGCCCAATAGAACTTTGACCTGGAAGGAAATTCCTTAGCTAAGACAGGTAAAACTCCTATTTGGGAACTACAACTAAAAGAGATTTAAAGACTATCACCTTATTAACAAACACCGAATAGCAATGAGTTAGTGCTAACATACAGTATAACTCGTAATTTCTATTAATAAACTAGCTGACCCGTCAGACGTTGTTCTGTCTCTTCCTATTTTTACTATACATACAATCAGTGTCTTTATTAATGTTTTTGAATACTTTTGGAACCAAAACCAATTAGGTCTAATCAAGGGAATGCGAGGGTTGAATAAATTTATCCTGAATATTTCCCTTTAAGAACTGTTGCTTCTATAAGATTCGGAATCAAGTTCTTCACAGTAAGTCTGGTACCATTGCACAATCGTGTTTGATTAAAATTTCGAAGCATGAAGGAGTTCAAAAAATCAGTCGAATAATTCACGACATCATCTTGATCAATGATTAAATCAACTGATTTGTATGACACTAAATCTATGCCCATTTGCGATTCATTAATAAAATGCAGTGCATCGACATCGATTTTATTTGCGGCAAGTATTTCGGGATTATGATGATTTTTATTTACTTCTGGAAATACATTTTCATTGAGAATACACAAATTTACAAAAATATTTCCGAAAAGTTGTTAATCCGCTTGTACTGGCACTTTTCCATTTACAACGTGGTCAATAACAGTATTTTTACGTGTTGATTGCAACTCGAATGATTGTTCAAGGAAAATTCGTAAAGTGTTGATGTGATCGACGCATAATCGACCACTGCGAAATCCAACTTGGTTTATCTTGAGCGTAGACTATAGAATACGGAAATAACGGTAATACCAAGCCAGTTGTTGCAGTTCTAAAGGTCACCCTTCCAGTCCCTGGGATTGGTTTGATTTTTCCTTAACATTCCACTATCTGTAACTAAATACAAAATCCAGTTGCTTCAGGAGTGTTTTAAGAAACTCCGCAGTTATACCATGAATTCCATCTGCTTTGTAAGCTTATTGAAGAGGAATAACCCTTTTTATTTCTGTACTTGTTAGGAGACTCGTGTCAATGCCCCTTGCAGCCCTTCGTGCATTGATACTTTTAACTAACTTTTAATATCCAACGCAGGATGGGTTAAAAATACACCCCATCTTGTGTATAACGGAATAATCTGCCTTTACTTATGCAAGGAGTTTTTTTTTAATATCTCTTAAATGTGGCTTTTCTTTATCATTTCAGGTTGAATATGAAAAAGCTCTCAAGTCATATCACAATTCCCCCGCATATTTATCTTTCATTGCAGCCAAGAACAAAACTAAACCTGGTATGTTTAAAAATGTTATAAATGTACAATATTCTATCAAGGCATTTACTTTATAACCTCATCAAGAAAGGAGTGCTGACATTTGTTATTCTCGTTTAACAGAATAATTTTGTTTTTGTTTTTTATTTTTAAGTCAATCCAGACACTGATGTCCACGAAACACCAACACGCTCTAGTGGCAAGGGGCAACAAGAACGTAGAATTGATATTCAACCAGCCGAAGACGAGGATGGTACGTAGAAACTTTGAATTTTAAAATTAACACTAGTTAAATAATAAAAAAAAAAAACATATTTCAGATCAAGATGATGGTTATTCTTTTAAGCATGTGGCATATGCTCGTTTCCTTCGAAATCATCGATTAATAAATGAAATATTTTCCGATGCTGTTGTTCCTGATGTCCGATCTGTTGTTACAACTCATCGGATGACAGTATTAAAGAAACAAGTTAGTTCATTGACAATGCATCAAACAAAACTAGAAGCTGAATTGCAGCAAATGGAAGAAAAGTTTGAAACAAAAAAACGCAAAATGATTGAGTCAAGTGATACTTTTCAAGAAGAATTAAAAAGGGTTTGTAAATTTCTATTTATCAATTAGTTTGTTTTAATTATATTGTTTTTGCAGCATTGTAAACCAGCTGTGGATGAAGAAACATTCCAAAAAATGGTTCAAAAAATGTACGAAGAAATGCGTAAAGAACGTCAAAAATGTGCCGAAGAAGCTCCAAATAATATGTCGCCAAATCCAATGTTAAATAAACCAGTTGTACGTTCCGAAGATTCTAAACTATTTGCTCCACCTCAAATGAATAGTCCTGTGCAAATCCCATCCAAACAAGGTCCAAATGGTTCCGAAAACATGAAAATGGAACCAGAGGTAACTTTAGTCTCATTTTAAGTAAATTACGAAAATAGAAGTAACTTTTTTTTTTTTTTTTTTGTAGCCAATGGAAATAGAGCCAGCTGTAAAACCATCTGTTCCACCACCTAAGCCAGAAAAAGCAAAACCAGCTGTAAGTAAAGAACCGACTTCTTTGGAAAGTCCAAAAAAATCAGGAACTCCTCGAAAGAATGAGGCCTGGGAAAGACCGCCCTTAGAATCGCAACTTTCACCACCTCCGCAAATACCGGTTTCGAAAGAGCTAGGTACGGAACCAACAGCGGTACCTCCGAATGTTAATTTAAGTCCAAACTTGAATATGCGTCCGCCTTCTGCAACTCCACAACCACCTCCAAGTTTGCAGCAAAATCCCATGCAGCATGGCCTGCCACCACAGGTACCACATCCTACAACGAATCCACATGCTGGCCCGCAGATGCCTGTGGCGCCACCAAGCACAGAATCTTCTGCCGCTCCTCCTCCACCACCAGCAAGTGTACAACAAACTTCGGCAATGCAACCTCATCATGCACCACCACCACCACAACATCACCTGCCACCACATATGGCAGGTCATCCATCTTTACCACAACATCCTAGTATGCCACAATCTGGTTATGGTGGCTATGCTCCTACCGGAGGACCCCACCGTTCCCCTTACTATCCACCACAGTATGGTGGTCATCCTCCACAGGGTTACGGACAATATCCTCCGTATCCATATCATCAACAGTACGGACCTCCACCTCCTCCTTCGCATTATATGAGCCCTCGTCCGCCACATGGACCACCACTTCATTATCAAGATCATTCTTCTTCTCCGGGACAACAGCAACCTCATGGACCGCATGAAAGTCATCATCCAGGCTATTCTCCTGGTCATGCAGGCACTCCTCCAATGCAACAAACTTCTGCATCTGCAATGCCAACAGGTCCTCCACCTAATGAAGGTACGAAAACTCTTTTCTGACATTTAACTGAGTTGGATTGTTATTTGTGTTTTTTATGTTTACAGCTGGCAAACGTGAAATGGATATTGATTCCGAAAAAAAGGATTCCGAGTGAAAAGTCATATAAGTCATCTTGGTATGAATTATTTAATTTTTGAAAATACAAGGACAAATTATATTTAGGTTCTTGTTTTGTTTTTTTTTTATAATTAAAACAGTTTTGGACATAAGTTAAAATATTTCTTCATCAAAATTAGTTTAATTTGTTTGTTTTTTTTGTGCTCTGTTTTTTTTTTAGTAATTCCTGGTTTCGAAAAAGTGTACATTTAATACTAAAATGGTAATGATACCAATCATCCTCTACATTTTATTGAATTCTAATAAAGTAAATATTCTCTCTAAGATACATTCAGTAATACCAGTGTTTTTATCTGGTAAATTTGTTTATTATTATAAGTAAAGGAAATAGTTGCATAGTCTGAAGATCTTTTCTGAATAATTTTCTCTTTGATAGACATATTCCTTTTCAGTAAGGTTTATTCACCACAAACTGATATCACCGTACTAAACTAAACAACCTTCACCAGAGTTATCACAGTAATTATTATTTTTTTGTTTTGTTCAGGCTCATTGAAACTCAATATTGAACATTTTGTTTCCCAATTTTAAGGCAAATTATTATCCAACAACGTTGGTGCTAATTGGTATTGAAATGAATCTAAGGAATTATAGAATTGAACCGTTGTTGGGAGGAAGAAGGGGGTATTTTTCTGCAATTTTGATTTTTTCTTTTTTTTTTATGAAAAAAGAAGATGTCAAAACTTGAAATTCTATCTGATCCACGTAACATCATGGTGCTTGATTCTGATTTATCGCCTTCAATGTTTGTTTAAAAGAGGTTGATGTAAGTGGAATAATGAGTTGTTATCACTGCAAATAAAAATGTCACTTATCCCCTTCTTCCTCCCAACGTTTCAATTATTTTATTAAAAAATAAAATAAAATAACTCAATTTAAGCTTGATGCGCGTAATATTATCACTTTTGTGATTGCAATGATCATTATTTGTAATAACAAATTTCGTGATGCGTTATTTTTTTAATAGAAACATTTTAGTATTCATTAGCTTCATTTTAATACAAATCAAAACTTACTTTTTTGGATATTCTGGGTATGCAGAAAATTTTGTTTTGCTCAGATAGAAGTATACCAAAAAAATTATTCCAAAATCGTTAGAGCGGTTTTTAAATAAATCGAAATTTACTTAATATTTTTTATAAAAATTTTTGTTTACAAGTTTAAAGAACGCCAAATTTAGCTGCTTACGTCATGTGCCATTTTAAAGTGACCAATAAATGTGAGTAGCAAAGCGCTTTAAGTCGAACGTTCAATTCGCTATTCATTATATCGGCCCTATAAAAAAAACCTTCGGTGTGAATTTTAGTAAGATTCGACGTTGTCTTCAAGTACTATTAGAGGCTTTTGCTGACAATTGTGCACAATCATTTTATCCCAGTTGCTTGACCCGTGCTCGAATTGATATGTGTAATGTGTGCAACTTAATGCAAACACGTTGTGTTTGTGTGTATAAATGCCATGTAGTTTCTTCAGATTTCAAAAGATTTTAATTAAAATAAAATTATAAATATAAATTTGGGAAATATAAAGCGTTTATTGAATAAAATTACAAGCTCATTATTGTATGTATATTTTAGTATAGGTCAAATTATATTTACCTTTATATCACAAAAATCTAAACTAATATAAACGCGCTTTTAAAAAGATTAATCAGCAACAACGTTTTTGTTTAACACTCTTTAAAAATTGATACAAAATTGTAAAATATATAAATTTTAAATTTATGTATGTAAAGAAATATGGCATTGGCATATTGTGTTAAGAAAACATTGTCTTTTCATATTTTTTGCGTAGCTCTTCATAAGTTACTGTCGGCTTAATATCATCACTTAGACAAAAATCAGACTTCTCTTCATCAGCTTTTTTCTTTGCTCTCTCAAAGGCCTCTATTATACTTGATCTTAAATTAATCAATGATAATTTTGTGAAAATAAAAAAAATAAAAATCATTACAATAATAATGTACCTGAACAATTTTTGGTGTAAAATATATGCACTAACATGGCCAGCATTCAAATATCTAACTTCAACTCCCGGCCATATGTCTTCTAAACTAGAGCATCCTTCTCGTGGAACGTATGCATCATCCTTAGCACAAATTGCAATAATCAACGATGTATCGAATGGGACAGAAAAGTTCTTCAAATGTGTGCATTCATCCATGACACCACGCATAAATTGTAAAGCTTCTCGTTCCCACCAATTGGTCTTAGTTATATCAATTTTCGAACTATCTTGAGCAGCTCGGGGATAAATATAACCCATAAGCTTGGTCAACGTTGATAGATCTATAGTTTTTTTCTTAGAAATATCTAAATCTTTTATCTCATTCATTTCTCTGTTTTTAGAAATTTTAATTTTTGCATTGAGTTCGTCAACTTCGGATTGTGATAGTTCATATTTGTTATCAGTCATTAGTTTCTCATGCAGCTGCTTGCTCAGATCAAGTGTGTTCTCTGTATTAATTCTTAAAATTTTACTAGTTTCACCAAACCCAAGTTCGTTTTCTGATGTTTTGATATTATTATCGTTCGGAAGGTCAGACATGAATTCAACATCTTTAATATCTTGTTTCAGCTCATTCATGGATTGATTAAAATCTTTGATGAAATTTTTTCCAGCTGTAAACGCTTCATCAATTATAGTTACCATTTTTGAAAGACGTTCTCTATATTGTCCATCAGAAAAGTATTGCGTTTCTAACATATCCCAATTGATAGAATGACTCATAACACCCTAAAAAACACTCAACATGTTTAAAATTTGAATTATATTTGATTTCTAAACATGTACCGTAGTAAATACTGCAGCTGCAGTAGACCACGATAGACATGGCACCAACACTAGAGGTTTTGGCCAGTTTGTAGCCGCTAAAGATGCCATCTAAGAAAAATATAAAATTTTATTATCAACATTCATTTGAGTAGTATATATAGCAATGCTTACATGACCACCCATTGACAATCCAGTTACTCCTAGAGGTCCATAACCATTTTTTTCACACCAGTGTAGTAAAACAAGACACTCAAGAATAAGGCAACCACCCATAACAAAAATGTCAGAAACATTTCGCAAATTTGAACGCCTGCGAAAATATCCAAATAATTATTTTGTTTTGGAAAACCATTTGACTCAAAGTTCGTATTTACACTTGATCATCAGGTTTCCTTAAACCATAAAATGGATTCTCCAAAATGATGCTACCTATATTAGCTTCCTTTAGCAATGGCTTGGCAACAAAATTTCTCCTTCGCCAAAAATACTGAAAGTATTTTATTTTATTTAGTTAAACAAAAATTAATTTGAACTCTGCAAACATACATGATCGCCTGTACCAGCCAAATGTATACACATTGGCTTGTGTTTCTCGTTGACCCATTTATTTGGCAATATCACTTGAAAATAAGCTTTCTGAGATGCTTCGGGTACTATTCCTGGAAGATGATACTCGAAAGGTGTTTTGAAATTTCCTTCTAGAATCGTACAATCAGGGTATTTTTCTTTTTTCGTTATTTCAATTGGATATTCGGGCGGTACTAATTTAAAACATTTTTCTCGTCGTGACATTACTTTGCGGAACTCAAAAAGTCTGTGAATAACATTGTTGTTTTATTAGTCAAACAAACAAACAATGATTAGAAACAAATACAACAGAATTGAATTTAACTTAAGATGTTCAAAAGTTAAGTGATGATTTAGTAAAATGATGGTGCAAATGCAAACTAGAGCTGCTACTAAATTCTACAAGCAGAAGAGAAATACACTGAAAAAAGTCTATCAGAAACGCGACCACACGATTGAAGTAAAACAAACTCGCAAATTATTTTACAGCGACGACAAGCTTCTTCCGAAAGAGCTTTTATTGAAATTTTAGCACTTAATACACAAACCTCTCAGTCAACACAAAAACCATTTTCAATTTAGCTTAATGTGATTGTAAAAATCTCCTTCTCAACTTCCGTTCGCCACTTCCGTGGCATTTACCAGCTAACCGTCCGTAAAGAAGTTTTTCTTCAAAAAGGAAGCCCATTGGATCACTAATCATAGAGGAATCGTTCACTCTTTATTCTTGTTTAGTATGCCGGCATGCAAGCATGTATACTATGCGTCAAATTTAAACATATAATTATGTCATAGAGTTAGAAAATGTATATAGTCCGGTATACGTTAAAGCCGGCTACAAATTATCGCTAAGATGCAAAAAATAATGTTGATTTGTAAAGTCTCAATAAAGAAAATTGTAATTGCGTGTAAATTGTGTCAGTGTTTATTCCATACAAGATTTTATCTGCTGTTTTTTATGAGGGTCTTAAACCACTCATGGGCAACCTGATCGGTCCTTATCAGTGTGGTTAAACCATCGACTATATTCGCATTACGACAGCCACTGGAAAAAAACAAAAAGTGCAACAAGTAGATACACATTACCTCATCATCTCATGGCTGTTTATTAGCTTTTCTAAAGATGAGCACTACAGAGAGATGACCTTGGCATAATCAAAATTGTTTCCCAGCTATGCAAACTTACGGAGGCATTCGATATCAAATCAAAATAAAGGGCACGACTGGAATATACTTAAAAATCCTATGAAATTTTATTAAAAGTTCTAAATCCATATCTAACAAAGATTCAAACCAAAATCGAGTTAACGAAAAAAAAATTTTCAAAATAGTTGGAGCGGTTACTCTATATATACAAGTTCGATTTTTAAAAAGTACATATTACAAATCGCCAGTTAAGCGTTGGATTTACAATTACAAGTATGTACGGGTGTGTTTATGAACGTCAAACTAAGATCTGCAATACAAAAATTGATTAAAAACACATATTTTCTGAAGGTTAACATTTTGTTTCTTATTATTTTAGTAGCTATGTCCAATATACTTACAAATAAAAAAACAAACCACTTCTTTTTTTGTTTAGGTGTGTTTTTATTAATTTTTGTTATTGCAGAACTTAGTTAGGTAAAATAGCGGTTTCGCAGAACAACTGTTCCGAAGAAACCCAATTAGCGTCGAAAAGCGCCGTTTTGATAGCAGAACTTAGTTAGTCGTCTGACGTTTATGAAAACACCCTACCTCTTTCTTAGTAGTATTAAAATTCGGTTTTATTTAACGTTCTTTCTATATTCAAATAAAGTCCTTTCACGATTGAAAACAACTTTTGACCACAGTTGAACGTTCGAAACTTAATACGCTTTCAAAACATTTTTTTCTGAATTTTATGTTACTATTGCGATGAATGAAAGTATTTTTTTCACATTTAAAACAAAATTGATTTAAAAATTTTATTTACCTTTGCAAATTTTCCGGTTTGCCCCATCCTTTTTCAAAAAATCTCGTTATCAATAGTCGGCGATAAATACTATCGAGGCGACTAGGCGGCATTTTAGCTTTTTAGTATAATGATGTATGAATTTGTTTTATTAATGCTTAAATATAATAAGCGATTTGTAGAACCTTGCTGTTTGGAAAGAAAAGAAAAAAAAGTGCATGACATAAACAAAAGGTTGCAATTGAAAATAACTTAGTGAGTAACAAAAATCAAATCAGCATTTTTGTTTTTGATTTTGAATAATATTTTAACACAAGTAAAGTAAAGTAAAGATAAACATTAAACACTAAACACTAAAACCTAAGAAGTTTTTACACCATGCGAGGAAAGTGCTTGCTGCAAAGGGTTTCATAAATATACGTTTGCAAATCGTTCAGAGTGATCGACTGTGTGCATGGAGACTTCTTTGGGTCGTCACATCATGAAAGTTATGCTTAATGCGAACACTTTCCTCGCATGATGTGAAAGCTCTGCAAGAAATTTAAAAAAATTTAATATTATAAAAATCTTGTGTCACTTTGTTTGTGGTCGAACTCCTCGGAAACGTCTCGACTGATTTTTATGAAACTTTATTTGTATAAATGTTGAGAAATGTTTTTTTCTGCATCTATACATCTTAAAATTGGCATAAAATGCCAACGAAAGAAACACTTTGTATGCGAGGGCCTGTCTCTCCCCGTCTCCATAGGCGGGAGGGCGAATTTCTGAAAAACTCACCTAACTTTATGTTATTAACTTAACTTTATCTTATATTTTTTCGCTCTTTTAATAGATAATATACCTCTCAATCCATTAAATTCAAAATCATAAAATATTTTTGAAAAATTTATTTATTAAGGAATGGTTTGATTAAAATCGCATTGTTGGTAAATGCGTTTCCTTTTTATTTTTTCATTTGTTGGTCAATTATGAGTTCCTAAGCTACTCATCCGATTGTAATGAACCTTTGCGGGAATAGGTTTCGAAAGTGATTTGATTGCTAACAAGTCATTTCCATATATAAAATAGAATATTGGACTCGAAAACGGATCGTTCGCTTTCACGGTTTTCTGGGCTTGAGGATTGCCCCAAGACAATATAATTATTAAGTGTGTTGCAAAAGTCTCATACAAATAAAATGCTAATTATGCAAGGCAAACGGCAATGATGAATCATCGATCTCATCGCACAGGCCAACATCTTAGACGTGCAAGTAGAAATGCTAATAATTTTAATTAGAATCGAGTAGCATTTCAATACGATTGTACAAGTCACTACGACATCCTTTCGTTCAAACGTGAATATGATCGTAAAGCACTGAATCAATTAGTTCGAAATTATATTCCATTAGTTGAAATACCAACAGATGGAAGAGAACAAAATGGTGGTTTATTTTCCACCGATGCGCCAGGTGGAACTGGATAGACATCAATTTGGTCACTGTTCAATGTTCGTGCGAGGCCCAATTTTTTTCTAAGCAGTTGCTTCTTCATGGACAGCGGCCACGTTGCTATAAAGATGATGAACTAGAAGAACGCCAAACACAACAATATAAGGATCACACAATTCAAACTCAAATTGTTTGTCAACTGAATTCCTTCGAATATGTTGACTGCGCAACAAAAGAAGACGAAGGAACAAACTATCCAACCTATTTTTCAAACTTATTGGATCTTCCCGTGATGTCACCAATTCCAACAGAAGACGAACTCGAACATCATGCATCAAAATCTAGACCTACAAAAACTATGTAACCGAACGCGTTAGGTAATTAAAAAAATCATGGACAATGTGATTAAAGCGACGAAAAAACGACAATGATCCAATTCCCAATTTATTATGCAATTTCAGTTTAAACGAATTAAATTTAAAACAAAAAAATGCATGTCCTTTAGAGTTTGTGATCTGAAGCTAGAAAATTAATGCTTTTCTCATGGTCAATTGTATACGTAGAACGTTCACGTATCGCTTTGTGTGTTTTTTTATCAGATTTAATTCTGCTAGTAAGTCAACACATAATTTATTGATTCTGAGACGATACGAAGTTCGCCGAATCAGCTAGTTTATATATAAAATTCAGACTTATTTGTGTTCGCTGGCAGAAAAACAAAAACCAATAAGTATCCAAAAGCACTTCAATAAACCGATCAATACTTTAATTTTTAATTGGCATTGCAAAGCATTGCGGGTACAGCTAGTGTATGTATATTTATTTCAGAATTTAAAAAGAACATATTATTTTCTTTGTTAGATTAATTTGTATCATTATAACGTTGCTCAATAAACAATAGATTTTTTTAGTAACATTTTAACATTTTAACTCAACAAATGACATTGTTCGTCTATTTGAAAAAAAAATCTTAGTTACTAGTTAAATTTGGATCGTTATGAAAGACAATAGTTAATAACTAGAAATGTGTTTGCATACACCTTCAATACAATTGTGTGAACCATTGACTACTTAATGGTATTTATGCACATTGCATCTTACGCACGAAGAAATGGGTCAGTGAGAACAATTAAATAGTTTTTTTTTCAAGAGGGTAATCGCCTGCTGCGATGAGAGGGCGAATATGATTGTAGATACACAGTCAGTGCCGAGAATCTGGAATGAATATCTAGACTGCTAAATGGAGAAGATAGCCAACATTACGCTGCTAGGGGACTAAATCCATCTAACTTGGATGATGATGGCCAACATTTCTGTCCACCCGAATTAAGTTAACGATTGCCAACCTTAAATCGTATAAGGCTGTTTTAGTCTTTTTATTGTTTTTATTTTTTCATTCTTATAACTTTGCTTGGCCACGAACATAACATCCTAATTTCTACAGGGAATTTTCTCTGTAAATTTTACAAAGCAGTCGGTAGTCATCGACAATTATTGCGTACTATATTGGGTTTGATGTCATTTAGCTGATGAGCTCACCATCAAACCAGGACGAAACGCAAAACTTGAAGTAAAGACCACAAAACCTTTAAAAACTAATCTGTCTACGGTCTGATGGGTGCCTCTCAGTGTGTTTTAGGCAAGACAAATTAACCGTTGATCAAATGTTTACACTCCAACAGATTTTGAAAAAAAAACAGTAATTCCAGATATACACGTCTTTATCGATTTAAAGTCACGTATAATAGCATGAATACAGACGAATTATAAAGAGCCATGTCGTATCTCGGCATCCCTGAAAAACCGCTTGTACAATATGACGATGGAGAAACCTAGCCGCTCTGTCAATGTCAGACCGTTCAAATGGGAAGGCGTGGCTTGTTAGGAACAAAACTGGGTGGAGAGATGTGTTTGTTGACGCCGTTATAATTTATATATTTAAGTAAAATTAATTTTCCATTTCTGGGGATTCATCTTATTTGCAGTTTTCCGGAATATCCCTGTGTGACTGTGTTCAAAAAAGGTGAATGTTTTCAAACTGTTTTAAAATCTTCATAAATATGATCGACAGTAGCGTTACTGAGTTTGTGGAAACTTCATCTAGGATTTAAGGACTGCTTGACTGTAAAGATAAGGATTTCCTATGTAGATAGATATCGAGATTTAATGGATTTAAAACTATCTTAACGAATTTGACGTTAAAATTTTAAATCATTTCGACACTTTTAAAACCAAAAAGGATAAAAATGAAATGAAATGACAAAAATATTTACGGATGAGATAATTTTAAATTCGAAGTTGTTATGTTCTTTGTCGACTACGACCACTAGCAGGTCGTAACGCTGTGGTGGATCTAATAAAAAACACTTATTTGAAAAAAAATACTCTCTATTATAAAGGCAATTATGTATTTTAGTATACAAAAAAAACATAATTCATTTGTCTACAAGTTTGTTATTATAGATAAGAGGTAGGTACAGCTTATACATCTCATAAAGACATCTCATAAAAAAATAGATAACTTTGAAAACCAATTAAAGTTAGGTTATTACACAGTACATATAAAGAGGTTATTGACATTCTTGTATTCAATTTCAAAAAGCTGAACCCCATCCAATAGTATTCAATTAAAACCGAAAAAATGTTTTGTTAATTGATGTACAATTGATGCACTCAATGTTCTTTTTCTAAAATTAAAAAACAAAAACAAAAATTATCTCCAACTTAAAAGTTCGGCTATTGACTTTGGGAAATAAAGTTGCCTCAAAAAATGTTGTGCAAACATTTTGGCAAATCTCGCCTGATTGTTTTTGTTTAAAGTTGAACTACTTCCAGAATAATTTTATTGCGCTTTTTCGTGCCAGTGATGTAATTTTGTGTATAAAAATATACACAACTTTGTTACGTATAGAACGCCTTTGTCTACACAATTTTATAACAAACTATTAAAATTAAATTTATAAAATATTAAAATTTTAACAACCACATAGCAATTAAAACCACGCACAAATAAAATTGCAATATCTTTTAAATATTCATAATAACAAAATCCAAAGTAATAAATAACATGTATTGTCACCACCGACTGATAAGAAAAACAAAAAAAAAGTGAAAGTACTAATAAAATTCCTAGTTTTCCAATATCCAATGTTTTCAAAATTCCAAACCGAAAATATCTTTTGTAAACATGAAAAGGGAAATTTTTCGCACGTTGTGAATTTGGGAATTTGAGCCCTGTGGTGCCACAGTAGTCGGTTCTTGTACTATATAACAAAGACAATTTTTGACAGGGCTGAGTAGAATAACAGTAGGAAGTATAATTTGGCTTGACTCCTTTTAAATCCGGAACGTTTTATTCTTTAATCACTGACTTATCATAAATAGATCTGTGTTTATTGTTTAAGTCCGACTCCTCAGAGCGCTCAACTTGCTTACGGAGCGTACTCAACTTGGAACATACTCGAAACTCGGCATCTGCCATTCTCATCCAAAGATCTGAAACATACCACAGCCCCAATCTAGTTTTTTCCTTTGCCTACAAATCTCGACAAATAGTCGGGCATTTCAACTTTAGCAATCCGAAATGGGTATTTCTATTGGAGATTGTTAAAATTTGAATGCGTGGAGATTGTTAAAATTTGAACAGATTGAATTGCCAAGACAAAAGTCGAGACATTAGCCTTGATAAAGGTAAACAAAACAAAATAAATTACTTAATACGCAGCGATATCGTCTTCTGTCAATTTGTGTTTGTTATTTAGTATAAACTTCACTACTGGAGTGCTAGACGTATAGCCTCCAAACCTCAATTAACTTTTCTTTTTATTTCTATGTTTTTGATTACTGTCAAATTTAGCAGTTAACCAAAAACAACTGCTGCGACGGCTGCACAGGTCATCAACTTGTAATCCTCCGTCTCCTTCCGTAGAAAAAAAATTTTACACGCCCTTTTCTATACATGAATTCATGTCAACAGCAAAATTCAAAATTGTAAGAATGTATGGTCTAGCCAAATTTGACAGTCCTATTTGAAATGCACGGGCACGCATACAGAGTTAAATCTCTGCAGTTTTAAAAGTTTGTTGGCAAATGTGGTTGGAGCCTCCTGAGTTGATGTTCTATTTATTTATTATTATATGGACGGCTGTGAAGTAATTCACACGTATTTACTGATAAGAAAAATATATTAATGGGGTGGTCGAAGAAAAGGGGACAATTTTCTAATAACTACTTCTATGATAAAAATTCCATAAATAAAGAACGATATTAAAATAAACTACAATACAAAAAATTGAAATTGATAATCAAAAGATCTACTGTGGCTGCAATCAACATCACCTCTACGCCAATTTACCACAGATGCCATCTAGATCTGAAATTTGAAACTTTGTTATTCAACTCGCCGAAAATACCCTGGAATGATTGACTCTGTTGAGAAGCTGGAAGTATTACTAGCTCATGTTGTTTTATTTGTTAATTGCCAAGAATTTAAGTATGTCAAGTACCAATCCATCGCTTGTTTTGTTTTCCGGATTTTCGCTAAATACATTTAAACTTATCTGAAAATTTTAGACAACAATTTTTTATAAATTACATTTAATAGCTCATTTTAATTTAAATAAGACATGATGTTGCAGTTTTCTTGACTTTCCATCCAAAATGAATCAAAACACTGCCAATACTCGAGCACATAACATAATCGGATTAAAATGAAACCTATTGAATAAGAATTTAATTAAAAGTTATGTACAATACCGTCATTTAAAATACTTGAGAATATAATGATTAAAAGTGGAATTCGCTTAGGCCAAATAGAAATGTTAAAATACTCTGAACAATCTATCATTAGCCAAATTAGACCGAAAATTAGTTTAAATATGTCTCAACTAGTGGAGGCTTCCGTCGATACAAACAAATTGTTACGTTTAGCCAGACTAGTGGTGCCTTCACTTGGCGATTCCAAGCATAAAGGCCAATCCGGAAGAATCGGAGTTATTGGGGGTTCACTGGAGTACACAGGAGCGCCTTATTTTGCAGCAATTAGTGCCTTAAAAGTTGGAGCTGACTTGGTACATGTATTTTGCCAAAAAGAAGCAGCAAATGTTATCAAATCTTATAGCCCCGAACTTATTGTTCATCCTTTATTAGACTTGGAAGATGCCGTCTCTCAAATCGAACCATGGCTAGAGCGTTTACATGTACTTGTATGTATTTAATTTGTTATATTTTTTTCATAAACCTACATATTTTGTTATTCTTTAGGTAATTGGACCTGGATTGGGACGTGAACCATGCATTTTCGAAACAGTTAGTCAAATTATTCAATTATGTAGAAATACATTCAAACCGCTCATAATCGATGCTGATGGTCTTCATCTTATAAGCAGCAATCGAGATCTAATTAAAGACTACAGTGGTGTAATTCTAACTCCGAATGCAAGAGAATTTGAAATTCTTTTTGGAGATTCACCGGAAGCCATAAAAGAAAATATGAAACTTTTAGGCAACGGAATAACAGTAATGCGAAAGGGATGTCGTGATAAAATATATATAACCAATACCGTTGAAATCTATCAACTCGGAACAGGTGGATCGGGACGACGTTGTGGTGGTCAAGGTGATTTGTTGAGTGGTTCGTTGGCCACATTCTACCATTGGGCTCTCGAATCAAATCAAACGAATCCCACATTTATTTCAACATTTGCCAGTAGCTTTATAACCAAGCAATGCAACTCATATGCATTCAAAAAATTCGGGCGTAGCATGGTTACGGGAGATATGATTAATGAAATTCATAATGTTTTCGAAGACTTCTTCGAATGATGATTGATACATTTCAACATCAAGTTCAATTGTTTTATTCAATTTCAGGTGATTATTATGTACTCTCTTTCTCTCTCTTTCAAAATGTTGTTTACAAAAAATTGTGATTTAAAATAAACCAAACTAAACTATTTTTTTGGTAATATATTAAATGGAAACTTATGTTAGTAGAGTTTGGAAAAAGATGATGAGATGGCTGGAATGAATACCAGCGCACCAGCCTGACGAGTCTTCTAATCCAATCAAGGGGTTACCACTTCATTCACAATCAAGTTGTGTATTTTCATGGGACCAGCTTACACTCTAGAGTACACTGATCTATATTGAGATCTTATTTTTTTTTAATTTTTATTGAACATTATATATACAATTTGGCTTACATCTACTTACGATACTATGATGTTTTTTTTTTTTTTTTTTTTTACATTATTGTTGGCACATAAGGGGCCTAACCTTAAACACTGACTTAAGTTTAAGTCTATATTGAGATCAGTGAGTACACTATACTGAAAAAAAGGGAAGGTATTATAGGAGGCCGTTTGCGAAAACGTCATCTGCGTGCAAACTGCATTTGTAAAATGTTCTTTAACGCGACCTACAAAAGTAAAACCAACACAAATCATGCTGCATTAACATTAGTTGTGTTCGTTGAATTTTACCAATTTTACCCAGGGTCGACCCAGGTTTTCTTGACAGCCCCAAGAGCTGTCAAAAAAACCAGCATTGGGTAAATTTCAAAAACGAACATTCGAAAATTATATCGTCTTGATGTATATTAAAACTTTTCATCGGCAAGAGGAATTTTGGTCGCCTTTTTTGGGAAATTCGTTTTTGCTATGTATTGTTTCTGTTGAGTGTAGCGTAATGTGTATTGTGCTTATGTGCTTATGGCCTAATGTGGCAATGGAAATCTCACAACGGCTCCACTGCCTGGAAAGCCGTTCATCTAGTATGGGCCTCTACGCACGAGATGATTTACATTGAGCGAACCTTCCACGGTCGGCATAAACGCATACAAACACTATATTTATTACAGATTGATGTAACTGTGACGTTATTTGACAGATTGTGAGTTGATTTCTACTGATATGACAGTGAAGTACTCAAGTGTATTTTATAAATAAATCAGCGCGCTCAGAGCTCGATAAACTCATGCTCTACTCCGTGGTCTGCTCAGAGCTAAAAAAAAAAACGCCTGTGGGCCGATTAGGGAATACGAAGCGAGTCGTTTATGGTGGCGATAATGTAGTTTGGCATTGTTGTTGTCAATTTCGTCTCTTTCGTTTTATATTTTCGATAGCTTTTTTTTGGCGGATTTAATGTTTTGTTGCATTAAAATAAATAAAAATATTTGGATCTAAAACTAAAGAGATAAACAATAAATTATTTCATAAACAATGTGTAGGTAACAAAAACAGCAACACACGACAGCATCAACAATAGAAACACAAAAAAGCCAATAAAACTAATACTGAAGCTACTTTTCTCATAAATAGTGGAGAAAATTAAAAAATTTAAACAAATATTCAACACACAACACAATACACATATCTTTTTAATAATATTTTGATTTTATTTCGAAGTAAATGACAAAAAAATACACCTACTCCCGGCCACGATGGATGCCGGGAAACAAAGTGAGGCGAGTCGAAAATGAGATATAGAATTTAAAACGACTCGCTTAGTCGCTTCGTATTCACTAATGGTGGATTTACATGTCTCTGCACCTGCAGAACTGCAGAAAACTAAAAAGAGACAGATGTACATCTTAAGGCCCGAAAGGCGAAAAGAGTACACATATACCATCTGAATTGATTTACTATAACAAGTTGCTGTCAAACTGATTATTACTGGTACGCACCACAATGTTGTAAGAAAATTTCTTTCGCATTTTGTTTTCATAAAGTGGTTAAATTACACTTTATCAATTAAAATTTGATTGAAAATAATATTGTAGTTTATATATATGTTTATTTCCTTTAACGTATTTATATCACGAAAATATTCAAGTTTCAAACTTAATATTTCAAAAATTATTTAAAATGACTTGGTGCTTCATTAAATAGGCATTAGTAAATTATGTATGCAGACGAAGTTGCTATAATGAAGAAACATGTTCATCTTTACTTATAGTTTCTAATCTTTACCTATAATCTTTATTCATAATTTATGTATGAAGATCTCTGCACTTTCGTCTTCTCTCTCTATCAAACAATCAAAGTTTTCCATTGCGTTTCTTCTTTCTCCCTAAGTTTTCTCCAGTTCTGCAGGTGCAGAAACATGTAAATCCACCATAATCGGGCCAGTGTTCTTGATGTATGGCATTTTCATTCGAATAATTCATCTCGTGTATAGAGACTTTCATTTTAAACTCAACAACACAGCGCTCTTAGCTTCAAGCCGCCTTCATTGTACTAGAAAGAGACAACTATCATAATGAAAATGAATGTGTTCTTTTTTTTCAAATTCCCATATCCATTTGTAATTTTCATTTGGTAGAGAAAAAAAGTTTCGACAAATGAGTGTTGAGATTGGAATTTGTTCGGCTACCTCGTTTGTTTAAATCGAAAAAATCATTTGTATTATTAGTTAAAACTTTAATTTTATCTATTATACTCGAAACAAAAATATTATATTTTTGAATATATATATTTTGAAGAAATGATTGAGATAAACAAAACCACAATTGGGATTGCTGCTGGAGTTGCCGGAACACTATTCCTTGGATATTGCATTTATTTCGATAAGCAACGTCGCAGTGATCCTGAATACAGAAAGAAAGTCCGCGAAAGTATGTTTTTATCTTTATTTAATGAATGACAAAAATTCTATTTCAATCATTTAAAATTTCAAAGGGAGACGTCGTCAGCGCAAGAATGGCACAACATCAAAAAGTGGTATGCCCAATTTGAATGACCACGAGGCAATTGAAAGGTAAATACTTTATAATTTACTTGACCAAAGACATAATTTTGTTAAATCTGTATGTATAATGATTAAATCATTCTCGTTTGCTAAGTAAATAACATCGGACACAACAATGTAACAAAAATATGATTCGGTGTATTATGTAATGTTACGCACTACTGTTGATGAGAAAAAATTGTTTTTCCTATTCGCATGCGATCCTAAAATGTCAGATTAATGTATGAATGGAAGTAAAATGTATATACATAACTTATTAATCTTGTCAACATAGACCTTGAAGTTTCCTACAAATTTATTTGCAGTTCGTGTTTCAATTCAGTTGATTATGATAAAAACATTTTATACAAACTGTTTTTGGAGCAGTTCCTTTTGGCTAATGAGTTAAACATAGACCAATATGAGTCACTCCTGTGGCGTGTATATTAGCTCATGTCCCCAACTATATTTAAGTTATTAAAGACAACGCCATTAGTGAAAGCCCTTTCTTGTGGTGGGATAAGTTTTTTTTTAGAGTACACTTTTTGAAATATGTATGTACATGAAGGTTATACATATCGATTTCCAATGTGCCCTTGGGATGTTAGAAATCCTTAGGAAATATTATTTTTTTTTTTATAAAAGTAATTTTATATTGTAAAGAAAGATAAGATTATTTGCCCCGAATTGAATACAATTGTTTTCTTTTTTAACCCCCTAAGTACTGAATTCTCCTACCATCTTTGCATTTTGTATTGCTTTAGTATATATTAGCAGAACAAAATGAAAAGGTTTAAATTCAAAGTTCCACAGGTGAAACAAAATATTATAAAAAAAAACTATTATTATTACCTCTGACCCTGATAAACACACTACAAGTGTCTTAGCACCTCTAGGAAGGTGGCAAAACTGTGTCATAGCAAATCTCTCATGTTCAACTAATATAGAAGACAAACATCCAAAGGGAATCGCTTGGTTATGTTATGAGAAAACCAATTGAAACGGTGTCAATAACTTCTTTCAAAACTGTAACTGGTCATTATGTTTTGTTGATAGTGACTGGCTTTAACAGGAAAAGAGATAGGATCTGAATCACCGGTTATAAAGCTTACTTCACTGAAATTTGTTTGCAAATCAGTTTGCTGCTTATTCTGTTTGCATTTTTATGGGACAAATAATTTGCACTCGTACAGTAGCATGAATACCTAAAAGATCTTGAAATGCACGAATCACCTGGTCGAAATGATATATCGGCTATTATTCTGGAAGAGATGGTGTTCTTCGCTTATAAAATCAATGCCTTAGCTTTTCTATCTTTCTTAATTTTCTCGACACTTTCCCTGTGAATGGAAAACAACATTTGTCCAACCAATTAACATCCCAAACATTAAACGTCGGCAAGTCTACTGGTTAAGAGTTGTAGTTACATGTCTGTAGTAGTTGTACGCCTTCCTCCCTTCTGTGGTTGTACCAGAACATTGCATGATAGTACTGCCTTTGGACTTGGTACTTAGTGTCTCTCTTCATTACATGAAAGTACCAGCTGGGTTTGTGGTGCTTTATTTTATTCACGATTGTATTTTGATGTGAAGGTTTCTACGGATCTACTTGAGCTTTGCCACTCTGTCATGCGAAGCATCTTCATCTCATCAATTTGCTAACAAACTTCTTGTACATTTTCCAACATTCTGAAGCGAATGTAAGCGCTGGACGAACAACTGCAATGTAGAGCATTCCTTTATGCTTAGAGGACATTTTTCGTACAAAGAATATGGAAGGGTTATCACGCCACTTCACCCACTCTACGCTTACCCGATGGTTGTCGTCATTTCAATATGGTTTGATTATTTGGACTATGTACAGGTGGTATTAAAGCAAAATGACGGCAACTGAGATGAAGATGCTTCGCATGACAGCAGAAGTGACAAAGCTTGACCGAATACGGAGAAGAAAGATCCGGAAAAGCCTCCACGTCAAAGAAACCATCGTTCAAAAAATGCAGCACGACAAACTCAACTGGTACTGTCATGTACTTAGGAGAAACGCTGAGAACCCCGTCCAAAAAGCATTATCATACAACGTTCCAGTACAATCGCGAAAGGGAGGCAGGCCCAAGAACTCTTGGAGGAAACAAATGAAACGACACCAGCAAATGTTGGCCTCAGACATGGAACAATCCATAACCGGGAAGCTTGCCGACACTTTCTAAGGTCAACCCGACGAACCCCACAAGCAGATCAGTAGAGAAGCGGTGAAGTGGGAAAGTTGTGATCCCACTCGAGATCATAATATCGTCGGAAAAAAAGAAGAAGAAGAAGAATATGGTTTGATCATTTATCCAAGGTGTGTAAGGTTTTCGCTCTTGGGAACACTATTCCGCTCATATAGATGTCCGAGGTCGAGTGGATTGGAAAATGGACGGCATTTAGTCTTTTTGGAGCTTATTTGATAAATTTTTGGTGCGTGCATCTTACCATTGTTTTGACTTGCACATACGTATCGCATGATTATCCGCAAGTAGATTTCCGGACTTCTCGTTGGCTTTAAGGCAATCCATATTAGCTTTCGTTTATCGAATTGACTACAGTTTGCATCCTTTTTTCGTTCAAACGTAATAGGATCATAAAGAACAGAATCAATTAGGTTCAGCCGTTTAGACTGGTGCTGATACTCTCAGACTGACATACAGACAGGCAGACAGACAGACAGAATTTTTTTGTTGTGCGATGCATAAATTACCCTATAGGACCTATAATCGCCAAATGGTTGAAAAGTTCTCATTTCGAAAATTATGATGATAACAATCGATATTGCATTCCAATCCTTGAGTGTTTGTTGTAGCACGTTCACATCTCCGCAAACCTTCCGCTTTGTGTGTTCTTTCATAAAAAAACTGAATTTAATTCAGATAATAAGTTCATAGTAATAAGATAATAGTTGTGTTCGTTGAGCCCTGGGGTCGCCCTGATGTCGCCCCAAAGCGTTTTTTTTGAAAAACCTTATCTCGCCCTGGGTAACAAATTCTCTGTTTTTTGAAACCAACTCGCTTTGAAGTAGACCTAGGTATTTTGCTGGGACTAGTTGAGGTAAACAATTTGGCATGTGTGTTGTCAAACATATGTTTACAATTGAATATTTCATTTTGCTTTTGCAATGCAAAGAAAAGAAATTATATATTTATTTTAATGAAAATAAATAGAAAACATACAAATAAAACAAAATGTAACTGTTTTATGTTTTGGAATGTACCAAAATCAACAAATTTCAAGTTTTAATTTCGGAAACAAATATTTTTTGTTTCTTTCTTTTTGTCAACAAAACAAAACCTACCCTTATGCGTTTTTTGAGAACCAAAAAAGCCAGTTTTTTAAAGCTCTTGGGGCTGTCAAGAAAACCTGGGTCGACCGTGGGTAAAATTGGTAAATTTCAACGAACACAACTAATAAGTCATAATTTTTACTGATTTTGAGGCTGAACGAAGTTCGCAGGGTCAGCTAGTATTAGATAAGTTCATTAAAAAGATTACATTTTATTTCTCTTATTGTACCAAAACAATTCTTTCTACTCCTTCTAGTGTCGTGCAACACCTGTTGCATTTAAAAGGCAATGTGCCTTACAGACACATATGTAGTTACAATATTATTATTATAATTGATTATTGATATTAATGTTTTCAACTATTAAACCGAAATTCATTCTTTATTTTCAGGTATTTCTTACAAGAAATTCAATTGGGCGAAACCCTTATTGGTCGAGGTGAGTTCGAGAGCGGCGTAGAGCATTTAGCAAACGCTATTGTTGTTTGCGGACAACCAGCTAGACTGTTGCAAGTCTTACAAACATCACTGCCGGCTCAAGTATTTGGTATGTTAATTCTGAAAATGCAAGAATTCGGAAGCCGAGCAACAGGAGAAGCAGAAGATGATAAAGGACCAAGATTAGTTGCAGCCAGCAGTTCAGTGTCTGATATTGTTCCTAGTGGATTTGGTGGAGAGGAGCATGTTGGTGGAGTTATTATTGATGATCTTGAATAAAATAACATAAAACTGGCAAAACAAAAATAATATAAAATGTTAGCAATGTAAAATAATACAAGATTAAAAAAAGAAAAAAGACCTCATGTTATTTATGTAGTATTTGCGTTCTTTAGTTAAAAACAAAAAAGTGCACAAATGCTGTGTTGTTGATTCTGTTCATTTTTTCAAAGAAAAAAAAAATAAAGTGTGACAAGAAAATTTAAATTAAAATACATAAAATTCAAACCAATTTGTAAGGTTTAGTTTTTTCAAACAAAAACTTTTTCTCAGAATTTGGCATATTAATGTTGTTCATGCATTAATTCTTCTATACGAACATATTTTTGAAAGTGAGCAGAAGAGTATCTTTTATTTCAAATAGGAAACTTTAAAACTACTCAGTCCATATAAATTATTCACTTTGTTGAAGAGTTTATTTGTTTACTACTGGCAATTATTCTCAAATATAGCTCACAAAAATTGATAACTTCGGTGGTGTGCGGTGTAGTACAAGTAACTAGGGGATGATATACAGCGAATGCCATTCCACTAAATCGAAATTAAATAAAGCGTTTTCAGATCAACATGAATAAAAGAGTCTGCAGCATCCAGAAGGACTTTCCTCATAACACTGTTTGACATGGAACAATCCAACACCGGGAGGCTTGTCAAGGCTATCAAGGTGAAGTGGGAGAGGTATGTATGTCCCTCAAAGAAAAATTCATAAAGCAACTTTCTTCTCAGAAGAAGTTGCTAAATTTCGTATTCAAATGGTAACTCAACCAATTATTTTTCAGCGACAGCAAAAAACATTTTTAAAATTGTGGTTCGAAACACCTGTTCTGAGGCAGTTTTTTTTTTCAAATGTGAATTTAAAAGTTTTCACATGAATTTCTTTAATAATCCCAACATATTACTATACGTACTTTATCGACGACATCAAAATACAATTTTTCCAACGTATGCATTTAAAAATAATGTAGGTAAGGTACCTACTATTTAAAAAGACGTCAAAACCAATAATGCCTTGAAAATTTCGTTTGGTAAACTAAACTTAAACTACCTACGGTCTACGAAAAACTCGAATTTGAATACATACATATTTAAAAATTTTAAGCTTTGCTCTTTGCTTTTATTTTTTAAATAAAAAATGTCTGCTTTCAAGTTCAATGTTGTGCATTCACTTGTTGTACTCACGTTTATTTGAAGGGTGTGTACAGTGTACCTACACTTCTATAAGCTATAATATAAGCTGAAATGTTTGAAAAAAACAATTTTTAAGAAAACTTGCCATTGGAATACCTTGCTACATATTAGCTTTTTAGTAAGCTTTTAGAACACGAAACACGAAATATTCAGAAAATCAACTTCCTTAAAATTATAAGTTATTGCTCATGTGCCATAGTCCTTACTGCTTCATGTTAATCACTACAGAGGAAATAATTCGAGGGGTGAGTTTTTAGTTTATTTTCTGAATAAGAGGAGAAAACCCCTAGTTCGAATATGAGCAGCATTTTCGAATTCGTTTTATGGCAAAGTTTTAGTTTTTTTTTGCAGGGGATATAGTTTAGGAAAACAAGCTAGAGCATTCTGACATCTAGTGAGATATATATGGTTGTAAAATAATTTTTGAAGTGGCCGCGGTGGAAAGCCTAGCTATTTCAAAACGGAAAAAAATGTTATTCTGTCTTTTTCTTTTTTTTTTATTTTTAATTAAAAACAATCAAATATTTTACCTACCTTTCTGATAAGGTTCATACATATGTTTTAAATGTCGTGTAAAAAACACAATGTAAGAACCTACTACAAACAAAAATCAATTCAATTCAAATTTAGTTTAGACATTGAATTTAATAGGTAGGGTAAGGTAAACAATATTTAAAAATCCAGATTAAGTTGTTCCGAGAAAATTGAAATCAAAGATTCACAGTCGTCCGCGGCAACCACCATTGATTTTTTTCAATTATTTGTAGAGCTCTTATTGCATTTTATGTTTTTGATTGTAAATGCTTTAACAGAGAATGGGAGAACGGTTTTTTTTTCAAGTTTGGTCAGAAATTAAAAACGGTTGAACCGGCTGGCCACTTGACAAAACAACCGTTTAATGATATATAATTATAGTAATATTTATTGCATAACATAATTAAGGGCTTGTTTCACAATCTCTGAACATGTTTCAGTTTGGCAACTTAACATTTTTTTTCTGTCAAAAAAAGTTCTGAATAGCTTGATTGAAAGTTGCTTGGATATTGTAAAACAAGCCCTTATTAATTTAAAATTCTTGTTTTCCTATTCTGCCTTCCCAAGCGAAAAGGTCTAACTTAATTTAGTTTTCTACAAGAGCATCAAGTCCGTGTGACTCAATCGTTATATTTACTGAACTGAGTGACCCGCCTAGATTTGTTTAATTAATTCGAAGCGAATCCTTCCCACCCATCCTTCAAATTGACAGCTGATTTCCACGAAAATATAAAAAGAGAGAGATGAATCAAAAATATTGTTGGTAGATACGCAATTCATTTTTGCCTGCAAAAACGATACGTTTCGTATTCTATACTGGCTAGGCGCAAATTATTAACAAGTTGAAATTGAAACCACTTAAAAAAAATTTCTTTTTCTTGAAAAAAGTCGTCTGCCTTTTTTTGCACTCATAATGAAGGGCACGACTGGGTCGCACAAACTTGCTCTTGGGGCAAGTTACTTTCGTGTTCACGACTGTAAATTTTACCAACAAAATTTTCAGTGCCTACCTACTTTACATTTAGAAATATAAGTATCATTTAAAAAAAAAAAAAAAAAAAAAAACTGGCACTAAAAAACCTTAATTAGGTATATACCAACTTTTATATTTTCTTATTGTTATTCGTTAGGCCAGGGTTACACATGTGAGTTTTACTCACGTAAGTGTAAGTTACTAGTGTAATCAACTGTGTAAGTAGCTTACGGTAAATTTAAAAACATGCGTAAGCTGTAAACTGGGAGCGGATGGCCTTAGGTCATGCGTAAGTTTTGCACACGTAGGATACTGTACTGATACAGTTACAATTAACTGTAACTGTGTAAACAGCTCCGAATGTAACTTAAATACATTTTGTAAGTCAGAAACGGACCGAAACAACTTACTTAAGTTGTTAGTGAGGAACGGAGCGAAGCAGTTTACACACCATCTAACATTTACATAATTTCTTGCAGCTTAATCAAATGGCAGTTATAAGCTTTTTTCACTTATATAAGTATTTATTACTTTAAGTTAAGCTGTAGTGTATAGTTTCTTACTTGCGTAATACTGGCCTAAGTTCAGCTATAGTGTAAACATTTCTATGAATCATTCTCGTACTACTTGCGCAAGTCGCATATGTATTACTTACATGTGTAAAATTGGCCTTAAAGTAACTTATGTAAGTAAACATACGTAAGCTGTAAGTCATGGAACGGAACGAAATGGTATAAATTATCCAGCTCTCTTACAGAAATCCTTACAGCTTATTTAACAGCGGCCGTCGTAAATTGTATAACTTGTTTAATAATTTTTCACTGTAGGTTTCAGGTGTAGTGTAATTATTTCTGTAAGTCACGTTCGCAAGAGATGCTCACCTAACTCATGATTAAAACCTACATCTATATGTATTCTGGGCCTTCAGCTAACATGATTTCTAGGCCTCGTTTTTGCATTTTGTCTACAGATCTGCCTTTGATTTATTCATGTAAGTTGTAAGAGGGACTACAAACGCCTTACTTGCTGCTAGAATACCCGCTTATTTCGAATCTTGCGTTAAGCATGGGAAAACGAGGCTGGTTAATATTTGTGCTTTTGGAGTTTCATATTTTGTTATCTGTTAAACGAAAAGCCATTTATACTTGGTGTTCGAAAAAGGATACCTTAAAATTCATATAGTCTCCCGTTTTCGAACACCAAAAAAAGGTGTTCGAAAATAGGATTGTTAATATTTTTCACTGTTTATGACACATTATAATATAAATAATCTAATTTCTGATGAATTTCGACGGTAAAAAATATAAAACAAAAATAATCACAGTGTTCTATTTCTGAACAGACGTGTTCCAGTAAGGAAACTCGGTAAACTTTGGGTGCCTTTTCTCGAACAGTTAAAAAACACAAGATAATATAAATTTGTTTCGATAAAACCTTTAAAATGACAATAATCTAATAAACCAATGTAATTAAAAACAATAGTTAAGGTACTAACGTTAATAGTTTTCCATCTAAGCAACTTTTCTGGAACTCCTTTTCTAAATTTTTTTTCCTGCACAACCTGGGATCATCAAATCCAATAAAACCGATCTCCGAACAGACAATTTTGCTTACCTAAGATATATTTGTATTGGTGAGATATTTTTACCTAAGCGTAAAGAGAGAATGCTCACATATTTCTGTAAAGTGAAAAGTGTTCGGTAACTGGGGATGTTCGGTAACAGGTGCCACTACCCTAGTATTTTTTCGAGAAATTATTAATTATCAAAAAAAAAACTTTTAAAAATTACTTTTTTCAAATTTTGTTTCGCAGTATTATTCAGATTTAGCAGGAGTTTTAGAATATTGCATTTGGTCAAAATCGTTGCAGCCCTTTAAAATATAGTCGGAGCAATATTAACAGGTACCTACCGTTTAATAAGCTGATTCTGAAAAAAAAAATCAGCCGAAGGACATCACCATTGGCAACAAACAACTCATGCAAAAGTTTATCAAAGATTATAGTATTTTATTCGAGAAAAATGTAATTATCGGTTACGCTTATGTGGTAGATACGCGTTATTTTGATACCAATGTCAAAAATAAAAAAAACGTCCGGGTATATTTCTCTAAAAATAGTTTGCACCAAGTTTGAAGAAAATCGGCCCAACCGTGTTAAGGCTGCAGGACGGACAGACAGACAGATTTGTCGGACCGATTTTTTTCTTCTCTATCATAGTATAATGTTTGATTATTGTCTCGAAACTTTTTTGTACGAATGCATAACTTGCCTTATAGGTACTACCTATAATCGCAAGCAAAAAACGAACTACCTATACCACTTTTTCTCTAAAGGTGTTGGAGGGTGCCACAGCAACCGTTTACTTTTTCTTTACTAAACAAAAAATTGATAATAAACATTTAAAAAAGACTATTTTTTGTAATTTGTTCTTATAGATAGGTAGATTTTTTTTACTTATGTTTAAAAAATTGAGCCATGTTTCAAAATAATTTGTCTATCAAATCTACACTCCTGTATCCTGTGGCAGTGCCTGTCACTCTCAGCTTTGAAGAATTTCACATTTATTGTGAATTTTCTTGGCCTGTTGGGCTAAGTTATAGGTACCTATTTTGTTGATCTATTTTGTTGATTTATTAAAATTTCATAGACAAAATACAAGATTTTACGGCATGAAAATATGATAACTTATAGGTATCCGGTATATACCTATACCTACCTATCTAAAACAAACAAAAAAGTATTAAAATTTCTTATAATTTGTACGGATTTTGTTTGTTTTTCTTCGTTTCCTTCGTATACATACATACCTATCTATTTGCCATTCGTTGATAGCATTGAGATTGACCCATTGAGTTTGATACTTTTGATAACCATTTATTTCAGTGACCAAATGTCCCTGAGTCCGTCATATTGGAACAATTATTTTGCCTTCCATAGTAGACGTGTGCCTAGTCTACTGCTACTTGGACTGGCGTATCCAAGGAGTCCTCTCTGAATTTATTTTCTTACCCTTTTGTCCTTGTCAAAAAAAGTAAGCAACAAATTTATCAGCAGATGATAGCTTTTAAATAACCAAAAGGTAGGTAGATATTTCTTATTTCTTAAATAAGTTTAAATTTTTAACGTCTTGTTTCAGAATTTTTTCACTAACGATAAATATGCTCTTAAAAGTGCTTACATAGAGAAATAAACTAATAAAGTTCGGTGTAGATGTTGGATCAAACATCTAATCCGACCGAATTGAATCCGATATCCGAATGACCGAATGTGAGAAATGAGAATGTGACTCCGTTTCCAACAACAACATTCAACTCCAACGCGTTCATTCTACGGTTTTTTTTATAGGTACTTTATTTTATTTCTTACCTTCTCTTTGACTCGACTCTTTTCAAACCAAGTTTGATGAAGTATGATGATGATTGGATGACTAAGAAAAGAATAGAAATTGTATAGAGAGGAGAACAGAGGTAAGAACTTGTTTTGTTTATACATTCATAGAACAATAACAATTCTTACACCAAAAATTGATTTAAACACATTAAAACATAAACAAATTACTTAAATGAAAATAATAAAACTAATTGCACAAAAGAATACTCAAAATATAATAACAAATTAACAAAATAAATAAAGTAAACCAAAACCAACCAAACCGATACATCAATTCAAACTCATACTCAACAAAATTGCTAGCTGAATAAACTCTCTTTACATCTTCATCAAATAAAAATAAAAATCAACTCAACAAAAAAAGAAAAAAATAACAAACTGCTGAACTGAACTGAAATTTGTAAAATTGACCAAAAGTTTATCCGTTCGTTTCCAACAAATTTAGTTCATCGTGTACTCCGGTCGAAGTTTGTCGTTGGTGCTCGTGTACGTACGTTATTTTTGTGAATCGTGTATTTACAAGGTATTTTTTTTTTTATTATTTCCACACTCTCCTCGTCCTCCATCAAATCATAAGGCAAACCCAACCAACACAAAACAGGGAGGGTGGCTGCCAGGAAACAATCCTTGTACAAAAACCAGTTCGTTCTTCTTGTTTTCTTCAAATTTTTTGCGTGTTTTAGCATGAAATAAAGAAGGTGGATAAAAGGATGATCACAAAGGAAGGATTGAATTTTAATTAAATAATGTTGTAAAGAAAACATACATACATACACATCTACCTACCTATACTTCAATTATGATTAATAAAATTTATTATTGTGCACAACCTCAATCCTCATGAAATAAAATGAAATCTAGTTTTTTGTCTTTTGCTCTGAGTTTAGTTTATTACTTCTTCCTCCACCACACACCGTTCTAATGTGTAATATTGTTACTCCGCTTTTCGGTCGTCGTCGGATACATCCATAAATACAGCTACGTTAACGTTATTAAACGTGTGGTGTAGGCTGGAGGAGAAAAGATTGTGAAAAGAAAATAAATAATAAAAACCATCACAAAAAGAAATATACAAAAAAAAAAAAAAATTAACGGAGAAAATTGTGTAAAGGCAGATCAGTATTGAATACCTACATTTTGCATATAATATACATTCATACCAGTTTATGTTGATAGATTGATATACATGGAATTTAAAAGTTATGCAGAGTGCAGTGTTGAGTGCAATGAAATGAAGGGTTATCATCTAACTTCAATAATTCAAAGAGTTTAATGGCTTTTTGTCTTAAATTTAAATGTGATTTTTTTTTGTCTAAGAAAATGTTATGGTTAATGTTATAAAAGATTACACTTAACAGTTTATGTAGGTTAGGTACCTAAACTAGTTAGTGGTGTGCTTTAGTGCAGTGGAAAAAAGTACATGTGTTCTATTATATTATCAAAAAAAAAAAAAAAAATTATTGGATACCGTTCCCATGTTCATCAAGATTTATTTTCAGCTACAAACAAAAATTTTGGATATAAAATTTACCACTTAAAGGATTAAAAAAACAATTTGGATTAAAACTTAAACTAAAACGGATATTTAATTAAACATTATGTAAATGTTTTCATTAATTTATGACGAATACAACTAAATACACCTGCATGGGATCTCTTCAACAAGTAGGTCAATTCATAAACTTAAGTTTCATTTAATTTTATTAAATCTACTTACATACATAAATATACCGAAATTAGATAAATAAATAGTAATTTAGGTAGGTACATGAATGTACATTTTTGTACAACGGAATAATTAATTAATCGAGGGGGCTACGGGCTACCTAACAAAGGCGTTTTATATTAACTTCATTAACTACAAACGCTGTCAAATTAAATATTTGTAGACACTGACAAGGAAAAATATACGGGATTGGTAGCCTTATTATTTGGGTAATTTTGATGTCATTGTTAAGTTGAAATTCTGGTTTGGATTTTAATTCTTTGACTGGGATATGAAAATAACAATTGTAGAAGTAAGAACACCAAATTGATATGTACATATGTAGTATATGAATCCCAATCCACCTAATTGCTTATAATAGTTACAGCATTATTTTCAATTAGGTACCTTTGTGTACGTATATAGTAAGTACTTACCTACCTTCTAAGTTAGTAATGGCACTAGACAGCCTGTGACATTTTTTTGTTTTTATATTTAAATGAGATTAAAAAACTAGTTGTTCAACTATTTGATTTATTATCTAGTTTTTCTGAATACATATTTGAATTGTAGGTATACCTATACTATGCCTATACCTATGTAGGTAGATTGTAAAATTTTAAGCTTATTAAGAAGTTTTGGTACCTAGGTAGGTAATTGGTAGAAATCATCTAGTAAGGAACCTAGATAGGTACCTACCTACCTACTTTTTTAATAAATAAATGAAGAAGTTATAATTTTGGACAAGTCCGTCAATTCAATTTAAGTTGTCGACAATTTAAATGTTTAGTGTAAGTTGCCAACCTACTTATTATCATAGATAACTGACTTTTGCTTACCTCTGTGGTTCTCTCTGTGAATTGGATAAGAGCTTGGCAGTGATGCCTCTAAAAGTCTAAAGAATTCAAAAAAGAATCCAAACTTTCTCGATCTGTCCGTCATCGTTCCTGGGAATTTGTAACTTTGTGGTTAGTCACTGCATTCGCATACCTACGCATTGCTGTGTGCACACTTTTTTTTAAACAAAGACACTGGCTTTATGATTATGACAAATCCACATAAATTATGAACAGATTTTATGGAAGATTGGAAATAAAGCACATTTTTGTTTACTTTTTTGAACTTTTTTTAAACACATTTTTGTTCACTAGAAGTAGGAAATTAATAAATCGAGTCTAGACAATTTTCTTGGTAATGGTATGGTGATTGGTGGCATATAAAATTAACTAGATTTAAAACAAGGTTCAAATATCTAATTAACTTGTTTGAAAAGTCATCCCATGACCGCCTAGAAATAAATAAAAGAGCTAATTGGAATTAAAGCCGGGAAGCAGTAGGTACCTACCTAGCTGAGAACTCACTCACTACATGAAAGACTGATAAATAAATAAGGGGGTAGGTACCTATACCTACCTACCTATCCACTGAAAAAATAAATTAGTTTATATTTCTGATCTGAATTTGTAAAAAAGTCGATTTTGACATTTTTGCTTTCCATTAATTTATTTTTGTGTGTGTGAAAAATTTTCAGAACAAACTAGAAATCGTTCGCACAGACGAAAACGTTTTATCATTTTTTCTACAGAATCTGGCCCCAGGATTTTAGCCTTCCCGCAAATCCCAGGAGAGATCGCTCTCCCTCGGATTTTATTTTTTCCCAGGAGTCGAAAACTTGTATCCCCAATCTCCTCCGAATAGTACCTACATACATTATATTACCCAAAAATTACTTTGAACCCAGTAGAAACATTTTGAAAGAATTAAATTGGCTATAACTCCAGCCAAATAAAGTGTTTAAGTTCACATATTGTTTAGACAACCATTTTTCAGTATTACAAAAAAAAAAAAATCTTTACCTACCTACCTCATAATTTTTCCAGACCAAAAACAAAATAATCTATCTACCTATCAACATTCAAAAACATTGATTAAACAGCCTTCGAATCAAAAAAAACTTTTTTGTGGAGGTACCTTATATCTATTTAACTTAAGTGCAAGCTGTTATTAAGCTTTATTGATTGGGTAGGTACCTACAAGTTAGTATTGTAAGAAATTTAATTTAAAAAAAAATATTTGTGAACGCACTTTCTGTACCTTAAATATTTTAATATTGTAGGTAGGTATGTACCTACAAGTTAGTATTGTAAGAAATTTAATTTAAAAAAAAAATATTTGTGAACACTAAAAAAAAAATATTTTTTTTCAATGTTTGTCTCATTATAAACGTTTTCTTACATTTTACCTAGAAAACGAAAGCCGGAAAAATTTTATACCTACATACCTACTTAACTACGTACCTATAATTTTTCGGGATTTCGGAAAAACTTTTTCGAGCTTTTGTTTTGTTCTGGATTTAAGGTTTTCGGGATAATGACCACAACCCAATTGAGAATTTGGTAACTATTAGCGTTGCCAGACATCCCGGTATACGCGGGACGTCCCGGATTTGAGACATAAATTCAACTGTCCCGCCGGGACTCTTTTTTCCCGGGCTGCATATTGTTATAGGCTTTGCACACCGAATCAAAATCTAGATTTCGAGCAAAAAGTTCAAAATCACATCAAAATCAAGTAGATTTCCCATACATTTTCAGATTTCAAAATCAAGTAGATTACGACGAAATCTCCTCAAAATTTACTTGCAGAAGAAATTCGTTTCAACAAACATACCTTTTAAAAAATCAGCTGAATTGCTGACAATTTCCGTCAAAACAAAACGAATCTTATTATTTATTATTTACTTATTAGTTATTTTTACATTTTCGGTTCCTTTCCCAGTGTGTTTTATTTTATTTTAAATCATTTATATGATCAGAAATATTGTTTTTACTACAGAAAAGTGAAAAAAAAAATAAAAAAAGTAGGTTAGGTACCTGAGTACCTATTTGCATTTATTTTGAAAATAAATTAGGGCATATTTGAGACTGTTTGGGGCATATTCATAGAAACTGTCTAAGTTGTTTTTAGAAAAACTCGAATTTATCCTATCTAAATTACATTGCTTAAACCAAGGCTAAGCAAAACTGTAGTTTAAAAACAACTATGAATATGCCACTTTCTGTTTAAGCTGTTTTCAGAAAAACTCGAGTTTATCCTATTTTAATTACATTGCTTTAACTCAGGCTAAGCAAAATTGTAGCTTTAAACAAACTATTAATTATGCCCCATTGTAGGTACAAATTTACTGAAATGTCAAACATAATCTTGTTTTTGTGCATTCTGAACGCTCCAAAGACATTTGCAAGTCTTATGGCTCAAAATTCGATTCGGTGTGATTCGATTAAATACTTAATTAACAAAAAAATAAAAATGTTATTAAGATTTAAATTTTCCTTTAAAAAAATTTATTTGTATACCTTCAAATATTTAGACAAAACCACGAGCTCGCGAAACAAAATGCATTTTTTTTTACTGACATATTACCTTTGACATTTCTGCTCTACCTTCATCTGACATTTAACATATGTTTTGCTCTACTCTACCAAGTTCTCCTCTGATCTCATCCGACTATTTCTTCGATGAACACAGCACAGCTGTTTTTTTTTTTTTTTTTTTTTTCGGAAAACCGATAGTGAAAAATATTTTTCTTCACGAAAATAATAAATTATTCGAAAACAAAATGAAGAAGATTAATAGATAACTTTTAATAAACAACTTTTCTAAAACTTTTTTTGTTAACTTAATATTTTGAAAACTTTTTGAAGATTTTTTATATAACTTGGTTTATTAATATACAAAATTTAGTTGTACAAACATGCATAGGTAGCTTCTTACTTTTTTCAAAAAAAGTGTTTCCCATTTTTTTTTTCAAAAAATCAAACTGATTTGATGATTTTGAAACTATTTGTTCAATAATTTCATATTAACAGAATAATTGTTTGTGTAGGTACACTTTGATTTTGGTTTGAATCTTTATAAGACAGAATTAACATTTTTTTTTCTTAAAATCTGTTCGTTTATTTTTTTAAATTTTTTATTTCTTTTTTTAGTTAAGGTCGTGCCACTCATTCCTTTTATTTACTTTGTCCCCAGCAATATTTTATAATCCCGGGTTTTTCCTATATTTTTGATGCTTGCCCTGTCGAGAAAAAAATCTAGCAACCCTAGTACCTTTGTAATTAAAACAAATTTTTTGAAACATTTCGATTTGATATAATTCGAATTCCTTGATAAAGATAACATTTTAAAATTTTGCCGCTCTTTTTGTTTTTTTTTTTTTAACCATGTGTTTCGATAACTTGACGTCAAGTTAGCGAGACCACTTTACGAAAAAAAATTAAAGCTCTATTTTTACGTTAAAAAATTAACTTTTTTTTTAATATATGACCAAAAAGTTATTAGGTGTGGGAGAAAAAAACTTGCACTTTTCTATTAAGAAACATTGAATCGATAAAAAACTATTTGTTGTAAGTAAGTAAGTGTTTTTATGCCAGCGAAACATACCTATATATTTTTTTTTAAAATTAATTATTTTCTTTCACAACTAATAAGCGGCCAATTCAGCAGCTAATCATGTTTTGATAGTGTTATTTTTAGTGAAGTTGTTTTGCTAACTTGACGTCAAATTAGCGAAACACATATATTATATTAAAAAAAATTAATTTTTTTTTTGCAGTTTTTTCATGGTTGTGGAAATTGTATTTTTTAATCAGCCAAACATCCTATACAACATATCAAAAATTTAAAACTACCTGACCTTTTGTAAAGTAAACCCCTTTTTTCATCTTTATTTACTGTACTAAGAGCAAATAATTAGCAATTAAATATACATAGAATTGATTTAGATTTGATTTAATCAAAAATAAAAATTTGCCCTGTCAGCTTTACTTGAAGCTGGCAGGATAAATTCTAAAAAAAAAAACTGAGGAAAAAAATTTTGCTTTGTCTAAAACAATCAGGAAATAATTAATTGTAAAATTTGAGCAAAACAATTTTTTTTTTTTTTTAAATTGTTTAAACAAACTTTTTTTTTCACATTTGCATTTACAGAGCAATTAGTTAGCAATTAATTATAGAATTGAGTTTGATTTGATTTAATCAAAAATAATCAGGTTGGTGTAAAGCTGGCAGGAAAAATTATAAAAAAAGAAAAAACAAAATTAATTTTGCGGTAATTGAATAGCAATTCAATTCAATCAAAAAATTTTGGTTTCTGCTACATTTTTCCTTCCAGTTTCACACACGTGAAATAAAGCTAGTTTTTGGGATTTTGCGTTTAATTGCATTTAACTAAGAAATAAAATAAATAATGATACAAATTCTATATACTAATATAAAAATTAATTTAAAAAGTTTATTTTTTATATTAAAAATATTCAACCAAGTAGAAGACATTCATTTTGAATAATAATTTAGAAAAGTCCACTTAAAATAAACTGATGCTAAAGTTTATTTTAAGTGGACTTTTCTGAATTATTATTCAAAATGAATGCGTTTAGCGGCCTATAGTCCAAGAAAACATTGCGTTTCGCCCGGTGCTAGCTTTATAATTTAATTGCATTTAGTAAACCAAAATTTGTAAAAATCCAATATAAAGAAAAAAGTTAATTTGAAAAAAAAATGCATGTCCATTTTCGAATAGTAAGTTGCCTACTATAAACAAGTTTTGATTTTGATTTTTCCAGCAAATATGTATGATCTAATTAGCAAAAGAACGACTATAATCTAACTTAATCAACAAAAACTAATCCACATTCAAAACGCGAAAAATTAATACCACAGTCTAATTTTTTTTTTTTTTTTTATTCAACTTTTTGTTTGCTATTTTTATCAGTATTTTCTCGATAACTTCGAAGAAATGTTTTCGCACCTAATTTTTGACATTAGTAACCACTGATTCATCCATGTATAGGCACTAGCCATCGATAAAAATATAAACTCATTGCAAAATCTTAAATATTTATCCGCTCATTTTTCTTTGGATAAATTTTTACATCCGTCAAATAGAATTTGACAACAAGTTGCTATCGGTGAGGTTCGCATAATAGCCTATTCACACCGAAAACGAAATCTAGATTTCGAGCAAAAAGTTCAAAATCTCTTCAAAATCAAGTAGATTTCCCATACATTTGCAGATTTCAAAATCTAGTAGATTACGACGAAATCTCCTCAAAATCTAGTTGCAAATGAAAATTGTTTAAAACAAACACACCTTTTAAATATTCAGCGAAATGCTGACTAGACTTGACAGCTGCTGTAAAAAAAAAACAAAACAAAACTTTTGTGTTTGTCAATGTTTACCGTTGCGTCCGGTAAGTTTTCATTTTATTTTTATAAATAAAATAAATAAATTTATAATTCTGATTGTTTTCTCGCAGAAAAAAATGGAACAAAAAAAAAGAAAGAAGATTTGGTGCCTGGATGATGAGGAATACCTGGTGGAGTTTTGGGGTGAAAAAATTCACGAATTCCGTGGAAGCCGAATAGTTCCAAAATTAAGAGATTTCTTTTTTTTTGTATCGGACTGCACTTATCAAATAATTAAGATTATAAATTAACCCCGTATTTTGAATTAAAATTAACTGGAATTTTTCTTCGTTCATTTTTTGGCTAGTTGAAAATTTTTCGCAACAATTCAATATTTGAAAATTTTCAAGAAATTGACAGAAACGTCAAACAAAATCTAGTTTATCTGCGGTGTGAACAGCTCAACTAGATTACGAAATCTCTTTGCTCGAAATCTAGATTTCGATGTCAGTGTGAATAGGCTATTAGTGTGTGTAGCAAATGTTGTTGTTGTTTTGTGGATGTTTTCTGTTTCGTTCCAGTTTTTATTTTTTTTTTATCTTTTATTAGCTGTGTTTTCATTTGTGGAACGTAGAGTCGAAAAATAAACAATTATCTATTTAATCCTGGATAGCTATTATAAATGTATCCTTTGTTTGAATTAAACAAGCTCAAACATAATTAAAAGAAGGGCAACATTTTTTTTATTTACATGTATTATATTAAATTCTTGCATTATTGTAAATGTTGACTATTTAACTTTTTAATAAAAAAAAAATAAATGTCAATAGCGAAATTAGAAAAAAACCATTTATGATCTGCTGTTCTACCATTTTCGACTGTGCCCCCCCCCCTCCCTCCGCGTCTTGACTAGAACAAAACATTTCTAATCATTCTTTATAAAATTGTTTTATTTATTTACAATCATGTAAATTATTAAAATGCAATTTTGTTGCTCATTAGAAGATTTTGCATCTTTTTTTTTTTAAGAATTGATTCATTATGAATTAACTCCTAATGTTTGGGTTTATTTCATTGTTTGATTAGGAAATATTGCATCTGTGTTAGGACATATTGCATTTAAGTGTTGGTATTTATTGCATTTATTGTTAGGAATTTCTTCGTTAGTATTAATTTCGTTTATTAGGAGTTACGTTCGAGAATACGTTCGCAGCTATTGCATAGATCCATAAAAAGAAGGTACCCATATATTTTAGATTATCCGCATTTAAATTGTTTGACGTAACATACAATTATTTAAGGAATAAATAAATAAAATATAAGATATTAAAAAAGTTTTATTTTTATTGAAATCAGCTATTTAATATTTTTACACAACTTATTATTTGCTTTTTTAAACTGACTCTTCTTCTGGTGTTCCTGTTTCTTCTTTGTGTTTCTAGTTGTTTTATTTTTATAGTTTTTTTTTATTATGTTAAGATTAAATATTTTTTTTATTTTAAGTGTGTCTTTTTTTATCATCTGATTTGTTTTAATATAGTGTCATACAGCGTATTCGTTTTCCTTTTTAGTGTTAACTTGTCATTAAGTATGTTGTCTTCGTCTGTTTTGCGTGATTTATATATTTTGTATTCTTCCAGAATTAATCAAAATATAAAATTATTCACCCATAAAACTCTCGATAAAACCTGTGTTCTCGTTATGCGGTAACAATAAAAAAAAAATCTACTATGCCGTTGTGGTGTATTGTAAATAAGTGTCACACAATTAGGAAAATGCTGTCAATCTTTTAAATTACCTATGCTGATAAGGGATTACACTTTTCTTTACAAAAATCTTAAAACAGATGAATGTAAAAATGCAATGAAACAGTCCGCTGAGAGCACGTTATACATAATAGAAAGATGCTTTGAACAAATTAAGCCGATTTTTGTGTTACAGTTGCGAATTCTTCTCATATGTTGCTTTGAGATCCACAATAACCAAAATTTTTAACAAAGCCAACCGATCATTCAAATAAATGTTTTTTTTTTTATATTCTAAATAAAAATAATTTTAATGTTAAAAACTTGGAAAACAAATTCATTTTTTTTATGTAAACGTTATTGTTTCTTATATTGGCATACCTATAGGAACCTACATATTATGAGTTGGGTACAAAATCCCGACTGCCAAAATCCTGACTCACAAAATCCGGTCTGCAAAAATCCCGACTGACTAACTACTTTTTTTTTTGGTAATTTTTTTTTTTTTGAATTTTTCAATATAAATTAGTTGCAAACATTTCTTATAATTGCATGTAGGTATCTTTTTTCAGGTTATTTTTCATGTATTTATCTTTTTATCTGGGTATTATTTTTGGTATTCAATATTTGTTCGTCAAAATGAATAAAAATTCAACAAAGTATTACATTGAAAACAAATTTTAATGTTAGGAATAACTGTGTTGGCTCATATAGCACTTGCATTTATGTTTTATGATTTTATTTGTACTGTTTTCACAATCTTGATGTAAAGTTTTATGGATTTTAAATCTCTTTCTGTATAGTCAGTCCCGCTCATGCAACTTCGTTGCCTTGCTTAGGGTATGCCTAAAGCTCGTAACTTTTTTTGGACGAAAAACAGTACTTTTTCCTCAAAAATTGAAAATAACAGTACGTCTATAAATAAAAACAGTATTTTTCGCAGTACATTTTTTTTAATTTTTATTTATTTTATTTACTTAAAACATGAAATTTATTGCGTTCATTATTGAATTCCTTTGAGTTTTAGATACCAATGACGAACCGCTGAATGTTTGCATTACTTTTAATGAGTGAAATCAGAGAACTTCATCTCATATATAAAAGTGGTATAAATTTCACCAAGAAATTTTTCATTGAGGAGCAAATTTCCTACTCGGAGATTAACAATGTAAAGATGGAAATATCCCACTGTCATTCACGTTTGCCTACAAGCTCAAAAAACTGCTGATTTGAAGTTCTGTATATCTCAAAATAAAAGCAGTGTTTTTGAAAAAAAAAAACAGTACGCAGTTTTACGCAGTTTTTGAGAGCAAAAAACAGTACAATACTGCGAAAAACAGTACAGATACGAGCGTTAGGTATGCCCAGTCGTCTGGCAGTCGCCTGAGTCCAATGTTTCTATATTCAACAGCACCTGGGTGTCCCGTTTCGCGGGTTCAAGGGATTTTGACTCTCTTTCTGTAGTCAGTCCCGCTCACGTAACTTCGTTGCTCCGCTTAGGGTAGGTCCAGTCGTCTGGCAGGCGCCTGAGTCCAATGTTTCCATATTCAACAGCACCTAGATGGCCCGCATCGCGGGTTCAAAGGCTTTTAACTCCCTTTCTGTAGTTAGTCCCGCTCACGCAACTTCGTTGCTCCGCTTAGGGTAGGTCCAGTCGTCTGGCAGGCGCCTGAGTCCAATGTTTCCATATTCAACAGCACCTAGATGGCCCGCATCGCGGGTTCAAAGGCTTTTAACTCCCTTTCTGTAGTTAGTCCCGCTCACGCAACTTCGTTGCTCCGCTTAGGGTAGGTCCAGTCGTCTGGCAGGCGCTGAGTCCAGAGTTTACAAATTCAACAGTATCTGGGTGGCCTATACTTCGCTTCTTATTTTCTCGTTCTTTCAAATAATTAGTGTAAAAGCAAAAAAAAGTTACAAAAACGTGCTTAAAGTGATGAAAATCGGGATTTTTTATTCGTACTATTCAGAATTTTTAACAGTGGCCTTTTTGTCAGTCGGGATTTTGGCGGTCGGGATTTTTCAATCTGTCTGTAGGTTGTTTAAAAAATTGATTAACGATTCTGGCATTTTTGTTGGAATGGTTATAGTATAGGAATATAAGCTTTATCACAGAGTCCCCCCTATCAAAGTTCCGAACGAAACGCCACTCTACGAATACGAAGAAAACTACAAAACTTAAACCGAACGGAACTCGGTCCTACTCCTACTTTCGGAATCATGTTACAATCAAAATGTCAAACAAAATATTTATTATTTATTGTTTATTTGTATCATTCTTTAGTTTGTGAATTTAAATGGTTTTGTTTTGTAAAAAAAATGTATTCAATAGCAATAAATTGGAATCCCCGAAACAAACATTCTATTATTTTATTTATTTTGTGCGTTTTCATGATTCGCGGGGGTTTTAATATTGATTCCGATCAAAAAATATATTCGTAAAAAAATAGGCCAAACTTTCTATTCATTCGGGGCTAGTGATACCACATTTCCCGAACTCCGAATTTCGTAGCAATATTTTCAGTACGCCGGGAGTTGTGATAGTTTTTTTCGGGATTCGTACTACGAATATATTACGACGTGGCCTGTGATAGGGCTGATTATAATGGTAAATTGCCAAACACGGTTTTCTCTCAAAACTCATTTAAATTTTTGAAGGTAATTTCACCTAGTGTCATACAAAAAAAATTGCTTTGAAAGTTCAATCATTTTTTGTTTCATGTTTGCTCCAAGTGTTTAGTTAAAATTTTCTATATTAAAATATTTCAAGTGGCCTAATTTCACTAAGATTTTTTTACAATCACAACAAAGCGGTACATAACAAAAGAATCATTTATTAATTCAACCATCTTAGTAAACAAACATTGATTGTTTCATAAACAATAGCTTTTAAGTGCGAACGAAAAACACATAAGCCATCACATAACCTACCCTAATATTGAAATGTGTACACATAGGTAAATATTTATACTTCAATTTGTTGTTCAAGCAAATTGAAAAAAAAATGTATTCAATTAATGTTACCGTTGAAATTTTTGATAGGTCGGTCGTGAGGAAAATAAATCTTTAAATAAATATAAAGTACGACTGGGTCGCACAGATTTGCTCTTGTGACAGATTAATCAATTAATGTTCACTTTAATATTAAAAAAAAAATCATATAAAAAAAAGTTTTGTTTTCTCTTATTATAATTTTTGATAAAATTAAAAATTACTAAAACTACCTACCTACTTTTTTATGAGATTTGTGTTTTTTTTTTCTTGTTAACATTAATAAAGCGCTAGCACCTAGCATTACGACAAAATAATATATGAAAGTTTTAGAAGGGTAACATAGAAGCATTTTTAAGGAGGGTCAATCTGCACCGGTTCAGGCGGGAGAAACAATTGTGTAAAAAATTTGCTTCAAATGAAAATAAAAACATTTTAAAGGCTTAAGAGACCTTTACATGGTCAGTCATTTGATATCAATCTGTAATATAGTGTTTGTAAAAATATGTCTGTATCATTCACGTATTAGATATGGACCGCCAGTAGCCAACTTCACGTGTGTTCCAACATAACTAGGGGCGCCATCAACTACTAGCAGGTAATCTGCATAGCAGTGCTACGCTTGTTTTAATTAATCATTTAATTTTAATATATTTAGGTGGAAATTGTAATCAAACTAGTTTTATTTTACAAAACAAATCCACTCTACATGGCATTGAGTTACTTGTATATGAATATGTCGTCGTTTTATTTAAATTTTATAAACGCGAAATTAGTACACGTATTTAACACTAAAAGATGATGGCGTATTTTGGCCGCTTTTAGCTGGAACAACATTTTTTGGCTGTTTGTATGAAAATTTCAACCGACAGGCGGTCCATATCTAGTACGTCAATGGTGTGTATGCTGTTTGACGAAAAATCAAAACCCTCTTGATTTTGTCTGATGACTGATTATATGTGTGGGTCTATGAAATAACTCCCACGAAATAAGTCCCACTTTTAAAAACGAAATAAGTCCCACCAAAAATTGCTATTTTGAAAGTGGGAGTTATTATATGTGTATATGACTGACGTCCTCTGACTGACTGTGTAAAGGTCGCTTTACAATAAATATCTTTACTGTTTTTTCAGACCAAAAGTCTATTCTATTATATTATTTTTAAATCAAGTTATTTTTATAAATATTTTTCAAATAAAATTACTTTTAAACTCAAAACATAGAGAAAAAAAAAAACAAAAAATAAATTAGGGGCCACTTAAAGCTATCAGTAAAACGTATCAGTAAAAATTTTCTTTTTCAAATTTTAAGACAAATTATCCAAAAATGTTGGTGTTCAATGGTATTAAAATGAAGGTAATAAATATTAGAATCTTTCTATAAAAAAAAAGCATTTTTTTTTATTTTTTAATGATCAATTTAAATTTCAAAGGCTTCAAGTTTTTTTTTCAAAATAGAGAAGCAAATTTCTGAATTGACTTTCTGTGTTCCCTACCTCTATTATTTCTAATTCCCAATCGAACACTGAAGTCGAAATGTGGTTATGTCATTTAGTTTTTGAGAAAATTTGATTGTTGTTTTAGTAAGTATTTATTTGGTCTTACTATGTTAGACTTACTATGGTTTCACTAGTGCATAAACAGTATGATAGATAAGAGGTGCATGCTGGCAACTGCAACACCCCTTTTTGTCCAGTATAGGATTTGTGGTGAGTGCCAGTTTTGCGTATTTATGCAGTTTCTTTTAGATTAAATTTTTTTAGATTTCTCCTCCAATTTGAATATTTAGCAAAGTATAACTACATGCGTCGTTATGTGTGGTGCCATGAAATTTGGCCAATCGATATATATTTGTATACTAGCTGTTACTAGCTGTTCGAAAAAAAGCGACCCGAGCGCCACATAGGGAGCCCAGTGCTATCTGTAAGAGGCAAGTCCCGTCAAAATCTGTCAAGCATAGTTTCTGACCGGGTAAATGAAATAGCTTAAGAGTAAATGAAATAGCCTAATAGTCCGCGCTACAGTATTATCTATCTGCCAGTGAAAATCCCGTCAAAATCGGTCCAGCCATTCTCGAGATTAGCCAGGACAAACAGACAGACAGACAAAAAGACAGACAACAATTTTAAAAATGTGTGTTTTGTTATAACGGCTGTGTATGCTTTCATATGCGTGTAGTAAAATACTGTTATTTTGACATTACAAACAGACACTCCATTTTAATTTATGTGTATAGATATGGCGATTAAACACTTTCACAATGCGTCATATTCGCGTGAATTTTTAATTTTCACATCCCAAATTGAGGACCGTTTTTGCAAAAATCAACAAAAAAAATTTTAATATTGCTTTTATTTATTCAAATAGTAAACAGCAAAATTTTTTTGTTGAGTTTTACAAAACCGGAAATTATCTTTAAATAAGTCAATAAGAAATAATTGAAAAAAGAAAAAATAATAAAATTAAATAACTTTGAAAATCAATTTATAAGAAACAAAAGTTTTCCGAGAAAATCTTGCTATGCTAGTAATTTTAATAACTATGTTAAATGTTTAATTGTATTTAACAATTTTTTTTACCAAAATCGTAAATCCCGTTTAAAAAAAAATTAATTTTTTTCAAACAACTGTTCTAAAATATTTATATAAACATTTTTGAGTACGCCAATTTCAACAAATTAGTAATTTTCGTTCGAAAATTAAATTTCAAAAAAATCATCAATTGGTTTTCAAAATATTAAATTTTCAAAAACAAAATTATTTATTTAATGTAATTTTTTTAAGAAAACTTAATAAAAAAATTAAGTACGCCATGTCGCCATTATTGTTTGGCTATCTAGGTCTTCTTAAAAATAAATTTAGGTAGAGATCGGACCAGTCGTTCACGAGCAATGAAAAAAATTAAAAAAAAACCCGTTATATGGTATCGTTAGGGCTGTTTTCGAAAAAAAAAAACTTTTTTATAACCGTTATATATGGCAAAAACTCCCGAGTCGGACCCTTAAAACCTTATATACCAAGTTTAAGGGATATCAGCCCAACCGTTTAAGGTGCAGATGCGAATGACAGACAGACACAGAGAGAATTTCCAGACCCACTTTTTTCTACTTCACTATCATCGTAATGTCATGTTTGATTGTTATCTGAAAACTTGAATTTCTTTCTTATATATCCGTGTTTTCTTATAAATAATTATTTATATAAGAAAGGAAATTTCTTATATGAACAAAATGCTTATAAGAAAGAAATATTCTTTTATAAATAAAAATGCTGAAAGAAAAAAATGTTTTCTATCAAAAAGCATTTATGTATAAACGAAAATTTTCTTCTTAAAAAATTCTTAAAACAAGATCAAATGGTTAAGAAATTTTGTGAAAGTAAGACGGAGCATCGTTGGATGTTCACAGTTGGATGTTCACAATGAAAATTTTCTGCCCTGAATTTCGGCACCAGTGACATCTCTCGCGAACATTGCGCACCATACAGTTACTTTTAATTTGATGTAATCGCACTTTTGATAAAGTATATGTATTTTCCCATCAGTGTCTCAAATTTGTATTTTTACGTCACGATAAACAGAAATGGTACAAGGTATGCTGACTCAAGATACCCGAATCGCCATTTTGTCGATTTCGGGGATAAAAGTGACGTTACTATCAACATTGGCTATTATTTTATGTCTTTATTTATTATAAATTTATGCATTTAAATCAATTATTTTTATGTGATAATAATTATGTATGAGAAAAGAAAAAATAATAAAAACAATGAAATGAAATGAAATACTTTTTCAATTTTAAAGCCACCTTACTCATATTAAAAATTTCTATAAGTAATTTATTGTTTTTATTTCTTTTCAGTGGAGAGCTAAAATGGATAAACAAATAACAATAAAACATCAGCGCCTGTAGCAATATGCGTTACAAAAAATGTATCAACAAAGGCCAAATAAGATATGTCTTCTTTTGGGCAGTCTTTGTTGGTTCCTTTAACTGCAGCGCAAATTCTTACCACCCCGAAAACTACAGTATTTCTAGTATAAGTGCAGTTAGTAATATAGACGATTACGTTAAAGACGAAATAAGACTGGATCATGCTTCTTACGTGTTTCGTTTTAAGCATAGCGTCTACAATGTTACCATTCCAGAAAATAGTGTTGGCAAGACGTATGCATTACAAATGCCCGATGAAGATAAAGTTGGTATACAAGTTATACCGAACTTGGATGTTAAATATCGTATTATTAGCGGCGATCGTGACAAGCTATTCAAAGCTGAAGAAAAACTTGTGGGCGGATTTGCGTTCTTAGCTATTAGAACCCGTTCGAGTAATGTTATACTTAATCGCGAAAAAACGGACGAATATCGATTGGGCGTAAAAGCATTTGGTACTCAATTAGAATCAAATGGAAAGCACTTGTACGAAAGTGAAACAGTGGTGCTGTTAAGAGTGCTTGATCGTAACGATTTGAGTCCGTTATTTTATCCAACGGAATATACAAAAACGGTGCCAGAAGATACGCCGCTTCATAAAAGTATTCTTCAAGTTAATGCCGAGGATGCTGATTTGGGAATAAATGGTGAAATTTATTATAGTTTTTTGCATGAAAATGATAATTTTGCTGTGCATCCCACGTCTGGTGTTATAACGCTGACACGAAGCTTACATTATTTGGAGAAAAATATTCATGAACTTGCTGTTTTGGCGAATGATAGAGTGTCAGCAGCGAGTCACCGCTTAAATCAAGCTAGTAAAGCAAAAGTTACCATCAAAGTTGAACCGGTAAGTTTGAATTGGGAATTTAAAATAATAAATATTATATGTAAATAACAGGTATAGCTATATCTAGTATACAAACATATTTAATTCAGCTTTAGCGAGGTATCCATATCGACACAGAAGATTCTTTAATTTCATACAAATCGGATCTTTTCTTCGATGTATTTTGTCGTACAGCTGCTGGGGCATTTTGCGTCGCTATGTCCGTTTCTTTTTTCCTTTAAAATAAAAATTGAGCTAGCGTATATGAAACGGATTAAAATGGTGCACCAAGTTTGGAACGAAGTGAAATAAACACACATCTTCCTTTATTTTAAGGCCTGCAAAATTATGACTGGGAATACTTTGCTTTAGGTATACAGTTCATTTTATCCCTGAAGGTATAACACTCAGGATCTTTTCGAAAACAATAGTAGCTAGGTAGTCTACAACTATTTTTTATGGCAATTGTGTCATCAAACCCGCGAAAAAAATACTTATAAGTACCGTTTCCGAACAGACAAAGAGATAAAAACAGGTTGCTTGTCACGTCATATTGAAAAAAAAAACAAAGTCGAAGCGAATGTATAAAACGGATTATTATGTGTCTTTACTTCACTACCGATGTATCTCTATTTTGAAAACCATTCTTAAATTTTGAATTCTTCAAAAATTACAACCAAAAATCGCAATAATTTTTCGTCTTCGATTTTAAGAATAAAATGTGATGTCGTCCTTTTCAAACACCACTATCGGTTGGTCTATTCGAAAATGTTCGGTCTTTGGCTGAAGTCTGTCTCTGTATTTCTGCCCAGTTTTTGAATAAAAACACTATTTTCTCAGAGCGCGTCAATTCTCCGAATATCCCGAATTGTTGGTGATATTATTGATTAGATTAGTTGGATTTGGATAGACGACTTCAATCCCTCACCATCAATTTAAATAGAAAAAAAAAAACAACAAAAAACTATTTCAAAATGATAAATTCGCTGTCTTTAACCGACCCAAACATAAAACATAAAGGAAAACCTTTGTGTCGGAACGCAGTCATTTCCCAATTAATAGGTCAGTCGGCAGATATAAAATTTGGGTTCCATAATGCAACAGAATTCCAATCCAATTTAATGATTAGAATTGGTTCGCTAGACCTTGAAAAGTATAAAAACAAAATGGCTGGGTAGTGGGCCAGTTTGCGTTTGCCGCCATTTTGTAAAACGGGTTATCTCAAATAACTTAAACGGATTATTGAACAAAAAAATTATTAAATAAAAAGAATAATGATATTCTTTCTGTATTTCATACAATTTTTTTTTGTGGATACATATTTCACTTAAGGAGATATGGCGTAAACAATTTCAACAAACTATGTTGGTAGGTATATTATTATAATTTTTTTTTTATTCGAAATTTGAAAATAAAATCTAAAAGCGTTTTCGAACTGCATCGAAATTGTAAAAAGAAAAAAAGTAAGAAGAAAAAGAACAGGCAATTAAACCTTTTGGAAAACTTTGACGCAACAAAATTTAAAAAAAAAACTAATCAGTTATTTCAAAGACAAAAAAAACGTTTACGTATCAGCACTGGTACATTTCTTCCGCTTAGATAAAAGACTTTAGCAACAGCCCAAGCGAAGTAATGGATTTCCTTCAAACTTCGTAGGGAGGACTTTTTGGCGACCCCATAAAAAATTTAAATGTTTCTTTTAGCCCGACTTCGACCTTTATAATTGTGTAACGATGTTGATACAACAAATTACCTGTATTACGCCCGAGATTACGCATGAATTTTTGTCCAGTTATTGTTTTAGGGCCACTCATTAATGAATTTCAAATTTGGCTACCGGAAATGGCCGGAAACCACAGCTCTTCAAAGTGCAGAAAATATAAACCAACTTTGGTAAGTAATTTTGGCACAAATTTTTTTTATACTTAAATGTAGTTTGAAACTTTTAAAATAATAATATATAATTGCCATCAAATTATCAAGTCGGAAAAGGGTTGCCAGAGCAGCTCAAAAAACTGTCTAAAAACACTTAAAAAAGAAATTTCTTTAATTTTTTGAGTTGCTCTGGCAACTCTTTTCTGGCTTGACAATGTTATGGCAGTTATACATTATTATTTTAAACGTTTCAAACTACATTTAAGTGAAAAAAAAATCGAGCCAAAATGACTTATAATGTCCCAAAATCGGTCGCTAGCTCTCCTACTAATATGGGGTATTACCGAAAAATATAAACTTTGGTTTGCATATGATGTGAATCGGTTGATATTACAATATTATTGTTTTGTTTTTCAGTCTTGTTACAGTAATTTTAATAGGTATAACAACAAACAAATGTTTTCATGTTGTTCTAAATAAAAATTAAAAACTTCTTTTAAATAAAAAGCCAGTTGCTAATTGTAATTTCAAAGTAAAATACAAATAGAACGTTTTAAGCTTATAAGTGTTCAATGAATAAAAAGCTAAGAATGAAACAAAACTTTTTTCTTCTTTAAAATTTCCTTGCCTGAAGTTGGTGCAACATATCCGTTTAATTGTATTTCGGTGGACTTAAGGTACCTAAAAAAGAATAGTTTTCTTATAAACTCTTTTATCCTAATCGATTCTGCATTCAATTCAGCGTACGTTGTTTTTCCACATTTTCAAATTTCCAAAACTCGTGCATTTTATTATAACGAATTTTAATTACTTTCCCAGAATTTCCAATTGATGGATACCTAGGTACATAATTTAAATATTTTCAAAAACGTTTTTCTTCTCTTGCAATTCGATTTAAAAAATAAAATATTTCTTGTCTGAAGTCAACAAAACCGTATTCCATGGAATGAGGTACTATGGAAATATACATATATACCATCGTTTCGAAGTCTCAAAAGCACGAGGTACTTACATGTTTGCTGCGATTTATCTTTAAATACCAGAAACAAATATTTTAAAACATGTCCTTGTCCTTCTGCAAAATCGTTAAAGAAAAATATTTTCCAGATTATTCATTCCAACATCTAAAATTAAACCATGGAATTCATCTTAAAAATAACCTACAAAGAGTACTTTTTAGAATTTTTGCAAGGGACTCACGAATGTCACCATAAAAACTAAGTTTAATTTTTCCCCAGAAAATGCTGTAAATCTCTGGTTGAATGGCTAATTTCAAATATCACTTAATTCTCGTTCATGTTATCGAAGAAAGTGCATTTATCTAATGTATTTTTGTATTTCCAGGTTAATTTATATCCTCCGGACATTTATATAAGAACCTTGCCATATGTAGAAGAAGGCGCTAACGCTAACGTTTACGGTATTATAAGAGTAACGGACAAAGATCAAGGAATCCATGGCAGGATAAAAGATGTTCAGCTTGTAAGTGGTGACCCCGATGGACACTTTCGTATAAGACCCTCACAAAAACCAGGAGAATACTTTATTGAAATTCACAGCCTATTGGATAGAGAAAAAACACCCCAAGGATACAATTTAACATTTCGTGCAGAAGATCGGGGGATACCCCCACAATCTAGTTATAAGACAATTCCAGTTCATATCAGTGATGCCAATGACAATTCTCCAGTTTTTAATCGACAAATTTACGAAGTAACCGTACCGGAAACATCTCCACCAAACACACCCGTAATAAGATTAAAAGTCACAGACCAAGATGTAGGTAAAAACTCGCAAGTATTTTTAGAAATTGTCGGCGGCAATGAAGGAGGTGAATTTCGCATTAATCCTGATACTGGAATGCTCTACACCCAAAAGAAATTGGATGCCGAAACAAAGGCATTTTATACATTAACCGTTTCAGCCATAGATCAAGGAAACGTGGGGACACGAAAGCAGTCTTCTGCCAAAGTTAAAATTAATGTGCAGGACACAAATGACAATGACCCTATTTTTGATTTTATAAATAACACCGTATGGATAGATGAAAATGAACCAGCTGGCACAACGGTTATAAAAATATCTGCAAGAGATAAAGACTCAGGAGAGAATGCCTACATTTCATATAGCATTGCAAATTTAAATGAAGTGCCATTTGATGTTGACCATTTTTCTGGTGTTTTGAGAACGTCCAAACTTATCGATTATGAGACAATGCGAAGGGAATATGTTTTAAGTGTGCGGGCGTCAGATTGGGGTTTGCCATTTCGACGACAAACGGAAATTGAACTTCTGGTGAAAATCAAAGATGTCAATGATAATCGTCCGCAATTTGAACGTACTGATTGTACTGGTTACGTTTCAAGACAGACTGCCGTTGGCATGGACATATTAACCTTATCGGCAATTGATTTTGATTCGGGGAATTTTATTACATACCGGCTGGTTTCAGGTAATTATTATTATTTGTATAAATATTTTTATCTACAAAATGAAAACGTAATAATTGACAAAATGCTGAAAACTCGTAATGACTCACAAATTATATAGACATGCAATATTTATCTGAAATATCAAATATCATTTTGAAATTCAGTGAAATTCATCTAATACAGCTGTAGAAATGTTTTTGTATGCATAATTATTAACCATTGGTTCTTAGAATTTAAAAAAATAAATAAAGATGATTTCAGAAGAAAAACGAAATATTTTAAATTGATCGAATGAAAGAGTATGAGTACTATTAAAGAATATAAAAGAATAAACAAATATTAAAAAAAAAACATGAATTCAACAAAAACCGTAATTGATTGCGATCTTTTGAATTCAGAAAATTTATATTAAATTCAATAAATTTAATCATCTACGTATATAGTGGAATAATATCTTTTTTTGTTTGTTTGTATATGTTCGGGCAAGTCTCAGAAACTACAGATTTAATAAAATATTATTTTTATGTTAAAAACCCGCTGTATCTTAGTTGAGGTTAAGAGGTAAATATATGATTCAAAATGTTGCTGTTCATAGGATAAAAACTAAAAAAATAGTTGGCGATATAAATCACTATTTAAATTCTTACTGTAAAAGGCAAAAAAAAAAAATACCACCTATGTTACTCGCTGGTAACGTAGCTTTTCTATTGGTGAAGAATTTTTAAAGTCGGTTTAGTGGTTTAGGCGTTGAAGCATTACAAACTCACTTTCATATTTATAATATAAAGTTGAGAAGATTATTCAAAAAACACTTGAATAATCGTCAATTTTGGTACCACACTTTGAAACTTTATTCCTAATCGAGCTAGAGCTATATAATTTTTTAAATAATTTACATTTAAAATGTGTCTTGTTTCTCATGTTGTCATTCACATAACATTCAGATTTTCACAACAATAAACACTTAACTTCCTTCCTGTGCCATTCACGAAACATTGAATATCGAATGGGAAACAGAGAAACGTTTTGGAAATGTTTATAAAACGTTCAAACAAAAAAAGCATTATAAAAATATTTAAGAAACATTTTATTTTCTTATATAAATACATAAATGTTTCTGAAATATTTTTTAAAAATATTTTTGAAATGTTTCTTTCGTCTTGACATACCTTTGGAAATATTTATTAAACATAAAAACATTTCTAAAATGTTTCAGAAATATTTTTTCAAGCTTCCACAACAAAACAACGAAACATTCTTGAAAAATTACCGATTTTTACTTGCATTTTTTTTTTAACAAATAGAAAACATTTCAGAAATATTTCTTAAAATTCTTTCTTTGGCCCGGATCCATCTTTTAACATTATGCATTCGTAAAAAAAAAAATGTTTTGAGATAACAATCAAACATGACATTACGATGAGAGACGACGAAAAAGTAGGTCCGAGAATTCTGTCTGTCTGTCTGGAAGTATCGACACCTGCAGCCTTAACGCTTGCGCCGATTGTTTTCAAACTTGGTACAAACTATTTTTAGAGAAAGTTTTTTTTAATTTTTGACCTAATAGGTTTAAAAATAACGTAACCGATTTTTTTCTCAAAAAAAAATACCATCAATTTCGATAAAATTTTATATAAGAAATTTGTTGTTAGTGGTGATGTCCGATTTTTTTAATATATGTGCTGGTGTTCCACAAGGGTGTGGGCTTAGTCCAATTATGTTTGCATTATTTATTGATGATGTATCCAAGGATTTTCCGGGAGGAGTTAAGTGTGGTGATATTCTAATAAAGATGCTTCTATACGCGGACGATATTGTCATACTAGCAGATAACCCAACATCCTTGCAGCTTCAAATAAATAAGCTTAAACGATTTTGTGATTTATGGGACCTTTCAATCAATGGCACAAAGTCAAAAATAATGATTTTTGAAAGCTCTCGCCGAAAAAGACTTCTTCACGAAAAATGGTTTTTAGATCGTGAACCCTTAGAAATTGTCAGCGAATACAAATACTTAGGATTTTTAATAACATACAACCTTGATCTCCGCCCACATATTAAAGAAAAATGTGTTGCAGCAAAAACAGCAATAAACCTCATGTGGAGTAAATTTTATTGTAATAAATATGTTGATGCTTCCGCCAAGTTCAAGGTATTTGATGCAACCATCAGAACATGTCTCTGCTATGCAAACCAAGTTTTTGGGTATCAAAACATTGAAGGTTTTGAAGTAATCCAGCGTTTTTTCTTTAAGCGCATTTTTAAACTAGCTAGTACTACTCCAACTTATGCTATCCACGTTGAATCTGGTATACCACAAATATTCTTAAAGAACTTAAAATCAAATGCTGATTACATAGTTAAAGTAATGAATAGGAACGATTCGAACCTTCAAAAACATATTATGGAATACGCCCTCCGTTGTCAGCTATCGCCTTTTAAAGAGTGGAACGAGTTGGCTAATCAATACGGTCTGAATCTCAATCTCAGTAACACTTCTCATAACGATTGGCAGGATGAGTTCTATAGATGTATAGCTAAAGTAGATGACTCTCTTTATCTACAATGTTTGAACAAAGCCCAAACATCTACAACTCGACTTATTTACAAAGACTTAAACCACGTACTCTATACAAACAATTATTTTAATGAAGAACTTTTCTTTAGCCAAATCAGTACTGTTTTTAAAGCTAGAACAGAGATGATTAACTTAAATTATAAACCACACAGAAGTGACCTTCGCCCGATATGTAGTTTGTGCAACCGAAATGAAATAGAAAATATTTATCACTTTCTAGCTGTATGCCCAATATTACAAGAAATCCGCAGACTTTATTTTTTAAAGAGCTTTCTTACACTTGAGGATACAAAGCAGATTTTGAATGGTAATTTAGGTTGGAAAACTCTTTGTCACTATATTAATCATGCCTTAGGTTACCGTAACAGTTTTATAGATTTTGTATAAAGAAATGAATGTTATATATTAAAGATAAGGTTTATTTTATTTTATTGTATATTAGGTTAAAAATAATATCATGTTTTTTTAAACTTTTTTTTCTTTTTTTACTTTAACTTTGTCCATTTTTTGAAAAAACTCGAAATAAGTCAATTTAGGCAGACGGCAATATATGCCATGCAATTATTCTTAGATTTATACGATTGTAAAAATATCGAGAGGTTAAATAAAGAATTTATAATAATAATAATAAGTGGTGATGTCCCTCATCTAAATTTTTATTTAGAATCAGCTTATTAACTGTACCTGCCATATAACCCTTATTTACTTTTGAACGGAAGCACCGATTTTGACGACATAATAGTCTAAAACTACTGCCAAACCTAAATAATATTTAAAAAAAAAAAAATTTTAAAAAAATTTTTAAATAGTTTTTGTTTTGCCAAAAACCGATAATTCTAATTTTTTTTGAAAAAGTATGATCTATTTCGATAAAATTTTATATGAGTGATTATTTGCCAATGGTGATGTCCGTCATATGAAATTTTTTTCAGAATCAAAATTAATTGTACCAACTTGTCGTTTTTTATTGTTCCGACTTTCTTCTGAACGGCTTCACCGATTACGACCAAATTTAATTTTCTATAAAAACTGCTAAATTTGTATATAACTGCAAACAAATATTTAAAAAAAGGTTTTTTTTATATAAACCGATAATTCTAATTTTCTTGAAAAAAATACGATCAATTTTAATAATTTCAGGTAATTAAATTTTTGCCTTTTTTTTATTCCATAATTTTCAAAAGCTATTTCAAATTATAAAATACTGATTTTTTTTTCTAAAAAACAACTGGTCAAATGAATTTTCCAGTCGTGAACACGAAAGTAACTTTTCCAAAGAGCGAACCGTGGTGGCTTTGTTTTATTATGAATTTCAAGAGCTTTTTTATTCGTGCAGTCGCCTGGAAAAGAAGAAGGTCGCACTGATTTAAAAAATAGTTTTCCCATAAGGCCTGTACTGGCAATCTTTCTTGAACAAACTATAACTAAAGCCTATATAACTCCAAAACATTTCTTTTAACATCGTTTCAAAACAAAAAGAAGTTTCCAAATCCTATCAGTGGTTTTCAATAATAATCTTATTTTATAAAAAAAACACTTTGTTCTGAAGTCATTTAAGAATTATGAACCTTCTAAGCAAAATACTTTAAAATCCGACGAGTGATTAACGAGATCGTAGGAAGTTAGCGAACAAATATGCACAAAAGCGCTGTTTAACATGTTGTAACTTTTTATAAAAACCCCGAACAAAGAATTGAAAAAGAAGATTGGTTTGTAATAAAATTGTCTACTACTTTGACCTTGTAATTTTGTATGTAATAAGAAAAAGAAAAAAGTTCCGCAATTCCGAACACTAAACAATTGAAATATTGATTTTTGTTTGCTTATAAAAAAGATGAGTAGATCGATTCCCTACAAATTTGTGTTCGATTACTTTTTTTGTCAGACTAACGGTTTCCGAGATAAATAGGTTAAGAACATTTTCAAAATGGCGCCCTCAGTATGCAGATATGAAATCCGAAAAAATTGTTTTATACTCAGGAGGCACCCCTCTACAACATATTAAAAAAAATCCTACTAGGAGTATAATATGCGTAGATATTTTTCCGTTTTCCTGTACTAATTTACATCCAGTTGTGAAAAATTTTAGACTTACATAGTATACCATCTATGTATATACGATATAATATGCGATGAAGAACCTAAATCTTCCTTATTTTAAACAAAAATCAGTAAAAATATTTAATGTTTGAACAATATTATTAATAAAATTTCAGGCAACGAAGATGGATGCTTTAATCTAGACCAAACATCAGGTGTATTATCTGTTGGATGTGACTTATCCGACGTTGGTGTTCCTCAGCGGGAAATCAACGTTACTGCTACGGATGGAACTCATTTTGCAGACATTATGACTATAAAAATAAATTTAATAGATGAAAAACAAAGTTATTTTCTAAATCGAGGTGCCAGTGAAATCCTTGGACATAGCATATCATTACAAGATGGTGGGAGTTTTGAATGCCGCGATACTGGAATTGCCCGACGACAAGCTGAAATATTAGCTGCTGCAGAAAAAAACAACATGCCTGGAAGGGATTATAATACACAACCTGATTTTGTTATGATGCCTATACGTTATGGCGAAAATGTACATGCTCCGGAATTTGTTGATTTCCCTTCAGAATTGAAAATCAATGAAACAGTTCAGCTGGGTGAAACCGTTGCCTGGATAAAGGCAAGAGATAGAGATCTAGGTTACAATGGAAAGCTTGTTTATGGCATTTCAGGAGGTGATTATGATTCGGTATTTCGAATTGATCCCGACACTGGTGAATTGCAAATAATTGGTTATCTAGATCGTGAGCGACAGGATGAATATGTTCTAAATGTAACAGTTTATGATCTGGGAAAACCTCAAAAGTCTTCATCGAAAATGTTTCCTATAACAGTTCTTGATCAAAATGACAATCCGCCAAAGTTTGAGAAATCTCTAGCAAGCTTCCGTGTTACGGAGCATGCCAAAAATGGAACCGTTATTTTCCATTTAAAGGCAACAGATGCAGATATTGGTGAGAATGCCAAAATTACATATTCCATGGTGACGGAAACATCAAGTTTTCAAATAGAACCAGAAACTGGAATACTTTATGTAAGCCAGCAACTTGACCGAGAGGAGAAGGAGGTTTATGAACTTCTTATTCGTGCCACAGACAATGGTTCGCCGACAGCTTTGTCGGCAGATGCCGTTGTTCTAATCATTGTCGATGATGTCAATGATAATGTACCTGAATTCAAATTGCCTGAGTATACATTTCGTGTGCGCGAAGACATACCAAAGGGAACGGTTATAGCTGTAGTTCAGGCAACTGATGCAGATATTGGGCCTGCAGGTGAAGTTTTGTATTCATTTGACGATGCAACCGATGCAGAGGATAAACTATTTAAAATTGATAAATACACCGGAACGATACGAACTGTTGGATATTTAGACTTTGAAGAACGACAGTTACATAGCTTATGTGTTCGTGCCATTGATCGAGGAACTCCAGCCTTGTCATCTGAGGCAACTGTTATAATTGAAATTATAGACGTTAATGAAAATCGTTACGCACCGGAATTCGAAGATTTTGTTTTAATGGGAAATGTAACAGAAAATCAACCGCCTGATACACATGTCATGAATATCATAGCCACAGATGCAGATCCTCCGGGTCCTGATTCAAGGGTTGTATATTCAATTCGCGGTGGTGATGGATTGGGGATATTTTCAATTGATAGTGAAGGTAAGCTATTCATTTTCTCTTTTATTTATTTAGTTTGCATCTAAGAATCAATTCGGTGTAAAGTTTTGTAATCTGAACATTTCCCACGTTGGACAATAATTCAAATTGCAATTCGACTTGTTTTTCTTTGGAATAGCACATCTTATCTTGAAAACATTTGGTTTCTTATATTTTGTATTCAAACTTTAGGTTCCCTTCGGACTATGGCATTGTTAGATATTGAATCCAAACCTTCTTACTGGCTTACAGTTTGTGCACAAGATCAGGCTATCGTGCCACTTCATTCATGTATTGAAGTACGCTTCGTTATTAATTTTAAAAGAATCCATTTTTAAATCAATCTTACTTTTTTAAAGGTGTATATTAAAGTTCTTAATGAAAACGACAATGTACCACTCACTGAAAGTCCAGTTTATTATCCAACTGTGCCAGAAGGAAGTCCCCCGGGAGTGGAAGTTCTACAACTTATAGCCAAAGACCGTGATGTTGATCCAGATGAACATATTACATATAAAATCATCTCTGGAAATCCGGAAGGCTTTTTTGCTATAAATGGTTCAACGGGTGTCATTACAACAACAGCAAGGAAACTTGATCGAGAAAATCAACCAGAACATATAATGGAGGTAACATTCTTTTTATCTAACATAAGTACATATATAAATTATAGTAGTTGTGTTTTTTGTTTGCAAAAGTATTTTATAATTTTATTGATCGCTGACTATTGTTTGCAGATTCTGATAAGTGATGGAGGAATACCACCTTTGTCATCGACTACAAGAGTTATTGTGTCAGTTGATGATATTAACGACCAAAGTCCCGAATTTGACCAACGTTTTTATAAAGTTCAGATACCAGCAACAGTTGAAATTGACAAGCCATTATTTCAGGTAAGACTTTTTTAAAATGGTTTTGTGTTAAAACTGGAAATATCAGACAATTTTTTAAGATTCAAAATTGAAATCCTCAAAATTTGTCGAGATATTTGTCACAATTATGCGTCGTCAAAAGAAATAAGATAGGAATGTAATAACATACAAAAGTGAATTGAAAAATTGAAACAATTCTAAGTTTCCATTCATCGCAAGTGCACAGAGAACTATTGTCAAGCCTACCATGCTTTCATATTTCTTATAGTTTTGTGATAAAATATATATAGGATGCATCGTCGAAGTTAGTTTCAAATTTACATTCACAAATGACCAGTCTTCAATTGCTCACTTCTTTTTAAACTACATACCACGATTTCCAAGCTAATTTTCCCAATGATGTTGTTTGTCTTTGAATGACCACATTCTGACAATTTGCTAAAGAAATTGTTTTTGATAGAAGCATATAATTTTTTATGATTTCTTCGCTTAGCCTACAGTTCGGGATGAACCTGCCCTTCAACCATCTTGAGAAAGATCCTGTCTCCTCGCCTGAATCCTTTTTTGACATCAAAGGCCACAATGAGGTTGTTTCCTAACAAAAAAGTTATGTAAGCTGAGCTAAAAAATTCTGAAAATTTGCGCAATATCATGGTTCTAGTTTATAACCTTATCTGACGAGCCCACAAGTAGTTAGCACCCGGAAGAAACACTATTTTTCTTGAACTGATGGCCGTTTAACTACTAGTTTAGATATGTTTCTTTGAAGCTCATCTCTGAAAATGCTTTCGTATAAGCATAAAATCGATGGAGGGATGGTGTGTAGCAGCTTGAATGGTTTAAAATGGCAAGCAATGTGCCATTCTCATATTCTCATAGACGCCTTCTATACTAACAGGGCTTCCTTTTTTGAAGATCGGGCACACAATCCTTATGGTTTCCACTGTCCGAGCATGTTACACTCCGATCATATTTTCATGATTTGTTGATAGATGCTTTTTACCATCTCATCTCCGAGAGCTCGAGTGTTCTTGAGCCTCAATGACGGTGTTAGTGTCTTTCATCATTAGGTCTAAAGTTGGCATTTTGTTCACGATCATATTGAGAAATGGTATTTCCATATTTCCATATTGTGGTCCCATTTGACATTATTAACATTGTCGAAAATAGAGACATTAGTTATATTATTTACTTACTATCTCTTAAGGTTTTGGCAATCGATAATGATTACGGAGACAATGGTCGGGTTACATACGCTATTAAATCTGGAAAAGGCAAAGCTAAATTTCGAATCGATCCGGCTACTGGTGTTATATATGCAGCGAAACCATTTGAAGCAGAAACAGAATACGATTTAGCAATTCGAGCTGAAGATAATGGTGATCCAAAACGAATGCATACAACTCGTGTTAATGTCATTGTAGTACCTGTTAATGGACCTTCATTACATCCACCTGTCATTAAATCATTAGATCAAGAAGTCGATGTTACTGAAACTGATCGACCAGGGTTTCTTGTTGCTCTTGTTCAAGCCGTAGATGAAGATAACGATCAGCTTTGGTATGACATAACTGGTAAGCTTAATAAGTTTTTTTAAATATCATTCTCTATAAATACCATTCCCTTACTTCCATGGCAAATTAAATGATTTTTCTCCCGGATTCTATGTAGATGGTGATCCCCGCAATGAATTTTATATAGCTCGAGATAATGGAAATATTCTGTTAACAAAATCACTCGACTGGGAAGTTCAAAAAGAATATAATTTAACAATAAGCGTAACTGATGGCTCCCATGAAGTGACTACTCAATTATATGTTCACGTGATTGATGTAAACGATCATCGACCAGAATTCACAGATTCGGTTTATAGAATTGATATTTCCGAAAATATTGATGAAGAGACTGAAATATTACAACTACACGCAACAGATATGGATGAAGATAAAAAAATATTCTACACATTGCATGCAGCTCAGAATCCGATTTCCTTAACATTATTTCGTATTGATTCCATTACTGGGAATGTAATAGTAACTCAGCGTTTGGACAGGGAACGCATAGCTGAACATGTCCTAGTGGCTATAGCTAAAGATCAGGGTACACCAGCAAAGCGAAACTACGCAAAAATTATAATAACTGTTCATGATCATAACGATCATCATCCTGAATTCACTACGAAAATTGTTCAAGGAAAAATATTTGAGTCAGCAGCTCTGGGAACAAAAGTAGCTCAACTTTTTGCAATAGATCGTGATCTGGGAGACAATGCCAAGATCTCTTATTCAATAGCTAGTGGAAACATTGGCAATGTTTTTGATATTGATCCCGTAATGGGAATTATAAGTGTGAATAAAGATCTTGATATCAATTCCATGCCTGAATATATGCTACAAGTGAAGGCTTCAGATCATGGCAAACCACCACTCTCATCACAAGTTCCAGTCCACATAATAATTACTATGGGTGACAATGATCCGCCACGTTTTATCAAAGAACAAACATCAGTTGAAATATATGAAAATCGTCCAATCGGAACGTATGTTACACAAATTGAAGCAAGGTCAACATCTTCGGTGAACTATGAAATTATAAATGGCAATTATGGTGATTTATTTCAAATCAACCCATCGACGGGAGTTATTACAACCAAAGACATAGTAGATTACGAAAAAGTAAAGTAAGTTGATATTATCTTTGAAAGTATTTTTTTTTTTAATTTTTAAGCGATACAGATATAAGATAACAAAATAATGAAAATTTTGTGTTGGTCATTTTCTTTTTAGATTAGTAAATCTTACCATAACAGCAACCAATCTTGCATCGATATCATCTCAATCATCTACTATCATACACATTTTGGATCAAAATGATAACACTCCACATTTTCTACAAAACATTTACTGGGGAGAGATTTCTGAGTCAGCACCAATATCATCACTTATACTGTCTAAAGACAAACCGAATGATGCCAACCTAACAAATGAACAACAGTTGTCGAGCAGAAATCAAAGCAAAGGACCTTTTCAGTCAAGACTAGTTGTTAATCAAAGGTAATTTTGATAAGGCTTGACAGAAACATAGAATTGCAGTTCTTGCATGTTCATTATTTGGTGGAATATTTCATAACTTTTATTTACAGTCCACTAGTCATTCGTGCTGTTGATTTAGATTCCGGATTGAATGCTCTCTTGCGATACGACATTGTTGAAAATTTAGCCAAGAAATATTTCGACATTGATTCAACAACTGGTGCCATAAAAACCGTTATGCTTTTAGATTACGAAGAAATTCCATTTTTTGATTTTCATGTTCAAGTAAGTAATGAAAAAATTAATGCCAACACTCGTAATTAAAATTCACATCGTTTGATTATATTTAAGGTTACCGATTTGGGAACTCCAAGACTTTCATCAGACACAACAACGAGAGTCCAAATAACAGTTACAAATGTCAATGATTGTGCTCCTGTTTTTGAACAAAACGAATACAATGTTACATTGCTTTTACCAACTTATGAAAATGTAATTGTTGTCACTGTAAATGCAACTGATCCTGATGGCTCAGACATTTCTACTATTCGTTATGATATAATTGAAGGTAATGAAGCGAATGCATTTGCAATGGATTCAGAAACAGGTGTTATAACAACAAGGTTAGTTATCCTAAAGTTTTGTATCAACTATGCGCGACAAACGATCACAGAACATCCCGCATCCAATCCATTCTCTAAGGCTCGCATCAATCTCCCGAGTGGGCCAACTTTGCCATGCATAGTCGATATTCTGCTTTATATATAAATCCTAAAAATAACCATTCCTTTTGCAGAGATGTTGAACGCTTAGATCCACTATACAAACTTCATGTTCGTGCTTCAGATGGCAAATACTCAAATGTAACCAACGTTAATATTGTTGTAGAAACATCCGAAAATTATGGACTTTATTTCAAAAAATCTACACAAGAAGGTGTTATCAGTGAAAACTCAACGAAAGTAACAACTATTGCAACGGTTAATGTTTTGGGTTCCAAATTAAATGAACATGTCGAATACAAAATTCTTAATCCGACTTCATTGTTTCGCATTGGACTTACATCTGGAGCAATTGAATCAACTGGACAGATTTTTGATCGTGAAGTATGTGATAATTATGAACTCATAGTTGAAGCACGATCTCAAGTTCATATGGATGGAAAGCCTCGAGTAGCTCATGTGGTTGTTAATGTTACTGTTCTAGATATAAATGATAATTGTCCTATGTTTGTAAATCTTCCATATTATGCAGTAGTTTCTGTAGATGACCCCAAAGGGTCATTTGTAACAAAAGTGCATGCAGTTGATTTGGATAGCTATGAAAATGGAGAAGTTCGCTACGAAATGAAACGTGGTCATGGTGAATTGTTTAAAGTTGATAGGAAAACAGGAGATGTGACTCTTAAACAATCTCTTGAAGGACATAATAGAGATTATGAGCTCTTAATTGCAGCTTATGATGGAGCATCAACTCCTTGTTCGACTGAAGTTGGCGTTCATGTAAAGGTAATTTGTTTAAGCTAAAAATGTAACTTGCCTTTTCCCAACATATTTGAGGAAGTGAACTAAGTTTTCTTTCTTAACTGATTATATGCTCCGTTTCCTGAGATGCATTAATGTGAAATCAGTCGGTTTGAGCTAAATGGATAAAAATCCATCCTGGGAATGTCATTTCTCACTTATTATTTTGATAAAAATATAAATAATGTGTCTCACTTTAACTAACTAGCTACTTAATTTAATTATTTAAAGGTTATTGACAAATCGATGCCAGTTTTCAACAAGCAATTTTATTCAGTATCTGTGAGCGAAAACATCGAAATCTATACTCCACTTGCTGTTACCATTCAAGCAGATAGTCCACTGGGGCGTAAATTAATCTACACAATTGCAAAAGGAAATGAAATGGAAGAATTTGCGTTGGATTTTAATACTGGTAAGTTTCTATCACAATTTTTTTTAAATTATCAGAAACTCATATACATATCTACGCTTACAAAACCATGATTACACTCTCATCTTTACGCAACGGTATTTGTTCTTTTTTTTTTTTTGTTACGCGTTGTCTTGCAACACAATAAATCACTTACTATAAAAAAAACAACCTATGCTCCTAAAACCAAAATCCATTTACTTTTAATGCAGCGCCTGATAGAAAAACTGGCCCGTGTGAGTATATTTATTCCAAATTTGATTTCTATAAATTCAGTCTTTTCAATTTTTATTTAAACTTTTCAACTGTTTTTTTTTAGAATAATGGCTTTTATAGTTTTATTGCGTTTAACGTGTGGGTTTGTAAGATTTGTTTAGTTAAAAGAATTTTATGTTGAAAATTAATATTCAGCCTGCTAATAGTATAACTGAACAACTTTTTCTGCTTAAAACAAACTAAATATTTGAATTTTAATTTGTTTTTCTTTATTGGGTCTTGGGCTTTATAATATGACCTATATGGTGGTCCGCCTATCGTTTTAAGTGCTGGGTGTAACGTGACCAGAGTTATTATGAAACTGCACTGATCATATTAGTGGCAGAGGATTTGGTTTAGGAATATGGTCAACCTTGCTAAGAGAGATAAACCGTTCGAATGCTCTGAAAAGGGTCCAAACTTCTGAACCATACAGAAACCTATATCTACGTTGTACAGTTTCCCCTTGGTTCTTCTCGAAAGGGCTTATTTCTCAATTGCTTACTTAGCTCAAAGAAACAGTGATTAGCAATAGTTAATCTACAGCAGTGACCAGGTAGACAAATTCACTGAATACCTTGAAGTTATACCCATCTGACTTATTCTACGGTGGAATTCGAACCTTAGACAACAACAACAATATTCGACTTCTGTTGATGAGAGCATATAATTTCGTCTAGGCATCGGTATCAACAACTAGGACAGTAAAAATACAATAAAACTGAATAAAAATCGACAAAAAATACAATATTGTAGTCGAGATAACACTCTTTGAAACACTTGGTGCATAATATGAACTTTGTCATGATATTTTTTAATTATTTTTTGTTGTTCATAAACTTTGAATGCAGAGACATGTCGGAAATTTATTGTTCTTCCAAAAATATGTTAAATTTTATTTTGTTTAGATCAACGGGAAACGAGATAACCGTTAAAAACCATTTCCATCTCCTAAATTTTGACATTTTTTTACCAATATCTTTTTATGGGGAAAATCTGTCAAACATATTCGAACACAAATTTTCGCACCACCATAATAATTGTCAGTGTCAGTGGAAAGTACATCCAGTATTTTTCATCGAGATCAATATTGACTATTAGGTGATAGCCATGAATCTCCTTTAATGAGCTGTCGGAACCACGTCCTGCTCATCACTATGTTTTCTGTTGCAACAAAGTCCAATAGGCCCTATCCATTACCGTTACGGACGTGATGGTCTGACAGTGTTTAACAATTGTTATACTAAAGGTGTATCTAAAGCTCATATCATTATCTATATAAAGTCACTTTAAACCACATTAACCGATAGACAGTTTGTAGTAGGTGAGTAGGTGATGTATGAAGGTATTATTAAACAAAACATTTTTAGATGCGGTGTTAATATGTTTCCTTAATCAGAAACTGGTTGTGTTTTTCAATAAAATTTAATTTAGTTAATATTTGTATTCTATTTTCTTTAACAGGTACAATAACAGTTGCTGATGAATTGGACTACGAACGTGTTCAAAACTACGATTTAATCGTCAGAGCTACCGATAGTGTATCCGGAGTATCTGCTGAAGTTCCAGTTTCTATAATGGTTTTGGATGTTAACGATAGTCCGCCAGAAATAGAACACGACACATATAACATCAGCGTTTCAGAGGGTTCACCATTTGGTACATCACTTTTAAAAATCAATGCTAGAGATAATGATACTGGAGCAAATGGTCAAATAACTTTTGCAATTGATTCAAGTCATCAAAATAATAGTTCAGAGAATTTTCATTTGGATCCATTGGAAGGAATATTGTATTTAAAGAAAAGCTTAGATCATGAAATGCAGAGTGTACATCATTTTACAGTTATTGCCACTGATGGAGGATCACCATCGTTGACATCAACAGCTCATGTATGGGTTTCAGGTGAGTTAAGTACTTTTTTCTTGTGAACAGAATTATTGAAGAATCATTAATTTTTATTTTCTTTTAATTGCTATGTGTTGTAATTTTCGAACTAACACTATTTTTTTTCCAGTGATTGATATAAACGACAATGCGCCAAAATTCGAAGAACCATCGTACACTTGTGTACTTTCTGTTCACGCTAAACGTGGACAGTTTGTGATAAGCGTCAAAGCTAGCGATCCAGACTATGTAGATCATTCTAACCTTGTGTACAAGATCGCCCAAGGAAATGAAATGCAAACTTTCGATATTGATTCATCTACTGGTACAATTACATTACTGAATATGAACAATTTTGCGGAACAACAGACAACAACTTTGAATGTATCAGTAACTGATGGGATTTACACAAGTTTTACTCGAGTCAAAATTAACATACTGCCTGGAAATTTAAATAGCCCAGTTTTTGCGCAACCTGTGTATGAAGCAAATATCAAAGAAAATTTAATGCCAGGGCATTTAGTAGCTACGGTAAATATCCAAAACAAGACATGATAGATTTGTGTTTACTGTATTTAGCTTATTTTTGTTCTCACTAAATGATATAACGTTTTGTTTATGCTTCACCCCTTCACCTTATCTAAATTTTGAAAACTATGGTTACCACACAACTGAACAAAAATTAAATAATTTGTTAACCCAATACAATTTAAAAAAAAAAACATATTTTTACATTTATTAGGTATCAGCTCTCGACAAAGACTTGGGTGAATTTGGAACATTTACATACGATATATTCTCGGACACTCTAAAAGAATATTTTTCAATCGATAAAATAAAAGGTATTATCGAATCAAAAATATCATTCGATCGTGAATTATGTTCACATTATGAAATACCAATTATTGCAAGCGACATTGGTGGTAGATCTGGCTTTACAATAGTTAAAGTTAAAATCACTGACGAAAATGATAATCCACCTGTATTCGTTTTAAACGAATATCATGCAGTGATTAATGCCAATTTTCAATTACTTGTTCCTTTTATAAAGGTAAATATATATATAAAAAAAAAGTTCTTTAAATTACATTTTCGATTTTATTGTATCAATAGGTAAAAGCTTTAGACAAGGATGAGAATCAAAATAGTGTCTTGACGTATTCAATGTATGAACCAGAAAATCAAAAAATTAAAAACATTTTCCAAGTCGATGCAAATAATGGATCAATAAGTTTACAAGCATCTGTTGCGAACCATGCGAATGAAATTTTTGAATTTTTTATTCGTGCGAATGATGGTGGCTCACCATTATTACACAGCGATGTTCCTGTTTCCGTACTAGTTGTTAATAATAACATTGATATTCCTGCATTCGAACACAAGGAGCGAAGTCAATTTATATCTGAAGTTTCTACTCCTGGTACATTGATTTCTCGAGTTCGATTGTTAGGCAACTTGACTGGAAGTTTTAAAATCATTTCTGGCTTTGATGAAGAAAAACAGTTTGCAGTTAATCAACAAGGAGAAATAACTTTATCAAAAACACTTGATCGAGAACAAAAAGAAGTTCATATTATTGGAGTTTTGGCGGAAATAGGTAGCAATCCAGCATACACAGCTGTTTCAGAAATAACTTTGCATGTTCAAGATGAAAATGACAATGCTCCTATATTCGAAAGTAATCCTTATAGCATAATGCTGGCTGAAAATGCAGAAAAGGGAACATCGATTGTTAAAGTAACTGCCCATGATTCTGATCAGGGATCAAATGGTGAGATCCGATATTTCCTTCCTGATGATATTGGTGACATAGCTAATGTTTTTGATATTGATGTCTATACTGGTTGGATTACAACTCTTATTCCGGTCGATCGAGAAAAACGAAGTGATTATCGATTTCAAGTTATTGCCACAGATCATGGACAATCTAAACATATAGGAAAAACAACTGTCATGATTAAACTGAAGGACTATAATGACAATTGCTTGCTGTTTAAGTCTTCAAACTATACAACATCAGTTAGTGAAGATGCCCTTCCAGGTACTGTACTTGTACAATTATCTGTAACTGACAAAGATGCAGAGGCCAACACAGCTGTGGAATATTATATAACATCCGGTGATCCACTTTCTCAATTCCACATTAGACAAAGTGGTGAACTTTTCACGGCAAAGCCTCTCGATAGAGAGCAAACTTCATCGTATTTCTTGAATATAATTGCCACTGATGGTAAATATAGTGCGTCTACAAATGTTACGATTACTGTCAAAGATGTCAACGATAATCCTCCTTATTGTCTCAAATATCGTTATAAAGAAACGATCAACGAACTCATATTGCCGGGAACAGTTGTTATACAAATCATTGCAACAGATGCTGATGAAGAATCCAATTCCAAACTTAGATTCTATCTAACGGGCAATAAGTCAGATGATTTTTTGTTGGATAAAATCACTGGTGTCCTAAAAACCGCTCGTAAAATTGATCGAGAGACAGTTTCAAAGTATTATCTCACCGCTCACGTGCAAGATCGCGATCAATTGTCATGGGAATGTATATCCAAGATAGAAATATCCATTGCCGATACAAATGACAATCATCCAATATTCAGCATGGATGAATATTCTTTGATACTTCCAGAAGATGCTGAAATCGGAACACTAGCCACCAAAGTTCATGCCACTGATAGAGATGTTGGAGTTAACCGAAAAATTAGATACTCCTTCCTCGACTCGGGCAATGATACATTCGCAATATCACAAGATTCTGGAATTATTACTCTAAAAAAATCATTAGACAGAGAATCAATAGCCTGGTATAATCTTTCAGTGATAGCAACTGATCAAGGAACTCCACAACTTTCTAGCATAGCGACACTTGTTGTAAATGTTCAGGACATAAATGATAATCCACCAGAATTTACTCACCAACACTATTTTGCAAATGTAGCTGAAAACTGTAGTATTGGTTCTGAAGTGGTTCAAGTGTTTGCAACATCACGAGATACAGGAATTAATGCTGAAATTTATTATTCCATTATCGGTGGAAATGAACAGAAGAAATTTGCTATTAATCGAAATTCTGGAAGTGTCTATTGCAATGGTGAGCTAGATTTTGAGAAAATAAAGCATTTCCTTCTAACAATTCAAGCCGTTGATGGAGGAGTACCACCGCTAAGCAATTTGGCATCGTTGAATGTAACTGTAACTGATGTGAATGATAACAACCCACAATTCGTTCAAAATTCATACAGTGCTCGAATTCGAGAAGACGCACTGGTAGGAGACAAGATTCTTCAACTTAAAGCCTTCGATGCTGATTCTGATGAAAATGGTCGTATATTTTATAACATCGAACGTGGTGATCGGTTGAATCAATTTCAAATCGATAACGACACTGGGTACTTATCTGTTAAAGGCGGTCTCGACAGAGAGTCTATATCTAACTATGTCCTTGAAATCAGAGCTCGTGACAATGGAATTCCTGAGCTTTCTAGTTATGTGCATGTCAACATTGATATATCCGATGCAAATGATAATCCTCCATTATTTAACAAATCAAATTACACTATCATTGTACAAGAAGACAAACAGCTTGGACATGTGTTGATCAAATTTGAAATAATCGATGCAGATACAGCACCAAATTCCGCACCATATACATTTGATTTTCGAAGTGGCAACGATGGCGGTGCTTTTCGTTTGGAACAAGATGGAACTCTACGAACAGCAACACGCTTCAATCACAAGGTGCGAAGTGTTTATAATATGCTGATCAGAGTATTTGATAACGGAACACCTCCCTTATACTCAGATGCCTGGGTAACGGTTAAAGTAATCGAAGAAAGTCAATATCCTCCTGTGATAACGCCTGTTGAAATTCTAATAAATTCATATCAAGATGAATTCCCTGGTGGGGCAATAGGTCGAATTTATGCCACCGATCAAGATCAATATGACAATTTAGTATATAGCCTTGTACCAACTACCGGAGTTCTTTATTCGCCGCATACCTTGTTTAACATATCCAAAGATGATGGTTCTTTATATGCACTACCTAATCTTGATGTTGGAGAGTATAGACTGAATGTAACAACATCGGATGGGAAATTTACTGCCCATGTAGTTATCAAAATTAATGTTGATTTAATCACTAAAGAAATGCTAGAAAATGCTATTATTTTAAGATTTAGTAATGTAACACCAGCAGACTTTATTCTAAGCCATCGAAAAGGTTTTATACGATCGATTCGTACAGCAATGCGAACAAGACAGAAAGATATTGTAATAATTTCGGTACAGCCTTATAAAGAGGGGTCTTCGAACGAGGTAGATAGTCATCGTCGTTATGCCAGGCATGTGGATGTAAAAAATCAGTTGGATGTTGTCTTTACTGTACGTAAACAACAAGTAAATCCAAATGAAGATGGTTATTTCTCTGCGAAGGAAATTATGGCAACGATTGCAGATAATATGGAAGAAATTGAAGAGGCAACAAATTTGATAATCGAACAAATTGTCAAGACAAAATGTACTCAAGCTGAATGTGTACATGGGCTGTGTAAAGATAAAATAGTCTTGGATCGTAAAAATATTAATACAATTGCAACGGATGTTACGAGTTTTATATCTGCAGTATATGAGCATCTGAATGAATGTAAATGTCAGCAGGGATATGGAGGAGAAAAATGTGATGAAGCTGTGAATTCGTGTGCCGCCAAACCTTGCCCTATGTATAAAATTTGCTTGCCCGAAGGTGATCTCGAAGAAGGACATCGATGTGTTTGTCCGCATGGATACACCGGCCCAACGTGTGATCATGATGTTAAAAAATGTTCCGGATATTCTTGTTACAAACCTCTGAATCCAGTTTCATTGAGTGGGAAGAGTTATGCACATTATAAAATTGACAAAGTGGTGGGAAAGAAAATTTTCGAAGATCAACTCATATTTACATTGAGAATAAGGACACTTCAACAAACAGGAAACTTGATGTATGCATCGGGAAAAGTTGACTATAATATTTTAGAAATCTCAAATGGAGTTGTGCAGTATCGTTTTGACTTGGGATCGGGAGAAGGTCTGATAAGTGTGTCATCAATTTATGTATCAGACGGAGAATGGCACGAAATAAAGCTTGAACGGGAAAGAAATAGTGCTAAATTAGTTGTTGATGGTAAACATACAGCCCAAGGTAGTGCTCCAGGTGTAAATGGAATCTTAAATCTGCAGTCGAATGACATATTCTTAGGTGCTGAAGTACGACCACATCCATCAGTGCTAGGCTTCGAAGACATTCAACGAGGTTTTGTTGGTTGCATGGATGATATCCGATTGGCTAGAGAATCAGTGCCATTACATATGACTGGGAGTAGTACTATAGCGGTGTTAAAGAGGTTTGCTAATGTAGAATTCACCTGCGACAGCTCTACTATTCTTGTTCCACTTGGTATCTGTGGAACTCAACCGTGCTTCAATGGAGGAATTTGCAAGAATATTGGTATTAATAATTTTGAGTGCCAATGTCATCCTAGATTCACTGGTTCCTTCTGCAAAGACGATCTTGATCCATGTTCCTCGTCACCGTGCTTATTTGGTGGTAAATGCCATGCTGAGCCTTCGGGTAATTATTCTTGTAACTGTCCCAATGGAATGTCTGGCAAACGTTGCGAATTTGGTCGCTTTTGTTCCCCAAATCCGTGCAAAAACGGAGGAGTTTGTGAAGAAGGTGACTATATGGCTCATTGCATGTGCAGAGGTTACACAGGTGCAACGTGCGAAATGGACCTTGATGAATGTGAAAACCAGCCTTGTGGAAATGGAGCTACGTGTGTCAATGAAGCAGGTAGTTTTAGATGTATTTGCCCGCCTGATCTTACTGGTGCCAGCTGCGGAGATCCACTTTATTCAAATTCGATAACAAGTCAACTGAGGAACCTGCCCCTGATAGATATGATAGGAATCGCATTTGCCATTATTGGTGTGGTATTATTACTTGGTTGCCTGTGTTACTATATCTGCAGTCGAAAAACAATTAATCAAGCTGGAGGAAGTGTAAATAACGATCCACGTAAAGACATTACTTTAAATGCTGTCATGCCAAAGGAAGACTACAAACGTAGTTCAAAGCTAAGTAATTTAGAAGTTCAACAACGACCACAAAGCTATACAACAAGTTCGAATGATATTCCATATCCTGTTAGCACTGTGTTTGTTAATAATTTAGATATATTAAGAAGTTATGGCTCGGCAGGCGATGAATTAGAAAACGTACCACCGGAATATCAAAAATTAAATTGTACCAATCAACATATTAACATCAATGGGACCACATCTAGTGATGCAGAATCACTTCACAAACAAACTTGGTCTGATCAAATGCAATTGAAAACGTTTAGTGACAATAAACTTAATAATGGTAAGACAAACATAATTGTATAAGTTATTAAGTAATATTAATTGTATTTCTAAAAACAGGTCGCAAAATCGAACATCATAGCAATCATACAATGCGTTTGGGATCTCTAAGACCTACATCAACATTAAATAGTAAACTTTTACATGTCAATCTTCCAAACATTAACAATTCGCCAACTGCATTTGAAGATTCACCAAATAATCATGGACAATATCATTGGGATTGCTCCGATTGGGCGAGGAGAAGTCAAAATCCACTGCCTGATATTACTGAAGTTCCTGGCATTGAAGTGCCCGACTCATCGAGCTTTCATAGTAATGAAAGTAATGAGTCACATCCGAAGAGTGTGCATATTCCGCTTAGTAAGTAAAACAAAAAAAGATATGTTGGGTCTCTGAATTTGTTTTAAACTTAATAAAATTACAGATCTTGGTCCTGTGGATCCTATTCGTGATATAGAAACGTTGAACGAAGACATCGAATCGGAATACGTTGAAGAAAGCGAATCTGAATGTAGTGAGAAACCTCTTTCCATGTCTTTCGAAACCCACACACCCATATCTGGATTAAATCTCTTGGATAGTGGAAGCGAAGAATATAGATTTAACACAGGTTTGTTAATTGTTTTCTTTTTAATATTATGTTCATTATAATATTCTGTATTCCTTAATGCTGCCAGTGCCTTTAGTTGTAAATAATAGTAATAAGTGTGAGTAGTTATATTATTAATACCCAATGTATTGACCCAAAAAGTTCGGAAATCACGTGTTTGTTTGTTTTTTGCAAGTGTCTTAAATGTAATTTATTTTATTTTCTTTGTTCAGGCGATATTTACCATCGACATCCTAATAGCTACTTGCCCCGATACAATATACAAAGCGAAACTGATGGAGAAACATCAATGTGCAGTACTAAGTTGTTAAATAGTCAAATTAGAAGAACAGTTCCAGGAAGCAATGATTCAGACGAAGAAGAAGTTTCCGGATACGGTTTCCCTAATCGAAGAAGTAAAAGACAAATCAGTGATATAGATAACATCGTCAGCAAATGTGGTATGTATTTAATTTAATATATTAAAATGTATTTTGTTTCAATTTTCGTTGCAAAATGGTCCATTTTCTCTTTCGTCGCTCCTACTGCACAGCTCAACGTTACGACACCGATATTAGATTAACTTTTCGCGTAATTATATTTTGCGGGAGTTTCACGCATGTGAAAGAATTACAAATACACAATGAGGATTGTATATTCTTTTTTAACATCCCTCTAAATTTAAGCAAATTGTCCATGCTTGCAAGGATGGACTGACAGATATGGTTTAAGCTATCAAAGCTGATGACCTGAAGACAGATGTCATGGCTAAGCGCACACAGTCTTTGTTTGAGGCCATACCTTTTATTTGTACCCACCGTTGCAGTCATCATATTGTCACTTTCCAGTAAAAATAGAATTAGTGACAAAAGATCTCACTCCCTAATGCGCATCAAAAGAGCTCTTTAATGACATTTCGTATCTTCTAACGGATACCCGTTGCAATAAGCGGTTTTATAACTTACTGTTTTCCTTTTGAGATTAAAATATGCCACTGATAACTTTACTGATAACTTTACTAGTGGGGACAAAATCGTGATCGTTATCCAGGCAGTCATTACCGCTAGGCGCTCTGCTTTCAGAAAACGTTGTTTTACTAATAAATTTACTTTTTTTTAACACAATTTATTATTAATTTTTTTTTATCAATTTGCAGGTCCTGGTGAAAACATGTCGTTATTAGGCAGCTATCATCACGGTGACTGTGAATCGAATAGTGATGTATCCACTCAAATATGTGAGATCGAAGACTCGGAGTTCGAAGATTCACGACCAACAAGAAAATCAACAACCCTCACCAATAATGCTCCGAAAGGAACATCTGGTAAAAAGGCTGTTAACTGGTCAAGTAGCGTCCATCAAACCGATGTTTGACAAATGTACTGTGAACTAATAATTATGGCGCAACATAATTTTTACTTAGTTCCAAATAGATAACAATGATTTAAAACCTTGCAGCTTTTGAAAACATATTTTATTTTATAGTATAATCTAGTTAGATACATTAAAATTAAAATTAAAGAAAAAAAAAACAAAATACAGGGTACTTGGGGGAAGAATTAAAAACAAAAACAAGCAATGACAAAACCTTGTGAAAAGCTATTTTCTACTTAACATTATTTGAAATAATTTAAAAGGAATTTCAACAAAAACAAGTTAATGTAACCCAGCAATTCTTAAGTATATACTGCCACCTTCAAAATAAGTTTGAACTATAGCATTTTGTTTAGTTTTAAGTTTAATCATTTAGTTTTATTTAATTTTACAACTAATAAATTTACACTTTTTTAAATGTTTTTTTTTTTTTATTTTGACATGATCGATATGAATGAGTTGAGACACAGAATCCCCGTTTTTTTTTTCCGTGTTAATAAACATCGAATAGGAACGATTTAACACTAGGTGGATTTAGGTGAGATGTGTTTAGCCGACAAAAGAAAATGTTTAGCCAAAAGTTTTAACGAAAACAAAATCAAAAGCTTTTAAGTGTTTCAAGCGTTCCAAAACATCTATCAGTCATTTTTCAATAGTCACTTTTATCAGGAGATAAAATGTAAGGTTGTTGCACTTTTGTATTGAATGGGTTAGATTGCTCTAGAAAAATATTAGGTGGAGATGAAATACATACCTACATTAGGACGAGATTGAAATCGATTGTTTATCTTGCCTTGTGTAAATTAAACCGTTTCAAATAGTGAAAATTCTTGAAAAAATCGCAAGTGCTTAGGGGAAATGGGTACTACAGGAGCAATATTTTAAAGATCTTCCAGTTGTTTATAACGGTACATATCAAAAAAATTACAAAAACGAGAAAAGGAGCTATCAATCGCAGTTTTTAGTTTTCGATTAGTTGGTGAATATTTTCGAAATAAGACAAAAAATGCACTATGCAATGTGAATTAACTTTTTTCTGAATTTCGATGAAAAATGTTTAGCAATTAATTCATTAAAAAAAATACCTAAGGATTTTCTGTAGTAAGTGCTGTTTCATCCACATGATCTCAAAAAATACTGCACAGGTTCTAAAATAATGGTCCGATTGTTATAAGGAGTTTAAGAATAATTTCCTGAAGACAAAACATTTTTATATAAAGCATCACGCGATAACTTTATGTTTTCCCCAATTTTACTTGTATTTTATTTGCTTATATAACAGTTTCAATTCATTTTGGCATAGAGTGCGATTTTCTTGAAACCAGACCGAAACTACTGCTTCCTTTCATTTTAATTTTGCTATGCAGTCCATTTTTTCAAACTCATGCGGAATAATGGCTCTTCTTCAATGATTTTTTTTTTTTATTAAAACTAATTACATTTTATTCATAATAAATAGCATACACATTTTAAAATACATATTGATATTTCTACAAAGAAGAAGAGAAAGTATTTTCGAATCCAAAAGTTGACTATAGAATAATTTGGTCTTGTGAATAAAAAAAAAGCTCAAACTTGAATATATTAGTCAAACGCTCAGTTTTACGTGCAAAAAGCATAGCGTTTGCCTTAAAATCCAAGTTTTAGCTTAAGATTTTTTTATTCACATAGTCCATTGTGAATTTCCACTTCCTGTTAACTTCCTGAATTAAGAAAATGAAATGAAAAAAAAAACGATTTCAAATCGATCTTGTTGATTCCATACCAAGTAGTAAAAGTATTCATTTAACGAGATACATTTCCGCTTGGCAGAAAAATATAACGTTAACATGAACGTATTAAGCAAATAGTTAATATTTTTGTTTTCTACCGTCTAATTTCTGAGTTTTCAAAACACATGAATGTGAATAATCCTTTTCAATCAAATTAAAAAATTTATTATTTAGTCTCATTTTCCGCATCATTTCATGAGAAAAATTTACAGACTTTGAGAAAAATTTCCCACATTACCGCACACATTTCTTAACGTAATCTTTAAATTTCATGTGAATCAACTGTTTAAACTGAAACGCTTGTAAGTTTTTAATAGTTGTGTTCGTTGAGCCCTGGGGTCGCCCTGAAGTAATACGAAGGGATTTCAAGGTGCGAATTTCCAACCCTCACACTAGATATAATATCCTACTTTTGGTGTTGAAGATATTATAACTTTTTATTTAAAAGTGTACTAGAGTTGTGTCAATTGCGATTGAGTCGGTCTTTTTCAGCGATTCACTGAAAAATATTGATGACTTCAATCAAACGAAATTTGAACGAATAAATTATGTTTTTAATTATTTTATTAGTCATATAACTTACCTTAAGTCTTATACCATCTTATATACCTACACATTACGAAACTAGGTGAGTTAAGATACTTGGGAAAAGAGCGGCAATTTACAGGGCGAAATGTCCTAATCCGCCACTGGCGATCTGGCAAATTAGGAAATTGTCCAAATAGGTTTGGGAAAAATCAATTTTAAAATGTTTCGAGTCCAAGGAAACAAGCAATGGCCCTTATTGCGAGTGTCGTTTGACTTTCGATGCAATAAAAGTCGAAAGCATCGATAAATTTTCGTTTTGGTATTGTGTAACTTGATCGACAGAGATATCTGTTACTGTGAATAAGGAATATGCTTATTGTGAATAAACCTTATATTTTGGCATTTGGGGTAGTGTCACATAATTTTGTTGAGAAAATAAAACTCGTACGCAGTCGATCAGAAAAATGTGAACGACAAAGATTATAAGAAATTTTTCGTTCAAAATTGAGTTTGGCAATACCAAATCAAATTTTCGATGTTCGACTTTCGACAAAAGTCGTATATCGATAGAAAAACGACACTCGCAATAAGGGCAATTATCTGCTTGATGTTGGCAGCAGTTACGTCAACCCATTGAAACTTTTTCTATAAAATGTAAATATTTTTTAAATGTCATCAACCACCGCCCCATTTATGCATTCCATTTGTAATGTAAAGTTTAACGAAATAATATCGTGTTAAACTTACCTACACAAATACAAACCAAAGGTTTGGAAAGCATTTAAACGAAGCCTTTTCTAAACCAAAATAGTTAAAAATCGCTGTAGTGAAGGGCAGAGCACTTTGCTGAAGACGTATTTGCGCTGAATAGTCATGGAAACGTTTATTTCTTCAATATCAAATATCAAGAAAAGTTAAATACGGTTATGTTTCGAGTAGCTACCTTTTACAATTTTATTGATTTCGAAACCATCCATGGAGATATTGAAGGTTATAGATATTATCATACAGAAAGTGTCTGCGATTCATTTACATAAAACATTAAAAGCACATTTTTTTTGTTTCAAAAATTACCATCATGTTAATCCTCTTTTCAATCGAATATTTGAAAAAATCCTCTATTTTTTAGTTATTTTTTTTAATTTTTATCTAACTAATGCATAAAATTAAAAATGTTGGTTTTTTTTTTAAAGGGTCGATTATATATTTTCATAAAACAAAGTTTTATTTTATATACATTTATAAATGCTAATGTTTATGTACAACAAGCAAGGTAACCTACTTTTGATTTAAAATTCGCACTGTTCAAAATTTCTTTATCAAAACAAAAGTTAAAAAAAATAATCTATAGGCTAACGACATAACAAAAAGACTAACACCTAAAATCAACAAAAATAAAACACAAACACACTACTAAATTAAATAAAAAAAAAAACAGTTTTCATGCTTTAACATTATCTATACATTGTGTAGATTTAATCTATGTAAATAATTAAAAAAAAAAAAAACTTTATATAAAATTGTTCATTACGATGACTGATAATTATATTTGTACATGAAATTTAATTTTTAACTAAGCATTACTTTCATACCTACTAAAAACAAAACATGTCTAGCCATAAGATTTAACATAATTTAGAATTAAGTCGAGTTCGATAGACAGTCAAATTTTCATTTGTATAATGAAAATTATTTGTTAAAAACTAAATGGGTCAATATTATTGACACACTTGTATAACATTAAAAGTTTATGAAAAAAATATTTGAATACAATTCAAAATAAATTAAAAACTGTCATCAAAAGAAAGAAAATATTAGGGTATCTTAAATAAATATATAATTATGAACTCTTATTTTTTAACGTAAATAAAAAATGTTTTGTTTTACTTTAAAATATACATATTGTATTAAGAATTAAGGTGTGAGAGCACTTATCGAGAACTGTCCCGTAGCTCGTTAATTGGCTTATTGAGTTCTATCTTAATACACATAGAAGAATCAAGATGGTTTGAAACTCACCGAAGTAGATGTCGCTAAATGAGCATATCGAGTAAATATTATTGCCTTAATTCCCTGTAACGAAAAACACTCAAAAAAACCGAACAAAATTCTTCTGTATACATTTGTAATGTACATATTTGTTTTTTTTTTATTTCTCCTGCCCTTTAACTCAAAAATAATTGCTACAAGAGTAAAAAAAACAAGTCGATAGTAACGACATCCTACGAGCAGCATTTAAAACTTACTTTTGAAAAAGATGATTTATCTATGTGTATAAACTCAATGGTAATACCTAGTATTTAATGGTTAGTTAACCACCACCAATGTTGGGTTCATAGACTTCCGGATTAATTACCCAATGTGTTGGGAGATATAGTCCAGAATACAGTCAATGAATAGAATAGCTTTGAAGGGGGTTTAGAATCCGCGAGCAGGGAGCTAAGACGAGAGGGGAAAGGGTTTAAAGTTGCTCTTTTTGGGGCTAACGGTTATATACCACGGAAATGTTCGTCGTAGGGAAAAAATCTCCGAAACTAAATTAAAGCTCATCCAATTTTCTACAAAACTCAACTTTTGTTATACATTAAAAAAGAGACAAATTGCTTTAGACTCATGTTTTCATCAAACATTCCGTCATATCGTCTAAACTGTTAATTCTGACAAACAAAAACTCCTTACAGTAGGTTAGAGAATTGAATTAGGTTGTTGAATGCATTATACTAGGATATCTTCATGAAGCTGACATGCCATAGAATTTATTTATCCTTTAAAACCCCGAATAGGTAACTACATTGAAAATGCTAGGAACAAAAAATATATGTATGTATTTTTATTTAGTTTTATTTCTTTATAGGTAAAGTAATTAAAGTTAGTAAATTATTATTATATGTATATCCTTAATTAGGAGTGATAATGCGCCTTACACTAAGAAATACATATTGGCGATTAAATGCTCAATTAATTGTTATATTTTGTTTCAAATCTAACTCCTTTTGCAGAAAATGATTTTATATGGTTTCGGTGAAAGTGTTATCCCTGGTAAAAGGGTTGTGCATATTGAAGTTTCCGCATTAGCTTCAATTTTAAAGTTTTGAATAATTTTACACAAAAATGAAAATAAACATGATCTTGCCAATAAATCACCAGGACAACGACGTCTTCCTTGTCCAAATGGTATGAAATACTCATCATTAAGAACACCCCCATCCTCGTCCAAGAATCTTTCTGGTCGAAAAGTTTCTGGGTCCTTCCAGTGTAATTCATCCATCAAAACACTTCTCAAACTCATTAAAATTGTAGCATTTTTAGGAATTGTATAACCACCCAACTCAGTTTGCCATAGAGCTCTTCGAGGTCCTGTAATTGGTGTGATGTGAAAATATCGTTGAATTTCCAATATAAATGCATAGATATATGAAAGTCTTGTTTTAAAGCTCAAGTGTGGGAATTCGTTTTCATTGATACTCTCACGGATTTCATTGAATACTTTCTCTTGAATGTCATTTCTGATGGCCAACATCATTAAAGCCAGATCAAGAGTATTGCTAGTCGTTTGTGAACCTGCTATAAAAAAATCTAATATTGTCATTGTTAGCTGACTTTCTTCGAATGAATTATTTTCGGCAGTTTTTTCTGAGTTCATTTCTTTTAAATATGCATAAATCAAATCGGTGTCTTCTGTTTCTTTGGAATAGTTTAATTTATGTTCATTAATACTTTCCATAATAAAGTTATTTAACTCTTTATTGAGTTCAAGGATTAAATTATATCCAGATTTATCGGGGGCAATGTACCTCAGCCATGGAAACTGTGTCAAAACACCACCACATATATCGAATGCTTTTGATCTTCTGCCAAGGAGTGATAAAAGTGTCATAAGTCTTTCATCAGTTCTTTTCAAACGCTGTCCAGTAGTTAGGGACCATAAAACATTAATGACACTGGTAGCCAAAAATGATCCAGGCCAAACAGGGCATTCATTTAACTGATCAATATAATGTATTAAGTCATCAGCTTCTTGTATTATGTGAGTCTCCATTGGGGTACGTCCGTATCCGATTTGTTTCAATTGTTTCATTGCAAAATTACGATGGCTATACCATAATGATCCGTCGGTGCAAGTGATACCCTTTCGGGTACCCATTGTTCGTAAGCGGAGAAAAAAATTATCTGGTCTCCCTTCAAATACTTCACTCAGATGTACTTGTTTTACCATGGGGTAAGACGAAACAACAATAACGTATTCACCTCCTAATTTAAGACCAATCAAATTAGTCTTGTATTTTTTGGTCCATTGCTCAAATAATATATGTTGACCTCCAACCTGGCGAGCTTCACGCCTTAACTGTACTGTATTTCCAATCCATGGTTGAAAAGTTGGACCTTTAAAGAATAGAATCATAAGAAACAATTAAAATACTGTTGAAGTAATATCAGATTAAGTCGTATAAATTAATAAAAAAAAAAAAATATTTCATATACGCCCGAGTGTCCCATATGTTTTAAAGAGATTAATTTAAATCAAATGCATAACTCTAAGTTTTTCTGCTAAACACTTTTTTCAAGAGAGACTAAATTGAAGAGACTTAAATTGAAAATTTAAAAGAAATATGATAGTAGTGTTAAATTAAAAAAAATCGTGATTAATAGTAAATTAAAGGAAAACCATTATTCGCACAAAAATAAGACAAGGACAGTTTGGAATACCTTGTTTGATAAGAAAGCAATCAAGGATCGTACTTCAAATTATACGGAAAATGTTCGATGATATGGTTAAGTATGTATCGGAGTTATACGGCCGGAATGAGTTTCTTAGTGTTAGTGGTATGTATGGTGCCGAATTAGGAGTTTTAGTTAGTCTAGGCAAATTCGTATTTTGCCACCCAAAAGTTTAGAAAATAAAACCATACAAATTACAATTTAAGGTTTTATTTATAATACTGTTTAAAGGTTATCGACAAAATATGCTTCTTTCCGCGATTTTATTTTTCCCAAATCTTGAATTATATTGATTTTGGTAAGGTAAGACACTTGCTAATATTTACATGCAAAAAATTTGAATTTTCCTGAAGCCTGTGCGCGTGCTCTCATTAAAATAAATTGTCTTGTGGCACATGTTTTTATAAGCTTAAGTTTCGAGAAACTAGCTAAACTATAGTTTTTTAAAGAAAGATTGTCGATACTTGCTTTATGGGAAAATTTTTCAAATCAGTGGGACCTTCCCACTTTCCAGGGGACTGCACGAAATAAAATGAAATGCAGAACAAAATTCCTTTATTAAGAATTCTTAATATTTTTTTATTTTTAATATTTAGGCAGCGTGGCAGTTATGTTATTGGCATGAGGGGTTACCTCATGCCAATAACATAACTGCCACGCTGCCGAGTATGAACTCTTTTTTTGGTTTTTACTTGCAATTAGTGCCTATCTATCTTTAAAGGCAAAGTTATATGATTTCGTGCAAAAAATAAATTTAAACAATCAAACTATACATTATGAAGACGAAAAAGTGGGTCCAGCAATTCTGTCTGTCAGTCTGTTTGGCTCGCACGAACTTGGTCCTGTGACATGTTTCCAAAACAATAAAATTAGATTTCATAAAAATAAAATTGTTTTAGGCTTAGAACGGTAATTAAAAATACATTCGGCTACATCACCTTTAAGTACTACGAAACAAGTTTGAAGCAATTCGGCCCTGCCGTTAAGGTTTGTAGGTGCCAATACAAACAGACAGACGGACGATATTGCAAGAATGGATTAAACCTTAACCCAGCGAAATGTCAAACTATGACTTTTTCAAAGAAACGAGTACCCATCATATTTGACTATAATATTTCACAACATACATTGTGCTGTGTTGTTAGTTTTAAAGATCTTGGAATCGTCTTCAATTCAAGTCTAGATTTCACAGAGCACATCAACTCTCTTGTTAAAAAGGCTAACTCAATGTTAGGTTTTGTAAAAAGATGGTCCAAAGAGTTTCAAGACCCTTATGTTACCCTATCTTTATACAATTGTTTTGTTCGTCCGCATCTGGAATACGCATCGCAGGTATGGACTCCGTTCTATGATGTTCATAGATCTAGGATAGAGGCAGTTCAGCATCATTTTGTTCGTTTTGCCTTAAAAGGTCTTCCCTGGACAGATCCTTATAACCTTCCACCTTATGAACACCGAATTCAGCTTCTACACATTCAGTCTTTGTTACAGAGTCGTGTAAATAACGATATAGTTTTTATCCACCAACTTCTTTCGGGCGCATTAGATGCACCTGATCTACTTACTTGTGTTGGACTCAATTATCGTGGGGGTGCTCACCATCTGCGTAGCCTTGAGCTCCTACATTGTCCACACCATCGGACTAATTATGGTATAAATGAGCCGCTTACCCGCATGTGCAGGCTTTTCAATTTAAATTCTAAAATGATTGATTTTAATGACAATAAAATAAATCTTAAGAACGTACTTAAAACCAGTGCTCCACGCTTTTAGTTCATGTTTTATGTATTTTGTATTGTTAAATTATATGTTTTATTGTATTATAGTGCTTATGTGTTATTGTAGTCATTTGTTTTACATTACTAACAACTAACACCAGCACTAAGTGATGAGCCAGTGGAACACATATAATGTGTTGGCAAATCTTTGTTCATAAGCTGAAGCTTGCTCAAAACTCCTTATGAACAGGATCTGATAGTGTAAAACAAAAAAATAAAAAAAATATTGTCGGATCTACTTTTTTCGTCTTCTCTATCATCGTAATGCCATGTTTGATTCTTATCTCATATTTTTTTAAACGAATACAAGAATTGCTTTATAGTACCTATAGAGCAATTAAAAAATTAGTTAATTTCTTATTTAAAATCTTAAATCTAAAAAAGATTTGATTTTTAACTAATTTTAATTCCGAAAGAAACGTGATGATAAATTATTTGAAAAAAATGTATACAAGTTTATAAATAATAATAAATCAAAAACTGCCGCGATCCGCCCTTGTTTTAAATCATTTGTGTTATCACACACATTTCTAAAGTTCTCTAAAATCTTTCCAATGATGTTATCTTACTAATCAGCTGAGTCAAGTCAGTAGGTGTGTAGTCATTCCAGTCGTAGGTTCCTTCAAATCAACAGATCATTTACCATTTTATTATACAATTGAGTTCAACGAAGTAACGATGAAGCATATCAACTGTCTGATTTTTTTTTTTTCTCAATTGAAATAATTAAATTATTTTATGGACACTATTGCAATGTTAGGTGAACATGATTTCTTTATCTGATGAAATAAGCATAAGCGAATATAAAATTTGATAGACGCATATTAGTATAATCGTGAATGAATGTCTATTATAATTCGCTCTAAGTTAAGCGAAACGATATATATACACACTCAAGACAACACTAATCCACAATGGATTTTTTTAATTTATTTTGAAAATAGTTTGATAACGATACTAATTAAGTCACACCGTGTAAGAACGGTCTACATTATTCTAATAAGGTAGGTGCACTCGTTCAAGAGACGGTAATAATGATTAATGCTAATTATGTAGGTGTCAACGAGATTTGAATGTTATGATTTGAATATAAATGAGTTCAGCTGAATGTTCTTGCTCACCAGGTGGAAAGTTATTTGGTCTTTTTATGGATTTAATTAAGGATTTCAAAATAAATATGAACAAAGTTGTTAAAAAAACGATGAATATTATATCCATTTTGTGAAGAAAATAGTTTAATTTTAAAATAAACACTATTTGCTTTTTATATTATAGTTTGTTAAATACAAATGCTATAAGATTGAAACTTTATTACTGCACGCTCGAAATGTAACTAACTGCCCACCGATAAGTCCAGTCTATTCTATGCTCATTAGACGCGACTTACGACTACGCGAGACTAGTGAGTATAGTGATACTAACAAGTAACAACACAATAAAAAAGTTATTCGCTCACTGCCCAGTGTCCACACGAGAAAGTAAGAGTGTTTCTATATAGGGTGGCACATCGAACTATTGATAGGCTATTTTAATTTTAGATTATGAAACTATTATATTGCCTGTTTTGCATTTGTAAGAAAAATCGACCTTGACTTGAGATAACAATTACAAAGTAAAAAAGTGTGTCCAACAATATACCCTCTGTCTGAAAACTTATCAAGTCAGTCTAATCGACTTTACCGAGTTTCTTCATTATAGAACCACACCTACATGAGATACGGTATCTGCAGTTGCCTGACATAACGGTCTTATGAAAAAGAAAATTAAATTATAACAACAACTATTGGACACTCAGGCGAAAGGTCATTTTCGGTTATTTTTTTCAATAATAATTTCGTTTTAGGGGTCATTCAACGAAATTTCTATTCGCACTTCGCCGCCGGTTCTAATTTTTCCAATTTTTCATTTTGCAATTTTACAGTTTACAGTTATGTTTAGTCATTTTAAATTTTAATTGCGGTTTATAGGTAGTAATAGGTATAACATATATGGTTCAAGTCTCAAGAAATAAAAGTATTTTTAAATTTTGAATTTCTCGTTAACGCGACTGAACCGATTTCATCGAAACAATTTTAAAAATTGACGTAGCAATTTCAATTTAAAGGGTAGGTATTATTGATTCAAATTAGCTTTTTATGGCCTTTAGTCCATGAAAAAATGGCGTTTCGTGCGGATGCTCACTTTGCACTCATCAGTTGACGACGAGTGAGCACCTTGTCAATACGCAAATTTCTGCTTGTTTCAGTTTAACTTACATAACTTTTTTGACAAAAAGCTAAAGTGAATAATATCCAACAAGATCACGATTGCAATCATTAAGCTGGAAGTGTTTACCCGTGGCCTGGTTAAAGTTATATATAAAATGTTTTTGTTATAATACAAATTCTATATACCTACATTGAAAAAATTAATAAATATAGAATAATAAATAAAAATAATTTCTTCTACTTAGTTGAAATTATTTTTATTTATTATTCTATATTTATTAATTTTTTCAATGTAGGTATATAGAATTTGTATTATAACAAAAACATTTTATATATGGTAGGTATTATATTTTTTATAGAAAATGTTTTGTTAAGTTTCAAATAATTTTAATTCTATTTTTTACCAAAAATACTAAACCCTCTTTTTCAGAAAATATTTTCAAAAAAAATTTACTTAAAAAAAAATCGATTGTTTTAAAAAACCTGCAATAGAAAAAAATTAATTGGTAATACCTACACTCTTTTTCACGATTCGTTCGTGTATGAGTGTATTTGTTTTTTCGATAAAATCGAGCTTGTGCTTGAACCACCATTTTCAAAACAGTTAACTCTAATTATCTCGAAAACCGTTAGTCAGATAGAAATTTAATCAAAGAAAAATTCGAGTGGAAATTAAATTGTTTTTCTTCTTTATTATACATACGTACCTACATACACTTTTTTAATGTACCTAACTATCCTCAATATAGTAAGTTATAAACAAACAAAAATTAAAATTTTACGTGTTGTGTTTCTCGAAAACTTAATTTCCTTCAAATTTGTACTTGCCACCATTTTTATCAGACTAACGGTTTTCAAAATAATTAGAGTACCTACGTAAGATGGTTTTCGAAATGGAGGCTCGGGTACAAAATCGATATTCCCTATTAACGGCAAATAACCCCCTCCGACGATTTGCTAAAAATTAATATACCTACCTTACCTTCAATTATTTTTTTTTATTTAAAAATCTATCCCGACTGAAGACCTATACTATACATAATGTAGGTACACTAGAGATAAGTTTTTTCATAATAACGTTTCATATGATTTTTTTCGGTTTTTAGGTACTTATTATAATTTATTTTATGTCGATTTCCCATTACTTTTCAAATTGCTCGCATTTCTGTGGTTTATCATCGACAATCGCGCGGGATGCAAACCAAAGATTATGAATACCAAGATGGGAAAACTTCTTACGTTTTTACCCCCCCCCCCCCCCCAACAAACACCAAAAAAACCATATTCGTTTACATTGTTGTTTTTGTAATTTCGACTCGTAACTGTGAATCAATGTGAAGTCGACCCATGTTGGGGAATTGATAAGATTGTACTAGTGTACGTTCTTAACGCAACACTAGTGCAATCTCGTCAATTTAACGTCAGTTCAGCTTGTGGGCAAACAAAGATGGAAGCCATTGATAAAGTTGAAATGCGCAATTAGTAGTCAAAATTAGAACTAAGTTATCTTTGCCATTTAGTACAAACTTGTCCACTACAGCGCCACACGTATATGGAAAAGTTTAAATGCGCTACAAGTTGCAGAACTAGCACTAAGTTATCTTTGCTCTTTGTCAAATCTGTTTGAGTGGAGCCATGTCCAATATGTCCATGTGTGTAATTGCTCGCATTTTGCCCTGGCAAAATATCTAGATTTCTAAAAATTGCTCGAAACTAGAAAAAAGTAGGTAATATAACATTTACTATACGTTTTCTTAAAATTGTTTGAGCCATTTTCGAGAAATTTTGGAAAACCCAGGGCCGGGCTAAGACATTTTGCTGCCCTAGGCAGATCGTAAATTGAAGCCCCTCTCCCACTTTTTTTACTCACTTGTTTTGTTTACGTTTAGGTAATGTGTAAGAGGATATAAGATTCCAGGTTGGTTATAAACTTACGAATGATTAATAAAATAACTAAGAACATCATTTATTTGTTCCGTTTTCTTTTCTTCCACCGTTTCTACAATTTATTGATATGTATTTTTATGTCACGAATGGTTACAAAAATCATATTTTCATGTTCTAACGCCGCGTTTTTAATTTGAACTGTTGATCCCAGTTAAATTCTATTTAAAGTTAAAAAAAGTAAGATTTTAAAATGAAGAATAATTTCAGCTAAGTTTATAGAGTCGTTTGTAAAATTTTTCGTTCTTGGTTCGTGTTCGTTTCTTAAACGACAATTTGAAAGATTTTTCGTGCATTCAATTATAGAAAACAAAGTTCAAGAAAAGTCTTAAAATAGAAACATGAAATAAGTCCGCTTTTTAAAAATTGGAACTGCTATAACTTGCGATTCAAAAAAAACTGAGATTACATTGTTTAAGATTATGTAGGTATGTGTAATGTGTATTATTAAAAGACAGTATTTTATGTTTATTATTATTAATTTTGTCGAAAGTGGTTGGCAGCGCTGCAATGAAGTGAGTTGAGAAAGACCGTGTTTAGACTGGGAAATTTGAGACCGGACTCACGAGAGTTCGTTGGCGAGAGGGGTGAGGGGTGAGTACTCTCGTGAGGCAGCTTCAAATTATAAACATCAGAAGCGTGAGTACTGTTCCAATTCCAAATTCAAGTTTTTTCCCATTTTGTTCAATATCTGTTTGACTGCCGATGTGTTAACATAGCAGTATTTTCATAATAAAGCTAAATGCAGAATTAGAAAATGAAGTCTTGGAAAAGGAAACAAATAGAAGCATTAATAATAATTTATGGATGATATCTTCTTTTATAAAATGCAAAAAATTAGCGTCGTACAACTGTCTCACTTCCAAAATTTCCACCCGCTTGAAGTGAGGCGTCCTCAATTGAGGACCTGTGTAATAACGATAGTACTCACCACACCAGACTCAAATTTCCCTGTCTAAAGTCCCAGTGTCATTTCGCCTCACTCGCCGAAATAGCTGAATCTCGGCACCGCAATATAAAATTCATAAAATAATACACTTTTCCACCAATGGTCTGTTTACACGTATTCACGGGCAGGAAAACATATTTAAATAAAAAGGTGTGGTAGGTAAGACGGATTCCAGTCTACAATGGGCAAATTCGGAACACAAATTGTTGAAATAAATGCTCCACTTTGATAGAAAGTTCCTGTGGTGAATAGCTGATATTATTCCACTGGAAAACTTTATAACAGCGTGCTTTTAAAATTCCAAGAATTATGGAATTTTCGATTTGAGACTTCATTTTTTTCGCGCTTAATGTCATTTGCAATTTTTCACATTTGTTTTTGACGGGCGAATGAAAGAGGAAAAAGATTTATTAAAAAATCCTCATCATTCAAGAATTTAATTTTGCTGTATTTTAATAAATAAATAAGGTATTTTATAAATTTCTAATTTAATATTAATTCATATTTTAAATCAAGTGTTTGGTTATAAAAGAAACAACACAAAATGCAGCTCTCGTCAGAATCACACAATTTGGCATTCAGTCTAATTTCCAAAGAAGTTCAACGCGTGGGACTTCGTTTTCAAAAATTTGCTGGCCGACACGATGCTCCGCGTAGAATAAAATCAGAAAATTTAAAAAAATGGGATTCCAATGACTTGGACATTGATATAAATTATTTAAAATCATTGGATCCAAAAGAATGGAAGGATCAAGATCATTATGCAGTTTTGGGGTTAGGAAGTTTAAGGTAAGACATTTTTTTTCTCAGTTTGTGAATCCAAGCATTTATTAATTTTCTTTATTTTCAGGTATAATGCCACAGATGATGATATTAGGCGGGCTTACAGAAAAATGGTTCTACAACATCATCCCGATAAAAGAAAAGCCAAAGGCGAGGAAGTCAATGCGGACACGGATTATTTTACATGTATTACCAAGGCTTATGAAATATTAGGTAAGTAGACACTATTTTAGATTGTTAAAAATATATAGCATAAATTATAAATTAAGGTACTCAAAAGACAAGACGTGCATATGACTCTGTTGATCCTAAATTTGATGATAACCTCCCAGGTCAATCGGCAATTGAACATAACTTTTATGAAGTCTTTAATAAATACTTTGGACTCAATTCGCGATGGAGTGAAAGGAAAAACGTGCCAGTGTTTGGAAATGAAGACGCAAAACGAGAAGATGTGGATCATTTCTATAGTTTCTGGTATGATTTTGAATCGTGGCGTGAATTCAGTTACCTAGACGAGGAAGATAAGGAAAAGGGTCAAGATCGCGATGAACGACGCTGGATTGAGAAGCAAAACAAAGTAGCGCGAATTAAGAGAAAAAAGGAAGAAATGTCCAGGATCCGCGCATTGGTCGATCTAGCCTATAACAATGATAAAAGAATAACTAGGTTTAAGAACGAAGAAAAGCAAAGGAAACTGGCCTTGAAGAGAGCTAAGATGGACGCAGCGCAAGCGCAGAAGGAGGAAGTAGAGCGAGCAGTAAAGGAGGCCCAGTTGTTGAAAGAAAAAGCTGATAAAGCTGAACAGAAGAGAATCGAAAAGATACGTGTTGAGAGAGAACAATACAAGAAAGCTATGAAGAAAGAACGCAAAATGTTAAGAGATAGAGCCAGGGAGAACAACTACTATTCGGCCACTGACAAGGATGTCCTCCGCAATATGGAAGGAGTTGAGAGGGTCTGTGAGACACTAACTTTAACTGAACTGCAAGATCTTAATAAGAAAATCGAAGAGAACAGTAGTCAGATCTTCTTTGATGTTTTAAAGGAAATCGACAATAAATTGAGTAAAGAACGTGAAGAAAGTACTCAGGCAAAGATAGAGAACAAATCAGCTTTGAAATCATTGGCAAAAGGTGACCTATGGACGAATGATAGTATTCAAATTTTGATCAAGGCTGTGAATCTCTTCCCAGCTGGAACTGCACAACGTTGGGAGGTTATAGCTACATTTATGAATCAACATGCAAATAGCGAAATTGACTTTACTTCTCGAGATGTTCTGAGTAAAGCTAAATCCTTACAACAAGGTGATTTCTCAAAGAGTAGTTTGAAAACCGAAGCAAACGATGCTGCTTTTAAGAGTTTCCAAAAATCAAAAAAAGAAATCCAAGTTGTTCCGGATAATGTTTTAGCTGAAGAATATGATGCAGCCAATTCGAATAATGTTAATGAAAACGACAAGAAAAAGTCTTCACCACCACCAGCTACACCACCGGCTGCTAATGATGTTGCTGCTCCTCTCGCTCCTGCTCCACAGCCTGCTTCGAACAAGACGACTGTGCAAACTTCATCGCAAAAAACTTGGACTAAAGAAGAACAAGCACTACTTGAGCAAGCTATTAAGTCATTTCCTATTTCTACACCGGATCGATGGGAAAGAATTGCCGAGTGTATACCCAACCGGAGTAAGAAAGATTGTTTAAAGCGAGTCAAAGAGTTAGTTGATTTAGTTAATTCCAAAAAGGATGCTAAGCAAGCAACGAAGTAGTTATCTAGATGTTTTATTTTGAAATAAAAAAAATCACAAAAATTAAACCATGTATTTTTATTCTCTGTAAAATACATATATACATCAGATGGCATAACGTAGGCGCGTGATTTTTAAAGTAACGATTAAGCCATCATTACGTCCTGATACCTCGCTGACATTTGAAGTTTTTTAGTTTAAAATTCTCGCCATAGACTGAGTACAAGATTCACAAGCGGCATGGAAACGGAAGTTACCCCAGTTATCTAGAATGTAGTTACTAGTACCTACATACATAATGTATCATGTACATATATTATGTAAATATGTAGAGGTTATCATAATAATATAAATTTTTAATTAATCATTAAAATATTCGAGAAGAAATGATGAGAAGCTTCTATTTTGTATCAAATCGAGAGAATTTTTTGTTTTCTTTCGCATGTTCACATATGCACATAACGCATATCATTTCAGAATTTTTAGTTTTCAAGTTTTCAGAAGAAAACATAAAAGGTATGTTTGTTAACTAGATTCGTCGTAAAAAGTTGTACGTCGTGCGACATCATAAAACATTTCTTGAGTGAGGGAGGATTGGTAAAGTTGAAATGAAATGCGCTATTGGTAGTCCAAATTAGAATTAAGTTATCATTGTTCTTTAGTACAAACTTGACTACTATAGCGCCACACGTACATATATGGAAAAGTTAATGCGCTACGGGTTGTCATAATAAACGATGGTTCAAATAATTTTTCGATCCCTACGTAACCCGTTGACTCTACGTATTTGTTCGCCCTTGCTTGAATAAGCTGCACAATTGTGGGCGCCCTAATTGAGTGTGCTATTACACCTTGCTACAAAACACGCGAGCCTTTCTGAACACAATGAGTGCGAAAGAGAAAAACAATAAGACAAGAAATCAGCCGACGGGTGAGCCTCGGTCCGAATTTTCTTTGACTCTTTTTGCCGTCTCCTTTCTCTTGTTCGTTATTATTCTATCTCACTTCATCTTCATTCCTTTTCGGTTCTGAAAGAGTGCACATGCATGCTTTGCACAAAAAATGCTCTTGTGCGCTATGACCGTGCTTAAACTGGGAAAAAAAGAAGGTAGAAAAGAGGAAAAAAATTATTGTAAAATTTGAGCCATGACTCTCTAAAACACAGTGTAATAGCCTGAACCTCACCGAATATTTTTTAAAGAGGAATTTGTTAAAACGAGCACGTGTTTTGTAGCAAGGTGTAATAGCACATTTAGTTATTTTTGTTCTTTAGTACAAACTTGACTACTGCAGGGCAACACGTATAGAATCCAATCCCCTATTGAATTGAAGTTGGTAAAGTTGAAATGCGCAATTGGTAGTCAAAATTAGAACTAAGTTATCTTTGTTCTTTAGTACAAACTTGACTACTACAGCGCCACACGTATATGGAAAAATTTAAATGCGCTACGGGTTGTCAAAACTAGCACTATATTAACTTTACTTTTTAGTACAAACTTGACTACTGCAACACCACACGTATAGTCTAAAATCCCCTATTTCGCGTTTGTTAACCCAAAAAAGTTGCAAAAAGAGTGCACAAATCGGAGAAAAACATTTCCCCTCCCTAGGGGATTGGAAGCTATACGCGTGGCTATGCGTTAGTCAAGTTTGGACTAAGGATAGATAACATTGTGCTAATTTTGACAACCCGTAAATCAGGATTTACATGACCAGTGCTTTGAATGCCCGATTCTTCTCAATTCTCTTTTGAGCACGCATCACACATTTACATGAAGCGTGTTCACTTTCGATAGTCACCCGTAGTTCTATTTTCAAATTCTTTTTCTTTACTTAATTCGCAGTAGTCAATGCTTTGAAATTCAAACACGTTCCACCTTCTTTGCCTACACATTATCGAGCAGTCAAGCTTGTACTAAAGAGCAAAGATAACTTAGTTTTTATTTTGACTACCCATTGTGCATTTCAACTTATAAAAACAAATAAAAACATCGCGTTTGTTAACTTCGTAGCAATTTTGTCATTCTAAAGAATTTAGTTATTCTTACAAAACTTTGACAGGTTTCAAACAACATGCTACGAAAGTAACCAAACACAGCTAAAATTAACAGAAGACTATATGATAAGAATGTACACTTCGAGGGAATTAATTTGGTGTCAAAAAACAAAATACGTAATTAAGTATTGGTAAAGTTGAAATGCGCACTAAAGTTGTCTTTGCTCTTTCATTCAAATTTGACTACTGCAGCACCACACGTATATGGTAAAGTTGAAATGCGATACGAGTAGTCAAAAATAGCAGTAAATTATCTTTGCTCTTTAGTACAAACTTGACTACTGCAGCGCTACCCGAACCTTACAATATACGTGTGGCGCTGCAGTAGTCAGGTTTATACTAAACAATAAATATCTGTCATTCGAAATTACTGTTCTAAAAACTCCGAATCGAGTATATTTATGAACTTGCTTTCTCCTTTCATCCTGCGTGATTATATATACTATTGCGAAATTTAGGTCAAGAAATGATTTCCCAACACAAAAAAATTAATTGAAATTACTGAAATATTGGATAAATATTGCATAAATATCAACTTGTAATCCTCCGACTCCTCCCGTAGAAAAAAAAATTTACACGCGCTTTTCTATACATGAATACGTGTGAACAGCAAAATGCAATATTGTAAGAATGTATAGTCTAGCCAAATTTGACAGTCCCATTTGAAATGCACGGGCACGCATACAGAGGTAAGTCTCTGCAGTTTTGAAAGATTGTAGGTAAAAGTGGGTGAAGCCTCCTGAGTTGATGTTCTATTTATTTATTATTCTATGGTACAAAATAAAGTGCCAACTTTGACTATCTGGCGCACATTTCAGCTTTTCTGATCCCTTATTGGAGATTGGTGGTTATATAAATGTCGCGCTGCAGTAGTAACACGCGGTCTACCTTTGCAAGAAAACTGGAACAGAACTATCTAGTCTTCTCCGTGGACAGAAAAAAGATTTGTCATTGGTCTGTCATGACAGAAATGTGCCCACCCTAAAAATACGTACAGATTTTTGACAGAATAGGCGAGTCCTACTAACAAAAATCTCACTGAGATCTCAATGTCGGTTTGACAGAAACGGAATCTTTTTGTGGGGCTGAGTGGAACACATTGCTCTGTGCAAACATATCAAAAAGTAAAACAAAAAAACAACATCAAGCAAATATTTTGTTATTTGTTATTTTGAAGTGTATTCCTTTCAAGTTTCTATTTTTGCATTTTTAGTAGTTTTTTTTTCTTATTAGTTTTGTATATTTCAATTAAAAAAAAATTCTAAGAAACTTGCTCGTTTTATCTTTATTTCATTTTAACCAATCATTTACAAACGTCAAAAAACATCTGTTTAGAGCGAAAAAAATAAACTGAGAAATCGAATCCAAAAAATTTTAGGCTCCAGTGATCTCCGGAAAAAATCTCACTTCTCAATTGAGATTTTGTGTCCCACTTAAAAAATCTCTGAGCCCTCATAGATTTTTGTTAGTAGGACGCGCCTAATGAAAAACAGAAACAGAGAAAGTTCTCTCTCCAATGGAGACACCGTGTAAAGGTGTATACTGTTTAGAAAAGACGATTTGGAAAAAATACAAGTGCGCTGCGTACTCGTGCGCAAATAATTTAATTTATTTGTTTACCTTTAAGTACTTCTAATGCGGCTTAGCTGTCCTATGTATTAAAAAATCTCAATACCCGTTTCTGGTCTTTGCAATTTATTACCAAATTTGACTACCCATCGAGCATTTCAACTTTATCAATTCCGATTGCAAGTTATATGTGTGGCGCTGCAGTATTCAAGTGTGTACTAAAAAGCAAAGACAATTTAGTACTAATTTTGACTATGCGTTGCGCTTTTCACTTTTACCATATAAGTGTGGCGCTGCAGTTGTCAAGTTTGTACTAAAGATCAAAGATACTTTAGAGCTAACTTTGACTACCCATTGCGAGTTTCATCTCTACCATATACGTGTGGCGCTGCAGTAGTCGAGTTTGTACTAAAGAGCAAAGATAATTTAGAGCTTATTTTGAATACCCATAATTTTGTCAAATGATCTGAAAAAAGGAGAATGAACACACACTACCATACAATATATAAATCGAAAACAGTCATCGTTCATCATGCCGCGCTGGTCATTTCTGCAGTTAGGTGTGAACCCCCTTATCAATGACGATATTCATATTTCAATCAACGAAAAATAGTGTTTACAATAAACAGTCATCACTTTTGAATCCTTTGACACACTGATGGTAGCAATACCATGGTTCACGGGTAAGCCGCCAGTGTGTCAAGGAATACCACAACAATACTACGCCAGCAACATGGTATTAGCGTGGTATCGAAACTAGGGTCTTTTCCGTAGTATACCACCGTAGTATATGCAACTTTTTTGACGCAGCTCCATTTTCAACTATTCTTTATTCATAAATAGCTATGCTTTGAATTATGTTTTGGTGCTGATTACTTAGTTAGAAGGGTATATTTTGTTTTAAAATGGACTTGCAAGAAAATGAAAAATTAAGTACATCAATAATTATTAAATTAATGTATTGTTAGTGGTTATATGAGCCAGAATAAAAAGAATACATTCAAAACTAACATCTTTTCATCAAAATAAAAAACTTTTTAGTACCGAGCTGTCAACGCATACTACACAAGGTGTGTACTGTGTGTTACTCCACGGTATTGTCAATACCATGGTATCAATACCATATAGTATCTATACCAGCAGTGTGTCCAAGGTATTACTGGGGAATGAAACTACCAATCTAAATGAATAGGATGGTTCACACTCAACCGCAGGCATGACCAGCGCGGCATGATGAACGATTAATAGTTTGCGTTCACACTAGTCAAGCCTGCCGTCAACCACCATAATCGCATAGAATAATAAATAAATAGAACATCATCTCAGGAGGCTCCACCCTTTTGCCAACAAAATTTCAAAACTGCAGAGATTTACTCTGTATGCATGCCCGTGCATTACAAATGGGACTGTCATGCCGCTTGACCAGCCGAAGCTTAACAACCAGAAGCGTTCACACTTTCAAAACTGAGCTCATCATGATTGGAGTCAAATGATAATCTTGTAAGGTTCGCACGCATACATTCACCTCAATAAAATCATGTAAGAGTGTTTCAACCCGATTTCGACTCGCATAAAATTTATCGCATTCTGCAATAACCCAAACCAATCTACAATGGTCACCCCCACGCCAACGAGCTTTTGTTCAGAGCAAGTTCAGAGCAAACAGCAAAATTATCGATATCACGTTGGTCTGATTTTTCCGGCAGAAAAGAGTTTTACGTAAAAGAAAATTGTTCCAACTACTTTAATAAATATTTAATTTATTGTGCAAGTGAAAATTAACCATATAAAATAAAATACGGAAAGATAATTCGCGCGTTTTAAATGAATGGCGGAATTTTTAGTAAACAAAAGTATGAAGTGTGCCCTTCTGATTAAATTTTGCTGTGGTGTGGAGTGGAATTAAAAAAATCACGCAAATTTGACATATAGGTGGCGTATAATTGTGAAATATATTAGAACGAGTTCTTTGATTGGTCGAATCATATTTTAGATTTTATTATATTCTGTGAAGTTTTAAAGTCTTTTAATTAATTAAATATTGAAAATACATTTTAAACACTTTAAAAAATATTAATAACTTAAAATTTTTCTTGCCAAGTTGTTTAAACACAATTTATTAAAACAAAAAATTCCACAAAGCAATTAAAGAAAAAAATGGCGGAATCAGTTTTAACCAATTACAATCAAGCTTGTATTTGACTCGTAGACGACAGAACGGCGGTCATTTTTTCGTGTTGAAATTTTATGAAAGTTTAAAGAATAAGCAACATAATTTAAAAATCAAAACAAAAAAAAGTGATATGTAATTTAGGCATAAACAATAAACAAATTTTTTCATCTAAAAGATAACGATTGCAAGTATGTAACATAATTTAATATGCAAAATTAATTTGAGTATTGAAATGATGGAGAAAAAATATTGAAAAATTGTTATTCTTCTTCTAGGAAATGCAATCCTACTACCAAATGATGTCAACAGACTTTTAAATCGTTTTTTGTTTATATATTTTGAAGGTTTTTTAAGTAAGTTTTAAGTAAAAAGTATTTTCATAATGACTGGAAGAGGGGCTCGCAAAAGGGGTAGGCCCCCAAAAACGCCAAACGATCGTAGTAGTAATAAATTTAGCTATCAATTGCTAAAGAAACCCAAGTATTTAACGAAGAAGCCAGAATCTCAATTTAGCACTCCGTCGGCTTCGAGGGCTTCGTCGCCACCTGAAAGTGATACGAGTCGCAGGAGTTTAAATCGATCCCAGAAGGTAAAGTCAACTAGGGGCCGTGGAAGACGCTCCGGATACAGCCAGGCTTCCCAATCAACATCTTTCTCCAGAAAAGGTAATGAAGAGTTTTCTTAACAGAATATAAATATTCTTTAATTATTATTATTAAATAATATATGTAGTAATATTTAGCTTAATTTTTAATAACTATGTCGATGATGCAAACAGTTTTTATTCTCTAAAAAACATTTTTAACAATATTTTGCGTATGATACAATTAATTTAACGTAGTTTAAATTAGATACCAACAATAATAATGCCCAAGTTTTTGTGCAATTGATATTTCCCTTTTTTGGGAAATGTAATAACTAAAGAGGTATACAATTCAAAAATATTGAAATAACCAACAACAAAACACAAATATTGAAAGCAGTATTTATATTATAATAATAGTCTGTAGCATCCTAGTCTATAAAGCCTAAAACCTAAATTTATATATTTTTTGGAGCACTGCCTCTTGCGAGGAATCGACGAATATAATTTGTCTTTTTGAAGTGCATCATATTGGCACATACTTGGCGTTCTAGTTTGAAGGTAAGTTGTATTTGGGTTTCCTCCAATTCTGAAGAACTAGCCACGCTCACAAAAGGGGTTGGGAGTGTAAGTCACAAGGACTTTGTTCTTGTCATGATGCTGTGGGTGTCGTACCAAACATTATTATTATTTATATTTTAAATGTTCTTTGATTCTAAGTATCTTCATTCGATTGGTCAATTGAATAGAAGTCAAGAATAATTTAAAGTTTAAATTACAAAGCATGCCCAATATAATTTGTTTAAGATTAATTTTGACATCAGTCCATCAATTTTGAACGACAGTTTAGTTAGCTCCTAGGGGGTTCACATTCTCATTCATGCATGACAAGTATGATATACCCATTTTTGATAGTTTCACCAAGAGGCAGGTTTTAAAATATTTTGATAACTATCAAGCCGCTTGATGAAGCGGCAACACTACTAAAACTGGACACATCATGCCTATCTTGTCATGCTTTTCCCAAAATGTAAACCCACCTATAAGCGCACCCGAAGCATTTTTTTTATAACGCTGAGCATTTTAATTGATGAAAGGTACAAAATCTCGAATTTTTGAGATTTATTTTGGTCATTATCTCGAGTGATGAAATCTCTTATTGACAAGATCTAAAATAACAAAATATCGAAAGGCAAAAACCTCGAATAGTACCCACCAAATGAAAATCTCAAATTTCAATACTAAATAAATGCTAAATTCAAAAGAAACTGCATACACCCGCCCAAAATCTTATAACAGGCCCAGGCAGTAGGGTTACCCGGGGCAGCATGACTATATCTGTTGATACGTCATGTAAACTGAAACTTTTTTTTAAGTACAATAGTAGTTTTGCATTCGAGATTATGTACCCAATCCTTCTAAATATGATAACACTAATTATGCATTGTTCCGCCTGTGCGCGGTAAACTTGGGTCGCATGTAGGTTAATGCGACTTAAAAAGTTAGCTCACGCAGATTAATAAAAGCCATCGAGAATAGATGACTGCGTGGCATGTTTGGCCGATTTCATTTCCAATGCATTTCGCTTTTCTGTTAAGCGATGCAACATATGATAGTTTGCGTGAGACGCATAGTTATTTTTGTATCGCGTAACAGCAGTTTTCCATGGTAAATTTTTACCCTCTGAACAAAAAAAGGTTTAACATACCTAAGCCTGTTCGGAACATATGAGTACACTCTATGTTTCGGATTTAGGTTTGCAATTAATTTGAAATGCACAACGTCAGCAACACAAATGTATCTGTGCAAGAATTTATTTTTTTTTAACTCGATTACAAACCCATTAGCAAATACAATTCTAGAGTGAAACTTAATACTAATAACTGATAACAATAATGTCGCGATTTAAAATTAGGAAAATTTTAATATAATTTTTTTTTTTTAAATATTATCAACTCCAAAAGAACCAACGGAAAATTGATTAGGTATGCACTTTCTGTTCATTAATAAAAATAAAAAAAATATGATGTTACCTCAAATTTTCCAAATTTTAATTTACCATCGTATTTACTAACAGTGCGATTTGTTTATAATGTATTGATAAAGTTGAAAAGATAAGATACAATTCTTCTTTTTTTCTTTTGCTTTTAGGTCACAATGTGTTTATAAATAAAACAATTGCTATTTAATTTTTGCGATATTTCGGCACGAGTTGCGAATTTTTATCTTTCAAGTTTGTTCGTTCCTCATTCGTACCAAACAATTTTAAACACACACTTCACAATCTTGCATGCACAAACAAAAATATAAAAACGAAATTTGAAATCATTCCTGCGGTTATGCGCATGCACAATGAGCGTTAAATAAATATGTTTAAAGATGATTTTCATTTGATATATTAACAATATCTAAAACTCGTTCCTAAATACAATAAAGACAATCCAACAATTAAATTAACAAAACAATAATCAACATGTAAAGAAAAATAACACACTTAACATTAATAAAAGCACCTTAAACTACATTAAATGGAAATGCAACTTTTGTGTTGGTTGCGAGCTAAACGTTAGACATCTGACCAGAAATAAGGTTCCCACAACCAAGTTTGACATTTAGTCCATTCAACAAAGTGTGAGCCATGTTAGGGGCCAGTTATAGCTTCAAGTGATTTCCGAAATACAGAAGTATTAAGATTTGTCTTCCGAATCTTCGAAAAATGCTAAGCTTCCGGTTAAAATTTGGTATAATAAAAATAAAAAATAAAGTTTTATAAATTCGGTTTGCATTTCCAATAAGCTCAATTTTTACAACATATTGTGGTATCTCAGCTAAGAATTTCCTTAAATATAAAGACCCTCCATTTTGCTTTGTTTATGTTTGTTCGGATATTAAGTAAGCGAAAAATGTGCTAAAGCTCATTCTAGTGCTTTTCTCTACAGTCTGTTTTTCTAAAAACAATCTCAATAAATGGTTTTAAGTGTTTTGTCATTGTGTATACATTTCTATACTGCCCTCCTAAGCGAAAAGGTCGTAACTCAATTTTTTAATTTTTTATTTTTCTTGTTTTGTTTAGTCTCAAACTCTGAAACCTGATGATAACTTTTAATAAAAAAAACGTAATTTATTTAAAAATAGTACATATAGTAAGTATTTAAATATATAAGTTTTACAAAAATACAAAAAAAAAAAAACTGCCGAAAAGCCTAAGAAAATTCGTCATTTCTCAGCATGCTTCGCTAAAAATTGTAATTGTTATTAAAAATTGTAAATTGAAAATTGTAATTCTCGCTTAGCAGGGCAGTAATACTACTATCATGGAGCAGCGCCATCACCGAAACATGTGAATAATACTTTTAAAGGTTCTTAAATTTGCTAAGTAGGTATCTATTCTGTAATTCTGTTAATAATTAATATTAATATTAATATTAATATTAATTAATTCTGTTAATGCTAATAATAACAGTCGTAAACAAAACAAATTGTGTAACAATATTAAAATTGTTGCTTTGGAATTGCATAACAATGTCGCCGAATATCCTGCCACAGTTAAAGATTTTTTTTCGGTTTTTATTGTTCAATTTGATGTTCCATAAGATCGTTTTAAGAGGGTGATTGTTCGGTACATTTCAAAACATTAATTTGAATAACCTTTCAAGACTTTCTTAACTAGTTTTGAAGTGTGCTTAGGGTCATTTTCGTGCATGAAACGCCATATTGTCTTGAGTATATGGTCCAGACAAATAAATATAAAAATCCTCATCCATTTTTGTACCAGTTATTTACTTTAAGACTAACATCGTGCCAAGAAAAGCCGCCCAAACCATACAACGTAACCACATAGTTTTAATGGTGAACATAGGAATGTTCTGCGAATGCCGCAAACACATTTTTACCATCAAATTCCAACCGAAGAACTTGGATTCATCGCCCCAAAAAACATTTTTTCCAAAACTTGATTGGTTTACTCAGACATGATTAAGCAAACTTTAACCTGACCGCTTTCACGCAATTTTTTTTAATTCAATTGGTGTATCTTACAGTTCTTGAAGAAACATGGACTACGTGCCATTTATTCGCTTTGAATGGCATTATAGCTCTTAAAGGAATCCTTGGTCGATAATCGATAAATAATCTTTTGTTTTCTTTCGCGTTTGGGACTTTTTTAACGTTCTTACTACTCTTACATGCTCGAAATGTTAAAGAACGTTGTATACCATCTTCCTGGAGCATTTTACAGCTCAGACATTTTAGACACTGATCGACTTTATGATTGCATCTGCAAGAGCAAACTTTTTTTTTGTCCTCTGAACACCAATGTCCTTTTGTCATGACTTTTGGATTATTTTTAAATTTAATATAAAGAACATTAGGAAAATGTATTATTATCAATTTCAAAAACCTCAAATTTAAAAAAAATACACAAAGATTTCAAAACGTGCTAAATTTATGACCAACCAAAAGTAATGCAATTTACAAACTATCGTTTTTCTCAAAACTAAAATTAATTATTTACTTATTTACAGGAGGTACAGTATTTTTTTTTCATACTTGGTTGTCATGTTGGCTATGTAAAAATTCACCGCTGCTTTGAAGAAATAATGAGAGATAATTCAAAATATGCTACAACTACTTCTAGTGGGCTTAATTTAATGATTTTGTAGTCAAACCTTTGTCATCTGACCTGAAACATAGTTCCCACGACCTAGTTTGACATTTTTACCTTTCAACGAATTGTGAGCCATGTAAATCGTTCCAGTGATTGCTCAAATACAGACAGATTAAGATGTGTCTACAGAAATGCTTAGCTTCCAGTCAAAATTTGAAATCAAAATTATATGTTTCCGGTTCGAATTTCAGTAAAGCTTATTTTGAGCAACTTATTGGGTTGCTTACCCCTGCTTAGCACAGCATTTCCTCAAACAATTAATAATAACACCGCCCCAAAACAATGATGCTCATAATCTATTTGATTATATCAAATCTTTCACTTCAGATAAACATAAAACACAAATTGAAAGTAACTATGTAGATAACGGTAAGTGCCTTCACGCCAAAACTAAATAAAACTAAATTTTTTTCGAAGAAAGGAGTAACCTAATGATTCGATTGGCCGCTATTTACTATAATTTCTGCCAAATAGTGTTCATGCACAAAGGTTTTTGTTGGCTCACTCAAACACTTCTCAATGTACATTGATTTATCGATGGAGCACAGGCTCTGCATCATAACTGCAGTTTGTAATCGCTAACGATACAAAAACCCTTCTCTTTATTTATTTTGGGTCTATGACGAAAGTAAAAAATACATCAAATGTTATTTTTATTAAAAATAAAATCTTTAGTCTTTTTATTAAAGCCAAATGGAGTTTATTTTTGTGCCAAAAATTTCAATCAGCTCTCAAAGTTATTTTTATTCACACCACCCATCTAATCTAATCCTGATAGTGTATACTTGAAAGTTTGTATCCACAAAACCACAATGTCAGTTCATGATTATCATGAATAATTAGGGGACACCCTGTATATGAGCGGATACCGCATATTGCTTCACTATCTTTCGCAAACCCCTTAGTTGAACCTGTGAAATTCTTCCGAAACCACTTTTCCAACTTCTACCTATACGTACGCTTTCGCGTTATTATCGAACTCTCAATTGAGCATTGTACAAAATAGCGACACAGCTTCATGATTTGTTGAAAGTACAATGACATACATACATGTTCGTAGAGTGGAGAAGGGACCTATGCTTGTTTTTGTATATGTTTGAATTGATTTGTTTTTTATACGAATAGGTTCTTGGTATGCTGTATTCGTACACTTGCATCTAGATTTTTGTACCGATATACATACATATATAGGTATTTAATAAACTATTCCTTATTTACACTGAGTTACAAAAAAGTGGCGCACCTTGAAATTTTGCAACATTTTGAAGTAACTTAAACAAATAAACGTTTTTCTGGTACAGTTTTGTTTATTAACATAAAAGTAAGTCATTCATGTAATAAAAAACGAAAAAATAGGAAGAACTTAGAAATAAACCATAAATTAAGGAAAATGGGCATAAACTTCAATTTTACATTTTTTACATTTTTTTTTTTTTTTTAAACTAGTCCTTGTTTCTTCAATTGCCTCCACGAACATCTAATAAAGCTTTAATTCGCCTGGGCATACCTTGGATAAGGTTGTCAAAATGATAACAACACATCAAAAAGTATGACTGCGCCACTTTTTTTGTAACTGAGTGTATTTAAGTTCATACCTATACTTTATAAAGCATCCTTAAAGATTAGTTTAAAATTTTAGTTTTATCTGAGTATTATTTTTCATTCTAATTTTTGTTTCAACATACATTTTTGACAATTTAAAATACCTATGTAACTTTTTTATTTTAGGTTATGAGTCGGAATATCATTATGGTTCGGACTTTGGAGATTCAACCGACAAAAGCGATGTAGATGATGATCCACTTATCATGTCACCATCAGAAGAAGAAAGTGTAGGAGGTGATAATGTAAGCGAAACTGAATTTTCCGAGTGTAGTTTTGGTCAAAGTGGTTTAGGCAGACCACCTCGTCCACCCAGTCCCGATCCAATCTGGTTACAGGATCGTGAAGTAGAAACACTAGACCTTCCTAAAACTTCTGATGATTTGCTGATTTCCAACTCATTATCTCTTCGAACAGTTCAAATATATGAAGTATTACGTCGATTCCGGCATATTGTTCGTATCTCACCGTTTCGTATAGAAGATTTCTGTGCTGCATTAATGTGTGAAGAACAAAGTTCTTTATTCATAGAAATCCACATAATGCTGTTAAAGGCTATTCTTCGAGAGGAAGATATCCAAAGTACTCATTTTGGTCCTCTTGACCAAAAAGACAGTGTCAATATAAGTTTATTTTTAATTGATAACATAACATGGCCAGAAGTTTTACGCAGCTATGTTGAAAGTGATCCTATCTTCGATCGAGGTGTTCATGATATTTTACAATCAAAAGATTATCCACATTCGGGCGTAGAAAATAGGTTGACAGTTTTGCAATTCTTAACTGATCAATTGTTATACACCACTGCAGTACGTGATGTTATGCTTCAAGAAGGGCCAATTCATTATGATGATCACTGCCGCGTTTGCCACCGTTTGGGAGATCTCCTATGTTGTGAGACATGCCCTGCTGTCTTTCATCTTGAATGTGTCGATCCACCTTTAGTTGATGTACCCACAGAAGATTGGCAGTGTAATCTTTGCCAATCACATAAGGTAATTGGCACCGTTGATTGTGTATTACCACAAGAAAAACAAGGAGTTCTTATTCGACATGACGCATTGGGTTTAGATAGGCATGGCAGAAAGTACTGGTTTATAGCTCGTCGAATCTTCGTTGAAAATCAAAATGGCACCGAAATCTGGTACTATACCACAACGTCACAATTAGATTTATTACTATCTGTATTAGATGCCAATGATTTAGAATCGGGTCTTTGTAAGGAAATATTGGACAAAAAGGACGAAATCACCAGACAAATGAAGCTAACTGAAAAACTAACTAATGAAAACAAATTAAACAAAAAGTCCTACATTGATTTTGAGAATGATAAAATCAAACAAATTTTAAATAAAAGTGCAACAGATGATGAAAAGGTCGCAATGAACGACGATGAATCTACCAATTCCGATTTAAGAGTAACAAGGCAAAAACAAAATCAAATTAATACCGGAACATTATATTTTAAGCTTGGAATGGAAAATAGCTTCAAGAGTTATGTCAATCAATATACTGTCAATGCAATTGCTTTAAATAAACCGCAACGCAATGAAGAACGCGACAAAAGAAGACATCTTTCCCATAAGTTTTCTCTAACAACTGCATCAGAATTCAAATGGTTGGGGAATTCTAATGGAACTGCTGCAAATGTTTTGAATACTCTAAAGCAGACTTTGATGAGTTTCGAACAAAATATAGCTTCGTCGTTTATGATCAACAATTGGAGTACAATTCGAAAAATTTGGATATCAGCCGTAACAAATTCAACAAAACCATCAGATTTTTCTTGTGTTCTATTATTGCTGCAAGCTTGCTTTAAGTCGGTTATCTTTGCAAATGTTTGGCATGAACAGTTGGGTCATATAAAATTCCATCGAACTACTTCAACAGAGCGAGAAGACAGAAAAAAGATTGAAAAAAGGGAAAAGAGGGAGCGTGACGATGAAGAAGAAAGAAATCGGTTGGCCTTTAACTACGTTAAATATTCTCTGGGTCTAAAACATCAAGTATGGAAACAAAAAGGAGAGGAATACCGTATCCATGGCCAATGGGGTTGGATATGGATGTCTTACTTTAGACAAGCTCAACGCACTCGTCGTTTCTGTGAAAAAAATTCTATCAGTAAAGTGAATTTACACATAACTCACAAAGATGAACATAAAATTGTAACCGTTGATCCGCGAACGTATAATTTCTTAAAGCAATGCGAACGTTCTTCGCAAAAAGGACTGGATTATGGTTATATTGATGAGTATAAGCACATTAAGATTGTGGAATTCAATGGAAATGATAACATTGATGTCATAGATGTATCTAAATCTCTCACAGCTACTGGTAGATTACTCTATCCCAAAATTGGAAGAAAAAGTAAACTGGATGACTTGTTGTCGAAGAGATTGCTTCTGAAGGAAGCCGAAGACCTGAAAATGTCTAATGTTAACAAAACAGAAGACCCTCCGATGCCATCAAAACCCGAAATTACACAAGTTAGCTGCAAGGAATCGATTTTAGAAAAGCAAATTCTTCGTTTAGTCGAACTAAAACAAAACTCTCAATCGAATACCGTCAATCTAGAATTGGTCAATACATTGGCCAAGAAAATTCAATCTGTTCGACTACAATTTAGTCAACTAAATAAATTTGCCAAGCAATATCGTTGTTATACAAAGGATTGCAATACCAATTCAAATGCAGTTTCTCAAATAACAGCAAACACTTGCTATTCGCCATTATGTTTGCAAAAAGCTAGAGCGAAGAAAGAATTGCTTCTGTTATTGAGAAAAGCGCATACTGCTGGTAATGGCTCGAAAGAAACTGTTGCTGCTATATTGGGTGCTGTAAAAAAGCCTTCCATTTTAGAACAGAAATTAACCGAAGGTAAAAAAGATTCGAATGTTTCATTGGATGACTTCGATGAGAAGCAGTTTGACGAATGTCCAATTGATTTGAAGCAAGATTTTCAAGTGGCTTTTGATAATGCTCTAACTTTCGAGGAGCATCTAATCACTTCTAATTATACTCAGTTAAATGTAAAAGAGGAAGCTAATATAAAGAGTGAGTGCGAAGAGGATGCAACTAAATCAAATACACAAGATTTCGGTTCGCCAAAGAATACTTCTTCAGATGGTTTAGGGTCTGCCCCAGACAATTATGTAGATCATTTGGATGTTTGTAGTAATGTTGAGATAGAAAGTACAGATGCTATTTCCAGCTTGCTTGATAATAGTGATTCGATGTCAGCTAAAAAACGAAAGTCCAAACTTCGAAATAAAAACGGAAATGTTAAAGATGGCGGTTATATTCAACCTATGGAACATTGTGCACCAACCCAAATAAGACAAAACAGACGTTTTCCCTTGCATCCTCCGAGAGTGATTAAACGTGAGGATTCCATTAAAATAGAGCCTGAATTAGGACCAGATGGTTCGGAACGTATATATTCGGCTTCACAAACACGAGGAAAAATATATTTAGTTCGTGAATTGAAAAAGATGAATGCCAAGAAAACCACCACTGATCCACCCACAAACACTGTTGTTTCTAAATATCCCATAATATCTAGTTACCACACAAAGAATTTAAACAAAAGTCTTTTGATTCTACCTAAATTTGAATTGCTCAAATTGGCGAGAACTGGTGGAAAATTACAAGTAAATGGTTTTCATCATTTGGCTAAGAATAATACAACCGTATGGCCGTATCCATGTTCGAGACCATTATTCAAATCATGTTGGTTATATAGGACTACCAATTCACCAACCATAGCAGCGATTGCTTTGCAGTTAAGAATATTATATTGTTGTCTTCGATGGGATGATATGGTTTCCAAACCACCTTCTTTAGACGGCAAACATCAGATAACTACAGACACGGAAATCGTTACTCAAGAGTTGTTAAAGCTAAAGCATTTAGGAAAATTCAATGAGAGAACACAGTATTTAAGGAGAAAGGTAGTTATACCACTGGAGTTGCCCAAAACAATTCGAGGTATGTATACAAAATTTATAATTATGTTTATTATGTAATGTTCAGCAAAATTTTTTTTTTAATACATAAACTTCTTTGTATTCTTTAAAACTTTGCAAAAAACAGAGCCCATGTATGTTACTTATACAATAATTATTTCATGTTAAAGTCGGAATCATAAAAGTTAGTTTTTCTATTCCGCATTGTACTTGTTTGATGTATCGGACTAATAAATTATATGCTTTATTTTATTTAATGCTTTCGTGTTTTCTGTTTGTCTACAAACATGGGATTCTCAACAGAATATTTATCCTTAGGATTTTTTTCGAGTAAAAAAAATCTATTTCAACTATCTAAGCGGGTATAGACTATCTTGCTGTATTTAATATGTGAAAACGTGAACGGTTACAAAAAATTAGACCTTTGCACAAGACAATTCATACTTTGTAATTTTGAATTGTTTAAAACATAAGCTGGAAAAGAGCATAATTTAATTATTTTATATTACATAATAATATTTTTTTTATTGCTTTTCACAGAGGTTACATCAATAAGATCTGGTCTGCGAAAAAGAAAACGTGCTGAATCTCCTCAGCAAACTGAACCACAAGTCTCTGAAGAATGGGTCGACGAGGATAAACTAGAACTTTGGGAAATCAAACTATTTGGAGAGAAACAAGAAAAAATACGTTCTTCAATGATAAGCAGAAGTGCACAGTTGAAGATTAACGAAAGTGCATCCAGTAGTACATCTAGTTCTCCAGGATCAACTAGTTCTGTGGTTTCAAAACAACCAACGTCTAAATTCTCCAGTGAAGAAATGAAAGAAAAAATGGAACAACAACTAAAACTACAGAGAGCGGCGCATCAACAGAAAAAATCGACAGAAATTAAACAACCAATTGGTTTGTATACTTTGTTTGTTCAACATAACAATCGTTTTAATATTTTTAAAATTTTTAGCTAAAGCAAGCCCAGCACAACCAAATCGAAGGGTAATTGTTAGAAATCCTGATGGAACTACAAGAATAATACACCAGACAGTAGTAGCACCATCAACACAAACTGTTAAGCCAACACAAAGCAACAATATTGTAAAACAAACCTCCACAGAAACAAAAACAACAACAACTGATACGACTCAACCACAACCTACACAGCATAAGGTTCAAATAATTCGTGGTCCTGATGGAAAAGTTAGTGTGCGTGGTTTGAGTCCTGGACAGCAACTTATACAGATGCCAGACGGGAAACTTCATGTTCTTACCACAACACAAGGTTATTATAAAAAGAAATATATTTACAAAATCATTACTTAAAAATTCAATATTTTCAGTGAGCGCTAGTAAAAGTACACCTGCTGCAGTCAAAAGTCCAGCAGCAGTAAATAACAAAGCAAGTAATAATTCAGTTCTTCCTACGACTACAATGAAGCAGTTAGCGGTAAAACAAGTGGTGAAACAGCCTGTCCAGCAAACAAATGTTGTAAAACAAATTGTCCAGCGAGAAGTTCAACAAAAGGTAATCAATTATTTTGAACGTCAAAATATTCATTATTGTTAATATTTTTCAATTTAATTTAAAGATAACAACAAATACTGTTGCATCGACTTCACAGGCAATCAAAAATGGTTCTCAGGTTCCTGTTTCTCAAGCTGTTCATAAAGTTCTGGCAACTGGACAACAAGTTGTTCAAACAGCTCCTAAAAAACCCACAAACATTCAACAATTAATTGTGCAACCAGGACAAAAACTGTTAGTAGGTCAGAATGCTCAAGGTCAAAAGGTTTTAATATCTTCACCTACGCAACAAAATACACAACCTGCTCCTACACAAAATATACAAACTGTTGCCCAAGCGGCTCCACAACAATTGATGTTAAATTCTCAACCGACACAAAAAGTCATTCAACAGATTGTTAACACAAGTAATGTGCAGCAACAAATTATGGTTGGTGGACAGAGAATAATACTTAGCCCGGGTCAAACTATAGTTACCCAAAGATCACTCGGTCAGTCCTCGCAGGTGCAACTAGTACAGCAACAAATAATACAACCAGCACAGCCACAACAGCAACAGCAACAACAAATACAACAGCAACAACAACAAATAGTAATTCATTCACAATCTCCTCAAGTTGAAACAAGACAGCAAGTTGTTCCTAAATTGAAAGTACAGAATCAAATGCAAACTTTAAATCAACAAATACAACAACAACAGTTACAGCAACAACAACAGCAGCAGCAGCAACAACAGCAACAACAACAGCAACTACAACAACAACAGCAACAACAACAACAACTTCAGCAACAACAACAACAACAGCAGCAACAACAACAGCAGCAACAACAACAGCAGCAGCAACAACAACAACAACAATTGCAACAGGTTCAAAGTGTTGAGTGTAACTCACAACCTACACAACAACAACTTGTGGTGCAAAATTCAGCTTTAGCTCAACAATTGGCGCAGGGTAAACTACAAGTTGCTACAGTTAATGGCCAACAAGTTATTATAAAGCCTTTGGGAAATAATCAAGCTCAAATTGTCGCACATATCAAAACTCAAAGCGACGGAAATGCTCACATTGTTACGAGTACGAATTTCAGTGAACATTTTAAAGAATCAACACCACAACCAACCCAAAATAAAGGAACTCCTACTAATCAGATGAAATCTCCTACACAAGCAAGCGATCACCTTACCAAAGATAACAAATTGGCAACAAGTGATCAAGGGCATAATAATTTGTATTCAGCACAAGAAGAACAGCAGCAACAGCCCACTTCAACATCAATCGAACAGAGCCTTCTGCAAGGTCAACCGCCTGGAACTGTAATTAAATGTGTTACGGCCCAGGTAATACAGACTGAACACGGACCCAGAATAGTTTTACAGGGTTTGGTTGGAAATGATTTTACGCAACAGCAACTTGCCTTGGTTCAACAGCAAGTCAAACAACAATTATTAAAAGGTAATTGAAAAATTAGTTAAAACAAATATGTTCAATTAATTATTTTAATTAAAAAAAGTTGTGGAACTCTCTAAAACAAAAAAATAATTTCAACACACTTTATTGCAGCTCAAGAATCCAGTGGGAAACAAGGTGTATTAGGACCGACGAAAATATATCTAGCTGTTCAGCCATCCAGTAGTGTAATCCAACAAAATTCACATTCCCAGCCCTCGCCATTAGTATCTGTGCAGCAAAACCAACAAGTCCAGCACGTAAGTGTTTAATTAAATAATATTTTCAAACAAATATATTTGGTTATCTAAATTGATTTTTTTAGCTGAAAAAGTTTTCTCACTAGTTTTTTTGTTTCCTTAAATATATATTAAAATTACATAAATAAATTTATTCTCCTCGCTCAAAAGAAAATGTCTGATACATGAATGGGGTATATTTAAAGTTTATTAAGCGAATTAACATTTCATATTGAAATGAATTGTATCCATACTTCAAAAACAAAATCTATAAAGGTTTTATGAAGTTCATCACTAAATATCGTTTTAGTCTATTATGTGTTTTATGTCTACGTCCAAAGTTTTGTGTGATTTAAAATAATCACTATCTGAGTCATTTATCCACTCAGTCATTAACTCATTCATCTTATAAATACAAAAATTGTTCATCTACTTAGTAAATCATTCTCTATTCTGCCTCACTAACTTGTATACATTTACTCAATCCATTAACCCAAATATTATCTCTAATTTCACTAATTTATTGTTAACTTACAAACATCAATGATGAAAAGTATTTGTTTGAATTTGTAATAATTTTATAATTAACCTTTAAAAAAATTGTTTTCTTTTCTCATTGGTTAGGGTGATACATTTAAATACTTTAATATTAAAAACGGTGGTAATGAAAAAGCATCGTGAGGCGTTTTTCTTTTTCAGCTCTGATAGGGAGCACTGCGTAGAGCCTGAGTGTTTCCAGTAAGCTCTGAAAATCAACTCACATATCGTCAAATAGCACACAAACGACTTGAAGTTGGCCGCGCTCATCTTCGTACTTCATCTTATCCATCTTTTTTTTCTGAGCTTATAAAACACGCTGCGAGCAAGCATTATTTTATTTTTGATAGCTCAGTGCACTGCTATGAGCTTAAAAAGAAAAACGCATCTGGTTATATATTATTTGCATACAAAACTGTAGTTCTGTTTAATGTTAAAGTGGGAGTGCAAAATTGATTTCAATCCTTAGTTTTCTAGACCATGTATGCCAAATAAAAAAATTTTTTCCATCGTTTGAACAGTCCTACGTAATAAGAGAATTAAGTTTTTATGATTTTCTGTGTATGACTGGTCAAATGCTATCAATATTTCACATGTCACATATGTTCGTACACATTTTTTATTGTGATCATGTTTTCACCTTGATTATTGGAGTATTGTCATTTAAATTTCACGTCTACAAGGTGGGTTTTCTGTAAGCCGAGTCGACCCTATTTGAGCTGCATCGTATTAACATTTTTACGACAAATTTTCTATCAATAGTTGTGAAGTTAAGCTAATAATATTCTTCAGCAAGAAATTTAAAAATGGAAATCATTTGAAAAATTAATCCAATTCAATAAATATTATTTTTAAAATGTTTGGCCTTGAAAAAAGTTTTCCAAAAATTATTTACTGGAATTATTCGTATTAACATTTTTATTTGATCCTTGATCCCTTCATAGGGAAACAACTAGCACTACAAGTCATATAGTTTTGTTTCTGGAAATGTGTTGCGTTCAATTTCAACTTTTTCTTAGTTTAAGAGCTCACTCTTCGACTTCTGCGCCACCTTTTTCTCTGGCCCCAAGGCCTTCTTCAGTTATCGTTTTCTCGCGGTGTAGAGTGTGACCAATCCACTGCCATTTCGGAGTTGTTTTTCTGTCAAAAAATGTTAGCATGTATCGAAAACTTCTATTCACAAAAGTTTGCAGCTTTTTTGACATAGGCGGTCACTTTCCATGCACTATACCCATATAGAAGTACGTCATACTGTAGACGTTACATTTCCAAACTTTATGAGAGCATGCGAAAAGCGAAAAGCAGCATGCGGAATTGGCAAAGATGCCAGTTCTGCAGTTAACATCTTTATCTGTTTTAACACGGTCTTTTGAGACCACGCTTTCTAAGTACAGACATTTGTTCACAACTTCAACGTCAACTTGAACTATCAGAAATAGCAATGGTGTCTGCAGAAATGATATTTTTGATTACAATTTTACCACAAGGTTCCTATTTTCCTTTTTGCAGGCGGGGTTTATAGTTTTGCATTTAAAAGCACAGCTTATAGTTCACAAATGCGATGTTCGACCATAGTACTGGCTAAATACGTGCCTTTTTATATATTGCGAAAACACCTTCGAAAAACCCTTTTTTTTGCATTACGTTTTCATTGAACCTTTAAAAAATAAAGAAAATGTTAACACTTGTGAGTTGACTGTGACTACATAATTTTATAGAAAATTAAATTTTTAAATTTTAAACACCCTATTTTAATCGAAAATCATTGTAATGAGATGAGAAATATTGCGGAAATTTTTCAAGTGAGAGCAACCCCAGAGAAGATTTATCCGATTTGCTGAAGTTACCAATGTGAGATTTGGAAAACTGAGTTCCTACGACTTCTATTTAAACTCTGATGAACATTTTCAACTACTAAAGATAATAAACAAATATGAAAAGTGCAACTGCCGATTTCTCCACATTCTTCGGCGTTTTCTTGAGCGATTTTTCAATTTGACTCTCAATTACCTTAAAGTATTTAAAACCGAATTACAAGTTCTAATTAATTATAATCTCACTTTAACAAACCAATTATATATATTATATATATTTTTAAAATATTATTTATAATTGAACAAGTGCTTCTGGCCAAACTGTTTTGTTCCTTTCTTATTTTTTTTTTTATTTAAAAATTTAAATTAAATTTTAAAACTTATTTAATTGTATATTAGTTTGATGATTATTTGCAATTGGCCTTTGTGTTGACAAAAAGCGCTCATATTAACTAACTCTTTGCCTGTTGCAAATATATATACCCACAATTTGAACTTATCGAATAAGATATTTTAGCCAAGGAAACCGTTTGAATGTTTTTTTGTGAAGAGATTCCATTTATAGAGATTTCAATGAGAGCAGTACGTAAATTGTTGTTGATAACTAAAAAAAATTATTCAATGAATCTCACTTAATTAAAAAAAAAAATATATATATATACATTTACTGTAACACAAAGGCTTTTCCATCCTAATCATCATCTAATTATAAAAAACGAAAATTTATTTGAACTTTTAACTTTGTTGAATAATTTTTTTAGCTATTATTTTTTTTATAAACTGCTTGAGAAATTTATAATTAAATCTTATATCTCTTCATAAAATTTCTTCAAAGGTTTCCTGGAATAATTTCAACCACTGATATTATACAAAGGTACGTTGTGTTTAAGAACTTCATTTAATATTAGTTACATACATACATATTTATTGTTTTAATTTTCGGGGTGTAAAAATTATGTTTAAGTAAAAAATATGATCCGTTTATTTTATAATAATTGTTTAAATAATATAATTCAATACAAAAAAAGTCTTCAATTTTGGGAATACTTTTAAGAGGGGAAAAATAAATGTTTGTTTTTTTTAATTTCTTGTTTATTTCGGACAAACACATTGCTTTTGTGAGATTTTTGTAAAAAATTAATAAAACTAGCAAGTAATCAACTAAAATTAAATGATTTTTATTTCTATGGCATTGGATATTTTACTAATGAAGATATATAATTACGTCACAAAATAAAAAGAAGTTTGTACGCCTTCAAATAACATAAGGTAAAGTAAAAGTTGCTTTTAAGTAGAGCGGCGGAATAAGCACAAAATTAGAGCAAAACACAAAGCAGTGTGTAACTTGCTTTAAAATATCTTTGCTTAATTATGAAGCATACTTTTTCCTTTAAGAGGTACTCTGATCTTGATAACAAATAAGAAACTCTTTTAATGCAATAAATTTAAATCTGATCTTTTAACTCAGTCTCTCAAAAGCTCTTTTGTAAATAAATAGAGCTACACTCAAAGGTTAGTCGCGTTTTGATGAGAAGGAAAAGCTTTCGACAAAAACGATACATAACCAATCATGTGTGTTCTATATTTCCAAAAAGTTCAAGAGAAATAATAGACAGTAATTTCACAGCTGGTTATAATGAATTTCGGTGAGTTTTGTGAGTGTTGCTTGCGTGTAGAATTTGACTTATCTGAAGGCCATTTGCTCATACGATACTTAAGCATCTATGTTCTACATAAATTCTCAATTAGTAGTTTTTCCTTTGCATTAACTGTCACTTTAGGATTTATGTAGAACATAAATGCTTAAGTATCGTTTCAGCAAACGGGTCATTGAGGTTCCATGGCGCACGCAAACGCGACTACTGCTTTCTTTTGCTCTTCAAGATATTTCTCAAGCTTATAATTTAACAACGTTTTCATGATCTTGTAAAAAATCGACGTAAGTGCGATCGGTCAATAATTAGCAAATGGACAAATGCTGTTGTCACTCGCAAAGGTACGAATAGAACATTAAAGATGGAAAAGCTTACGAAGCGGTTTTGATACCTCTTCAAAACAATGGAAAACTAGTATCCGGTCGATCAATATGTGCGTATTTTTTTATCTATGAGTACTCTGTGTACTTATTAAAACCATTACAAAGGGAGTATAATAATCTTGTTGGGACCAATAAGCTATCAGCAAACTGTAACTCTAACAAATTGGATTTACCTTATGCGCTGGTTGTAGGAGGGGTGTCATTTGAAGACAAAGTTGAATTTCGTATACTTTTTTCTTTTTAATAATTTTAAGAAAATAATGGTTGCTGCCTTTGTAGAATTTTTTTCATATAATTTGTGTTCATGTAGAAATTTGGTTAGTGGAACTTGTTTGAACTTATTCCGGTTTTGTAATAATGGAAACTTCTTTCAACCTGAAAACGCCCTTTAAGCTCAAACTGAACCATGAGTTCTTTTTAGAGTTTATGTTCATTTGCATCAAAAAATAAAACTAATTTAGTTACCGGATTTATAAAATGTATCGGCATTTGAGTTTTATATCTGTTGCACCAACGTTAGGCGGTGAAGATGATAATTTATATCATATTTTTGATCGCAGACCAAAAGTGTAGATTTTGACTGTCACTAATTAAAAATCATCTTAGCCAATTCCCCCTTGGATGTGGTGTGGATCTTGGATGGTTAAATGAAAGAAGAACATATCAATCGAACACTTTCAACGTTCTCTCTGTCTTATAAATTTAATTTTTAATGCCAACTGCCTATCATCTAAAAGAGGATATTAAAATTTGTTTGGAACAAAATGGGACTGGTTTATTGGTTCTTTTAAAATTGTGGTTAGTGCAATAGAAAGTATTTGGACAATCTGGGCATTTGATTTTTAGACTTGCTTTTAGATTAGCACAGTAGCTAATATCAATCGTTATTGGGTACATAACACATCTCGTCGGACGGCAAACGCATAGATGTTCGATTTTTCGACCGAATTGGAAAACAGAAAGCAAACTTGAATACATGCGGATTGAAAAGGGGTATTCTGATCTCCTACCGGGTTCAGTTTGCATTTCTACCAACCAAATCATAATCCGCAAAAATAAATGTGAGTTTTGTTTCAATTTAGTATAAACGAATACCTTTCCTATCAAATTTATCTGCTTTCTGTATGTCAATTGAAGTTGTTTCGGTAAATTCGTAAACGCATCACTGCACGAACGATGTCTAACCATATCATAAAACGTTCACAAATTCAAACAATTGGTATCACTTCAATCGTCAAATGTGTAAGACAAATTAAGTAAAACCAATTTTTTAAACTTCATTATCTGTAATTTTATTTTGTTTTGTTGCGGAAGGAAAGTCTACAGAAAAGTGAAACATATTGTAAGAATTTTGTTACATTTGCGTAAGCGTAGGTACATATTCAATAACAAAATATTTTGTTGTGTGCATTCAAACAAATTTTCAAAAAATACGCACTTATTTTTAAAAATTTCGTCAATAAATATTATAACAAGAAGCTTTTATTGAAAATTATGTATATTATGTCAGGTACCGTTATTTAAAGGAAAGCTTATTCGAAAAAAAATCTAATTTGCATTATTTCGCTTTAATTCATCAGCCTCATTTTCATTACAATAAGCACAAACAGTATTGGTTACATTTTCATAATATTGAAAAATTAAATACTCACCAATGGGAAACTGTCTGTTTTTTGCAAATAGCAGGTTACATACATATGAACATACACACACAAATATTTCCATTAATAATTTTTGAAGTAGCAGATTAGCATTCGTTAACCATATACAGTCAAGACTCGATTATCCGGGGTAGTCGGGATCAAGCAGATCACGGATAATCGAAAATCCCGGTTAATATTGAATTTTCCACAAAAACTGAACAAAATCAACCACAAACAATCAAGAACACAACCCGAAAGACGTACTACATATAAAGCCCGTTACTTTTATGTGCCTGTCCGACTAGTGCAATTCAACAGATAGGTGTTAGTTTTTAGTTGTCAAGTAAACTTGTTTGATCTTGATCTTTTTATTATTAAAAAAAAAGTTTTTATTATTTTTTGAACGAAATATTTTTTGTTTTTATCAAGGATACTACACTACTAGAGTAAATGCCGGTGGTTACTAGAGTTAAGAATATAAAATTATTTTTCAAGAAAAATCCCGGTTAAAATTTTGTTCTTATTACTTTTAACTAGATATCAATGAAGCTTATCAAATTTTGTTTAAGTGTCCCGGTTTAAAGAATCTCTAATAATCCAGTCTCCACTGTACTTCCTTTTACTAAATTTGTTGTTTAGATCGGTCATAATTAACTTCGTCAAATATATACATTTCCTAAGAAATATATTTATTCTCCAGATCCGTTAATTCAGTCTTCGGTCCTTCTGCGTTACAAATTTAACACCCATACTGCACCGAAAATCAAATGTACGAACGGTTCTATGGGAAGCGTTTTTTTTACAACCACAAAAGAGACAATTCAGCAAAAACTATCTTCAATTTTTTTCAAGAAACGTTTTCGATCAAAAGTATCTTTTTCATAACCGTTATGTGGCAGGTACCGTTATTTTTGAGCGAAAAAAAAATTCAATTTCTGCTCTAATACACACACAATGATAGAAATAATTTCCGGAAGAAACAAATGTATCCATATCATCCATGAGCATTCCACTTTCGTGGCCAAAGGAAAAATCAGCACTTCACAATACGTCCGAGGTCAACTGCTTGGCGAGTATTGTAATAAATATCGTTAAATTGTTTCAAAATGCAAATGGGTGTTTCATTGGGCACTTCATAATATAAGTATCAATGAATTTGGAATAAACAGTTATTGCTGCATTAAAAAATTCAACAGATATAGAGAAAAATATTATTTTTTCTTATTTTTATGTAATAATAAAATTAAAAAATAGTTCCAACAGAAAAATGTAAGACAAGGTGAGTGAAATATGAAATAAGTAACATTGCTTATAGGAAACTAGAAAAAAAAAACTTCTAAAAACTTATTTAAAGTAATTTGATTGATTGTTGATTGGTTATCGATCACAAAACTTAAAGAAATACAATCCATAGTGTTTCTCTGTGATTTACTTCTGATTTTTAGGATGGGAGTTTATACAATCATTGCAAAATACAAAATATTGTTTTCTTTTGATATTTATTTTAAAGTAATTTTTATACCAAAGAAGTTTCTAATGAGAAATTATATTATTTTAGGACCAAACAGATTCCATTGAAAGGAATTCAAGTGAAAGCTTCGCTCAAATAAAAAGAGGGAGTAACGACAGTAAAACAGAAATATATGCAAATCAAATCGAGATAAAACAAAATAAAATTATCACACCAGGAAAAATACAGAAAGATGTAGCGAAAATTGTATCAACTTTGAACCTGGAAAATAATCCATCTTTTGTTTTAACTCCCGATTATATCCAACAAAGTGAGTTTCATAATTTACTTTAAATTGTTTTATAATTGGAATAAAAAATAAAACACATTTTTATGCTTTCTGTCTTTTTAGCAATAAAAAATGCGCTCAAACAAGAAAATCTCAATCCAGAAATAGAAGAAAAACTAATAAACTTGCAACGATACCAGGAACGTCAAATGAAATCAGATCAGCCATTGGCAACAAATACAATAACAACCACAACAGCAGTACCAGCAACCACAACAAATCTGATTTCAAATGTAAATATAATTTCATCACAAGTGGTCCATCCACCTAGAAAGAGATACAGTAGCAAAATAAAAGATGAAGATGATTCACCCGTAAAATCAAAGAATGCAAGTTTATCTTTTGGTACATTTGTTGTAGGAAAATCAGAAAGTAATAATAATACTTCGCAAATCAATCCTTCAATTGATAACAAAGGAAAACATGATAATGACAAAAAGAAAACAGCTGCACAGCTAAATGTATGTTTGCTTACATTATATTTTTTAAAGATTAAGGTATTTTCGGAACTTACCGCGTTTAATTTTAAGAAATATTTACAATTTCTTTTTCCCGACGTTCCGAAAATACCTTAATCTTTAAAAATAAAAATAATAGCGATAAAAAAAAACCTTAAATCTTATATTATATTTTGTTTTTATAAATTAATTTTATTTATAGCGATTACATCGACACAAAGAATTATTAAAGAAAGATATATTAAAAAAGAGGGCAATTCTCGAAAGAGTATTACATATTGAAATTCAGCGAGAAATTGCTACTGCAATGCCAGAACTCCAGCAAAATGAAAACAGAATCTATAACGCTTTTAAATCTGGATCCGATGAGTATGTTAATTATTTATTTTGTTATAACTCCTTTTTTGTTTTAATTAATGTATTTCATTTTTCTGAAGACAATCACCACGCAATAACAATCAAGAGATTCAAACATCGAATAAACAAAAGAAAGGATCGAAATTTCCTGGGATGTCGAAAAAACGGGAAAAATTGTATTGCATTTGCAAGACACCTTATGATGATACTAAGTAAGTATATTTATGTAATTTGTCTCATATTTCTATTATGTCGTGTAGTGCCTGTGTTTTAGTTATTAGTTTTTCGGACTTTCATGGGAAATTCTTCACAGTCCTGTTTAATCAACAAGCCCTTCCAGCCAACTTGGTCTATTTTTAGCTGCATCCAGATAAGTACACCAAGTGGTGCTTGAGTTCGTTCTCCATTTGTGCTTGCCACCTTATGTGGAATCTTTCTTATCGGGCTCTATAGCATGTAAAGCTTATCATTTAATCTTCTCCTTCACACTAATTCAATACACAATGTAGTATTAATAAGGACCTTTCTGTCAAAGCACCCAAACAAATGTTCATGTTTCTGCCTTAACGGAGATTATTAAGATCTTGAATAAAGTCTTCTTGGTTCCGAGAGAGGGGCTTACTACTTAAATGAAATATAAACACAAAAACGATTGATCTCTATCCCCATGTTATTTTACAAGAAAAAAGTGGAGTCTAGGTATCCAAAGTCCTTAAATACTTCACATTTATATATATCCGTCATGATTTTTTGGACGAGTTTTTCATGAAGTTTGAAGTTTCTTTCTCGGTGACAGCATATAATTATGTCATTTTCTATTAATTTCACTCCGAAGAGGAAGGAAATAGGATTTGAATGAAACGGTGTAAAACACTCGCTATTTCAATTTTGTATAGGTAGTCCCCAAAGATTGTTTAAATTTAATGTTTGTAATTTCAATGGAAGCAGATACGGATTAAAAAGTATTTTTTCAATATTTGTTACTATTTGTGCTTATTTTTAACTAAAAAAAATAAATGATAAAACACTGTGCGTATTGTTCCATTTGCCTTTGACAATATGTACATATATAGTAGAGAATTGTGATAGAACTTCAACAATCCCATTTCAATTCTGGAAGGCGAATTATCACTCCCAAACATCACTTTGTTGAATGCAAAATGACATTAGCGTTGCTCATCAACTGCCTATCTCGTTTCTGCCGCCTCCGATTCTTCTTCTTTTACCGACTATGTTCCTACCTCACCATGTGGTTTTTCCTCAGTCATTTCTTACGAAAAGCTGAAATCACTCCGGGGAATTGACTAGTCGCCGCCTCCGATTCAATAAAAAAAAATTGTCAGCCAAAGCTGCTTCGTTCTGGCGTAATATGTCGTATGCCATCTGTTTAACAAGTATGTGGAACAGGTTTTTGAAAGATTGTGAGTTGCGTGCAATTGCTTCAAGTACGATGATTCAAATGCATGATAAAACATCGCCTTGCCTTAGACCTTCCTAAACTTCAAATGGTTCGCGAGACATCATCATCCTGCACAAGCGAACGAGCTTTGATTAATCGTTCCTATTCAAGCTCCTATGTAAAGAGGTGGTGTGTACCGATCTGGAAAACCGTTTTTCAAAAACTGTTGGAGTGTAAACATTTGATAGACGGTTGATTTGCCTGGCATAAAACAACGGTCCATTGAGATTGTTCACAAAAAAGGTTGTAATTCCCTTGCAGCTGTAACTGCCTACGGGTATATCTTTTTGATACGCCGTGCATATAATATCTGCATTTTGTTTATCTATTTTAAGAAACTAATACGGATTAAGCTTTATAACACGATTTCTTCATGTTCATCACATCACTGACTTTGCTTCCTATTCCATCATCTTAGTGCTTTTTTTCAGCTCTGATTATAATTTTTCTGTTTTTTTTTTTTAATTTATTATTATAATCAGCCTTATTGTGAAGTTCGCCCGGATGGCTTTCCACCCGGAAAAATATTTATTTTTTTTTTGTGGCAAAAATCAACATCACAGCTAAAATACTTACCTATTTTTTGAAAGAACGAGTGAATAATTTGTGAAAAGTAAGATATTTGCAACACATCAATATTTTAAATTCCGGGCGAACTTCACAATAAGGCTGAATATTGTTTTTTTATTTTTGATATCTGTAACCGGCCTTTGCAATAACAACTAAATTTATAATTTTTTTACTTTTCAGATTTTACGTTGGTTGTGATTTATGTAGCAATTGGTTTCATGGTGAATGTGTTGCAATTACTGAAGAGGCTTCGAAAAAATTGTCTGAATTCATTTGTGACGAGTGTCGCCGTGCTAGAGACACACAAGAATTATATTGTTCATGTAAACAGCCATACGACGAATCACAGTTTTATATATGCTGTGACAAATGCCAGGACTGGTTCCATGGCCGCTGCGTCGGTATTGTTCAAAGTGAAGCTGAATTTATCGATGAGTATATATGTCCTGATTGTCAAAGAAACAATGACATCAATATGGCAAATTTAAAAAGCCTTACGAATAATGAATTTGAAGAATTGAAAAAACTTATGAAACAAATGCAGGTAATAAATTATCCCCTATTAATAAATATTTAAAATTTAACAAAATATTCAAAATTAAACATTTCAGAATCACAAAAATGCATGGCCTTTTATGGAACCGGTAGACCCGGAAGAAGCACCAGATTACTATAAAGTTATAAAAGAGCCAATGGGTAATAAAAACATTTTACTTTTTTTTTATAAAAATAAACTTATCAAATCTTCCTTCTTTTAGATCTAAAAAAGATTGAACAGAAAATAGATACTCAGATATACACAAAACTATCTGAGTTCATTGGCGACATGACAAAAATATTTGATAACTGCCGCTATTACAATCCTAAGGAATCTGCATTTTATAAATGTGCGGAAAGCTTAGAAGGATATTTTGTTCAGAAAATTAAAAACTTTCGAGAAACTGTGGCAATGGCTTCATGCAATGTGAAATAATATTAATAATATTCATTATTGGTTCTTTAATACATAATATGTAAATTTTGCTATTCATTTTAAGTATTTTAAGTAGTAAGCGGAATGTGTAGTAAAGTAATAAGTTTTAAGCTAAGGTATATAATTATTTATATATGTACGCCCAGAAAAAAAAACAGAAATATAATTAACGTACAAACTATATGAAAATAAAATAAAAAAAAAACAAAAAAGTAAAAAAAAACAAAACAAAAAAAAAATAGTAACAATCTGTGTAAATAGTTGAAATAATAATAAAACAAAAAATATTATTTAAAAAATAATATACAATATAATAAGCATAATGATATAATGTTTGTTTTTTACTGATACTGATATTTGAATTCAAATTTAATAAATAATTTATTACTTATGAGTTTTTAAAAATAAATAATTAAAAAAAAAAACATACATATTTAAAATTTAAAAACGTTTCGGTTTTCATGGTTGTACGTACACTGTACAGATTTTAATTGTTTATCATTTGCTTAACACAATTTCTAGATATATAAAAGAATGTAAAATATTAAACAAATTATATAAAGTAAATAAAATAAATTCAATACATACATAACAAGTCTTATTATATCTTTGAGCGAATATGAACAACTATAAATTGAAATATCATATAATCGTAATTCATACAATTTTTTTTCCACTAGCGATTGGAGTTGTGAAAATCTAGATTTACAATGCGGTTACGACCTTCTTTTTCCAATAGAAAGAATTAGATGTTGACAGTTTGGTGGTTATGTTGGTTTTAGCGGTGTCTGCCGAATTTGTTGTTTATTATTCAGTCAGTGATGCCAAAAAACAATAGCAAGTTATGATTGGAAAGCACGGAAAAATGATATAGCAAGCGTTCCACCCATTAGTAGACGAGATGGTCATTCAAAGTCTACCCTCCCTCTCCAAGGATTGGGTTGCCGAATACCGTTTCACCATACAAAGCGACGAGCCGCATTTTCGGAAGAACGGCACCAATCTACACGAGGTCATTGTTCCTGTACTTCAAAAACTACGTAGGTGAAGCCATTTAAAGGCGAGCGCTATACATCAATGATTACTAATTTATTTTGGCTCAAATTCAAAGTCCATATCAAATACATCAAGACAGCAGGAAAGCGCGGCGCTACCTTTCAATCATCGGAGGGCATGGTTATCTCAGGCAGAGATGAAATGCACTTTCCGCTGAAATCTTAGGATTTGACCCCGATAGACTTTTTTTGCAAGGTTTTCAGAAGTCGCAGTCTATGCCAATAAGCCGCAATCTACCGGTGCCCTCCAAGCTAGCATTATTAAAAACTGGACATCTAGGATTCGTACCACCGAGCGAAGTCGCGGCAGATATTGGAGAGATGTCATATTCTATACATAATGTCATACATGGGCCTTTCCATTTGTTTGAATGGAACAGTGCTTGTCAATTTTGAATGTTAAAATATATTAAGATATTTGGTAAACAGCGAAGCATCTTGTGATCACCCCACGGGCCACGGGCGATTGGGTAGGCGTAGGCTGCAATTTTCTGTAACCGAAAAATTTCGGTTCACAATTTTGTATAATGGAGAAAAAGAATGAGCTTAAATCAGTGGCAGATGAGATGAAGAGGCTTCGCTTTACAGCACGATTAAATTCAATTATAAGAACGAAGAGAAAGAATTCACGTAGCAAATATCATCCTGAACAAAATACAGCAGGGCCGACCCAACTGGTATTGTCCTGGGGCTGTATTGCGTAAGACGATTGTCGTTGAAAAACCTTCGTTCTCGTTTAAATGCGTCTACGTAAAACGATTATCGTTTAGGTTTAATGATACTCGTTTTTTCTTACGACTGCAATTTGGCTGTCATTTAGCTTTCGTTTCGTTAATGATTAGATGGACTTTAAAAAAAATGGTATTTCTCCTTTTTATCTTGCAATATTTTGGTGTATCCATTCTAGTTTTATATAATCGCTTTGTGACTATCGTTTTTTGCCAATCGTTTCGTAATACGTAATACGGGCCCTGTACAAAGAAGGCGCCCCAAGAATCCCTGCAATATCACACCATACTCCAATACAATCGCAAACCATAATTTTAAAATAATTTTACGTACAAATGTAGAAATATTTTAAAGTTGAAGTGAATTAAACCAATTTTGTTTGAGTATTTGTTTGAAAAGAATTTTACTAATATAATATATATGGAATGTATAAAGAAATATTACAGTATTTTCTCCCTTAACCTTTAAAAATTTCATTTAACAATGGCAAAACAATTCTATATAATATATATATGTTTTTAATACTTGCCCATAAAAAATAACTAAGTTTTATTAGGGCACCATCACATTAACTATATTGGGGAAAATTTCACCTTGTATACTACCATATTCAACTCTTTCACCGTCCACTGTTATAATACCTTTTGTTCCGGTCGGTTCTATTCTAAATGCTGATACTGGGATAATTTTAATAAATTCATTACTTTTTGATGGTAAATGCGTTCCCGAACTCATGTTTAGTAGAAAATTCAGCAGTTGCGATTTACTAACACCGCTACGAATAACTACCAACCATATAATTCCATCATTTAGTTTGGCAGAAGGAGCAAAAAAGCAATCGATACCCAAATGTGATTGATAAGCAGCATGAACCATTACATATTCTCCTTCTTCTGTTGTCCATGAATCAGGGACTGGACTCATTAATGATGGAGCTTTGGGACTTGGACCATATGTTTGGAAGCTATTTTGTTGGGAGGATCTTTTTTCATCTGTTGCGATTTCACGACCGTCAATACTTTGGTATAAGCTCTCTGTTATTGAATAGTAGGCGCTTTTACGCGATGTAGCTGAATACCAGCTATTACCCCGTTGTCTAAAAAATTCTGGACTTGCTGATGTTTCCAATGATATTACTTCGCCATATTCATTTAACTCTGGACTATCAGAACAATCAAAAGAGTTAGATCTCGAAAGACCGGTGTCGATGGTTAGGTTGTGCTTTTGGCCATTACTTGAAATATTGAAACAATTTTCCATTTGTTCGGCAGTTTCGGATGTTTTTGGAAGATATGATAGTTTTCCATGATATGTGCGTAGACTTATTAATCGGTGAACTGACCATACAGTAAATCGCTGGTAGCCTAAGGTCCGTAACCGCTCACTCTCTATATCGATATCTGATATTAGACCCCAGCCAATAGAAAGAAATGAAAACATTATCTGCAATTAAATAAATACAATAATAAATAAATAATTAATGAAATAATATTAACCATTTTACTATAAAAACTGCATAAATGAAGTTTCATATTTTTGTTGTGCTTTTAAAATAGGTAGATTTTTTTGTTTTATTCTCTTAATAGTTTTTTTAATATTAATATTAATATATTGTTGCATTTATAATGCATTGTGCCTTACAGACATATAGTTTTAAATATAATATTAATAGTTTTGATTCTAGAAAAAATATAAAAAATCCCAACAGATGAAAGAACCATCATTTTCTACGTACTACCATTGAGTTTATACACATAATGTGTTTATAAATCATGTGTAAGTTTCAAACTTTGCTCGTAGGATTACGTTACTATCGAGTTGTTTTTTGTTTACTCTTGTAGCAATTATTATTGAGTTAAAAGGCAAGAGAAATAAAGAAAAAAACAAATAAAAATGTATGTAGAAGAATATAGTTCGGTTCGGTTTGAGTGTTTTTGGTTACAGGGAATTAGGGCTATAATAATTACTCAATATGTTCATTCAGCGACATCTACTTCGGTTAGTTTGAAACCATCTTGATTCCTCTATGTGTATAAACTCAATGGTACTAGTTACGAGTAAATGTACTGAATTTACTTTAAATATTGTTAATTTGATTTGTTGACGACTATTGTTAGGGTGACAGAATAGACACTTTAGTAAATGTAAGAACCTCTAAATGATTGTACTATAGAAATTAATATGCAATCGTAATAATCTGAAGGTTCAATATAGACGAATAATTTTTAAACGCAAGATTTGCAAAACATGCAAACGTGACGTGTCTGCAGATTTTTGGCTTTTTGATATAAATGCATTTTTTTTGTATTTAACTGATATTTTTTTTTGTGTTTTGACAAATGTCTTTCGTATTTTGAATATTAATTAATCAAACTCAATGGTCAAAACACAAAAAAGTAAAGTTAATAACATACAAAATTGCATATATACCGAGAGACCCGAAATGTAGATACATCGTTTTAAGTTAATACGGCAGAATACCAAGCAAATTAATTAAGCAATACCACTTCAATCCGCTTTGCTGGGATGTTTATATTTTCGTTTTTGAACCAGTTTTGTTAAGCAAATCTTGCCCAAGATATGCATTTACAAATTTGCTCATATTTTCTTATTCGAAAAAAAAAACAGTCGATTTAAATATTAAGTATAGACTACTATTTAATCGGTTCCAATTTAATATGACTTCAGTTTTATGTTCACCTTTGTATATTTAAAAACCTTCAATTTCAATTAAACTTCAATTTGTAATATTGAATTCACCTGTGTGCGGGTTTCCACGCGAACCAAATCCATTGGAGATGTTTTTCCCCGAACTGCTGTCAAAGCTGCACTCAGAATTGGTTTTGGCTCGTATGGTTCACTGAAATATTTTAAATAAAATCATTTATTTATTTATATGAAAAAAATAATCATGTTTTAAATTTTAATATAATTACTAAACCAATATGAAAAATACCAACAATTGTAGAGGAAATTCTTACTATCTGTAGGAAATATCTGAATTTAAATTTTCCGAATTACTGATTTTCTTCGAAATATTATGACCCGTTAGTTTTATAATTCAAGAAGTTTTCGAGTTTTAACTTCTGTTATGGCTTTAGCCTGCCAGCAGTCTTTCAAAAAATTGTTTCTATAACAGAATATCCGCCTTATTCTTTACATGTATTGGACTCTACGAACTTCGCACAATTAAAAATACAAGAGCGAACCAAAGATGTTGAACCTTTTCAAATGAACCAAAAATTTTGCTTGTTTTTGTCAATGAATTCAATAAAGTAAGTTTTTAAAAATAACAGTTAGTTTTCCCCATAACTAAGCGTATGTTTATACTCTTTCAGTACATATAACACAAAATTGAGTTATTGTATTATATATGAAGAGAGGCTTATAGTAAGGTGCGATAAAAGTTGAACCTATTCAAGTGACCAGCATTGTATAACTAGACCCTAATTTACCATGTTGGGGCTGAACGTATTCGTTCTGATTGCTCTAACTTCCTGTTTTTACTTGCGATTATGTACTATCGAAAGAAGTCGTACTGAAAATTCTGTCCGTGTGTCGGTATTCCCACCCGTCTATATGTATAAGCACCTGTACCCGTTTGGGCGAATTCCTTCTAACTTGATATCTGAGGTATGTAAGGTAACCTACAGATGGTTTTTTGAATTGAATTCTAGGTCTAAAAATAACGGTACCTGCCATATACATACATTTTTTTTTAAAACTTGTTTTTATCAAAAACGGCTCTAACGTGTTTGATTAAAGTTGACATAAGTCATACGGCATTAAAGATCATTCAGATGAGTTATGACGTTTTTTGGCAATATATATAGTTTTTTTTTTTAATTTTGAGTTTCTCTTTAACGACTCAACGGATTTTAACCAAATTTTTTTTTTGAAAAAGATCTAAATAGTCGAATGATGATGACGTGCTTTATTTATCCATAACTCGTTTGTCGCCTACGACAACTGTTGTTTTCTCTGTCGTGTCGTTTTTTACGAGAAACAAAAACGGTAATAGGCATGAGTATTTATAAATTGTTAGAGTTAAAACAAGAGAATATCAGTTTTGAATTGTTATTCACGGATATTCAGATACCTAATCTTTTTGTTAAAACGCCACGGGGATGAAAGTTGTGATCCAATTCCCGATCATAACATCGTCATAAAAGAAAAAGAAGAAGACTTGCTGTTTGAACATTTTACTAGGTAATTGTTTCTTACGACATTTTAAATGTTGATTTGCCATTTTCTCAATACTTTGTCTAAACTGAATGAAATCATCATCAGTTGCTATTGACGCACCTTGTTAATACGCAATATCTCTTTGTATCAAAGCTTCTTTGACGCAGAATATTTTTCTTTTTGTTATTTAATTTGTATTATAAACAAAATGCATAGGCTACTTAATCTTTTTGTATTGAGTTTCATTCATTTGATGCTTCACTTAAAACAAAAATAAAAATTAACAACTAGCAATAGTTGTTGTTATTATTTTAATTTATTTTCTTTTTCAAAATGCATTGCCCTAACTTCCTATGTAATGAATTGAATCATTTGTTTTCAGAGACACACAATGATAAGCTTATCATTATGCAATGCAATTAATTATTATTCTTTAATTGTTGTTTATGTTTTTATTGTTTAACAGCTTTACCTTGAATAATAAATAAATTAATTATTTCTTGAACTTCAGAATCGGTCATTGGTATTACAACGTACGTATCGTTGATCGATTTGTTTTGTTTTGAAATTCGATCGGTTTTTGTTAACGTAATAAAAACATTTACTTACAACGGATAGTTTTGAATCACAAATATTTACCAAAAGTGCTAAAATAGATTAGGTTAATGGTCTGAATGTGGATCTTATTCCCGTCACACTTAGATCAAAGTTGATCCATTGTTACACTCTTGTTATACTATGTATTTAATTATAATATCTATGAACCTTGCGGTCTTTCGATGTGATTCATCCTTTGCATATGGCACCTATGCTGAGGTTCATTTTCTTATTATAGTATTTTAAAAAATTACATTAAGTCATTAAGGGTTTAATGATCATGAGAATGGTAAGAGAGAAAAATTAACCATTAAATCTGTCTATCTAAAACCAAGCGATGGTTTCATTCTTGCAAAATTTCACACTACGTACTCATTTAATACTACTTGTGGAGGAATCATATGTATTTTGTCCAGCAGTCCAAGAACCTGTATAATAGTCTCTATAAAAAATATATACATTTCATAACTCAGAATAAATTTATTAAATTTAAAAACGAATAATAAGTTAGTCGGCAAAGACAAAATTTAGGTTTCATAGTGCAACAGAATACCTATCAAATTTTATGATTCATTGGATATGATAAGCTGGCTGATTTTAGTCCTGATTTCAAGTCCGTAATCGACTTGAAATCAGGTCAGTTTTCGAACTGTCATTTAGTCCCAAATGAACGTATTTATAAGGGTCTCCAATGACAGTTTATGGCGTATAAACAGTGGGTTAGGTATAACCCCCCTGCATGGACCTCTTATAAGATTTGGGGTGGGTGTGAGTTTGGGTTTTAAACTTAAATGATTTATTATGTATATGATGTGACCTTTGGTGATATACTTTTTGAATTATTAAGTGGGCTTCAGGTCAAAAAATGAAACAAAGTTAATTTGTGTTCGAAGTTTCGTCCATGAATAATAAATGATTTAGAGTCATTACACATCAAAAGAGCAACAAAATTTTATAAATGCAGAAAAATGCAAGGAATAAAATGATCTTCTAACCATCTGAAATAACCATTATGTAGAAGATTTGCATTAATGTTTCATACTTAGTTTATTAATTTAAACTTAAAGGATTTAGAGGCATTATATATATAAAAGAGCAACAAAATGTAATAAATGCAATTCAATCAAATCAACCTCTTCAATTTGAACTGAAAGTCAAACTCAAAACAACATTTTTTACAAAGGCCTGCAACTCTTTATTCTTCTCCACAGTGATGTAAAAAAAACTTGACGAATTTAAATATTATAAAATCACGTCTCAAATACTTATTGAATAATAGTTTATTATGATTTTATTGTAATTTGTTTTAAGAGTTTCATTGAAACTAATAAATTCAATAAAAAAAAAACTGAATCGATAGAGATGCATTACCTATTAAAAGACCGAAAAATTATAAGAAATGCAGAAAAATGCAATTTTTTACCATCTGAATTCAATTTTTTTATTCTCTCAAACCTTCCATGTACTGAAAAGAACCAACAAAAAAAAAATTATTCAAATTGAAACAGCCGTTTTTCTAGTTTTAGCGAGACTAACACAAACAGGAATTGCTTTTTATATATAAGAGAAGAACAAGAAGAAGAAGATTGAAAAAATACAGAAATTCTAGATTTTCATTTTTAACTATTCGAGATTTTTGCCTTTTGTCATTCGATATTTTGGCATTCGAGATTTTGCAATTCCCTATTTTCTACCTATCCCATTCATAATCGTCCGGAATGGTTCCAAATAATTCTGGACTACGAAATGAAAACGCTATCAATCCCAATAAGCCTACCTTAATTGTAGATGGAACGGGACGGCCTTTCACGAAGTTAGCAATACAAATGTTCCTTCTCAGACGTAAAGGGGTATTTCATAACGTACTACCTAATTATATCGTACTGCATTTGTTATATTTTTTTAAGTCAAATATCGTATCCATACTTAACGATAGAAATATTTAATCAAAGTTAAGAAATATAAAATCTAAAGAAATTTATTAAATAATACACATTCTATATACTAAATGTAGTTCTTTGACTTTTAAATAAATTTGAAATTAAGTATTGAAGAACGAATGTAATCTTAACACCTCGTTTAGCTTCATACATACATAGTATAATTTTAGTGTGGTTAGACTAAACGAATCTAGAAAAAATAGTATCGCAAATCTGGAATTAACGAACATTTATTTAGAACTAGCAAGAACCAGGAGGTAAGCGGCGAAACAGGGTATTCTACACACCACATTCTTTTCCGCAGCTTAGGAGATGAGAGAAGAAAAGAAATAGACTATCTGTATCAATTGTGGATTTTGGATGAAATCTTTTTCTTCCTTCGGCTTATTTGGTCATTAGTAGTGACAATGAAACAAAGTTTACATTGATTTTCCCAACGTTTCGACAGAGATTTCTGTCCTCTTCAGGGGATCTTTATTAACACACAATGAAATGAGATATAATCAGAACATGTTAGCACATAATGGATTAATAATAATTATACAACTTACGTTACTTTAAAACAGATTTAAAAAAAAAATAATAAACAATCAAAAATTTAAAAAAAACTAATTATTTAAAATTTTAATAATTAAATAAAAAACAGTGAACATTAAAGTTATGTTATTTTTAATTTGAATGAAAAAAAAACAATTTTTAAATAAAGCAATTCGACTTGTCAAAAGAATGTTATATTTTGTTGTTGCAGCAAACTAGAGAGCAGTAGACGGATGAAATGTTGTGAGTGTCTTGTTTCCTATTGATGTTATTTTTCGTGTTCAGAATGTGAAGTGTTTAAAGAGTATACCTTTTTTGAGGCGTGTTTCTCAGATTGAAGGATTGTTACACATTCGAAATCGGGTTTATGGCCTTTTTTTTAATGCTGTGTGTAGCAAGAGCTATTTGTTCAGACTTGTTAGATTTTAAATCTGATTTATGGTTGGCCATTCGTTGTTTTACAAACTATTTGGTAGTTCCCACATAACACAGATTGCACGTTTCGCAATCTGTAACAAAGCCCGATGCCCGAAAGATCAAAACTTCAATCTTTACTCTTTTTTGACCTAACAAACTGTTAAACAAAAAGTTTAAGAGATCTGCTAGCTTTTTTCAACACGACCAAATGGTTCTAGCTAGATTTTCAATGTGTGTTAATGTAATATGTAATATGGTGTCAAAACTTAGTGCTAATTCGGTTTCCCTCAGCTCAGTGCAATTTTCAAATACCTAACTGTGTCAAGAGTATGTTTTGTGCATTGTGTACGTCAATAAAATTATTAAACACAAGCAATACCTTTCCAAAGTTAAATAAAATTTTAATAGTCACAGACTTATTAGAAAATGGGTGGATCTAGTGGCACATTCACATAACAACTACAAACAATAGCAAATAATAAATAATAACATCGCAACCTGATTTGTCTTAAATTTGGGACATAATTTGTCCATCGTGAAAGTTTGCGAACACTTCTATGGTTATAGAATTTGCGACACATTTGCGATTTTATGTGTCATCAGAGTCGTAAGTGTTTACAGTAAGTAAGTAGTCTGTTTGTAACTTTATATAATGCTACATTATATATTTTTCCAGATATCCTCCCAAACTGAAATCAAATTATACCATCACTAATGTTTTTGCAACGGAAAAAGGGTTCTTTTAAAGTTTTTTTTTTACTAATCTTTTGAGATATAAATATTTGGAAACTTCAAAGGTCAAACTAAATAGGTATCTAATGTCTCAAATATTGAAGATAATATTATTTTAATCTGTTTATCGTGGAAACTAATGTTACGATAAGAATTTTTACAGAAATCAATGCTTTATTAATGTTGTTTAAAAAAAACGTGCATATGATGATAAGTTATAAGAAAAGTACAGTTATTTAGTAAAAAGACAAATCGTTTTGAACTTACTTATATGAGAAAGATATAGACTTAGCTAGTCCATTTCCAGATCCACACGGAATTATACCAATTGATATTCTTTCAAAGACTTCCTTCCAATCTTGTCGTTGCATCAGGCCATTGATGACTTCATAATAAATTCCATCACCTCCTACAACAATAATCCCACGCCAATTATGCATGTCTTTGGTTCGCATGAATTCTTTAGCATAGTTGGCATACTTAGTAACGTGCAGATCATAAGATGTTTCAGCTTCTACGAAAATAGGCACCACTTCTTGGTGAAACAACTCACGAGCTTTTCCTGCTCCCGATTTTGGATTTAGAATTACCAAAACCTTATTTTGTGTACTGAACATCGAATTAATGTCATTGCCAGTTTGAGAATGTCGCAATCTTTTGATGTGAGCATGCCATTTGAGGGCTTCGCGGTTATTATCATCGTATTTATCAAACGAACGAAATCTCAACGTAAGCACAGTTCGTTCACGTCTCATATGATTTCGTAAGCTTTTTTTTAATACATATGCATATACGTAAAGATATGCACTTGAATCACAGTTTTCAGCACCTCCAGCCTCGAGACTGCTACCTTCTTCGTAAATATTATTCACATCCTTAACGCTGGGCGAGGAGCAAGCACAAGAACCAATATTACCTCTTGATTTTTTCTTACTTCGCATGCAATGACTTCCAATTATATCGTTAATTTCAATTAGCTGCTCTTTCACAATTGCACCAGTGATTTTTTTCAAGCAAAAACCTTTTTCGGAGAGTGAAACTTGAAAAACTGTGTTTTTTTTATTGTTTACATAAAATGTTTCAGATAATTCTGTTTGTTCGGAAGAATTTATATCACTATTGTTGACTCCATTATTCAAACCCATTTTGTTAAATGAAAACAGAGGAGATTAGTTTTCGTAGGCAGACTATTGAAAATTTAATTATTTAATGAGAGGAAGATTATAATTTAATTTTTCTTCTCCCACAAAAGTCAAAACGATAGACTTTCGATTTCATGTATGAAGGTCATTTTGTTTGACCAGAGCCATCTGATGAAATGTCTAAAATAAAATTACTAAAAGACGTTTATAATTCCACTGCTTTTAATCTTGCCAAGATGTGTTTTTCCAAGAAATGACCATTAGCAATAGTCACGTGCGATACCTGTTGGCGAGAAAAATTATCATTTAAGCAATTTATGAATTTTGTTCACCATAGACCGTATTTAGACTGGGAAATTTGAGTCTGGTGTGATGAGTACTCTCATGATTACACAGGTCCTTAATTGAGGACGCCTCACTTCAAGCGGGTGGAATTTTTGTGAAGTGAGATAGTTGTACGAAACGTTTTTTTGCATTTTATAAAAGAAAATAACATCCATAAATTATTATTAATGCTTCTGTTCGTTTTCTTTTCCGAGAATTCATATTCTATCACTCTGCATTTAGCTTAATTATGAAAATACTGCGATGTTAACACATCGGCAGTCAAGCAGATAATGAACAAAGTGGAAAAAAACTTGAATTTGGAATTGGAACAGTACTAAAGCTACAGATGTTTATAATTTGAAGCTCCCTTACGAGAGTACTCACCCCTCATCCCTTTGTCCTACGAACTCTCGTCAGTCCGGTCTCAAATTCCCAGTCTAAACACGGTCATAGAAAACATGAGAACCACTACGAAATATTTATGCGTACGTTTTCTGCAGGTTTTCAAAAAAGTTTCTAATACAGCCACGATAAGGTGCAGTTAAAATTTAAAAGAAATGAAGTGGGTGATAATCGATTGTCAGAAACTTGTGGCACTTCTGACAGTAAATCCATGCATGTGTAGGATGTGTTAGCCCACCTAGATGTAAATTTCTTCATTTCTCCAACTGGGGTTCTGGTTCTGTAAAAAATTGAGTATCGAATTGAGGATTGGTAAAGTTGAAATGAGCAATTGGTAGTCCAAATTAAAACTAAGTTATATTTGCTCTGTTGTACAAACTTGACTACTGCAGCGCCACACGTATATGGAAAAGTTTAAATGCGCTACGGGTTGTCAGCGCCACATGTTTATGGAAAAGTTCAAATTTTAACTATGAGGTTTGTTGACGTTTAATTTTAAATCCTGACAGAAAGGGATTGGAGGCTTTTTGTGTGCTACTGTGTGAGATTTTGTACTATAGGCGTGTTTAATTGGTAAGTGTTTAGTCACTTTAGCAAAATTTTGTATGGGATACGAAAAGTGGAGATAAATTGGTCTCTAATTTAAGTGACCATAAAAGTGAAGATAAAATCTTGGAATGCCTGGAAATTTTTTACAAATGTTCCAAAAATTAAGAAAGTGAGAATGAAAAAAAATTATATAAAAACAGATGATAATCAAAAATTCAAAGTAGCTCACTCAATATCTTTCATCGCCATTATGTGCAGTTTTAAGATGATAGTGACGTCATAATACGATTTATGCCAACTTACGTCAACAGTTTTCATGGGGCGTTCATGAAAACGTATGAGGGAAAGTTATTTTTTTACATTAACAGCCCGATTCTCCCCCTCGTGAGGAGTCATAAGTCATAAGCCCTTGTGACATGGATCTAAGGATCTAGCATATTGGGAGAGTTCCATACTGTTGTTTATCTTTTTCCAATTTAATACTCTCCTTGAAGTAATCGGCTCCTGTTTCCAACAATTGATAATTTAGTTTTATTCCTTTAGTTTCTTCTTCTAATATAAGTGGAAAGAAAAATTCTCTCAATGTTTATATTTATTTCTTAAAATTACGACACAACAATGATAAAAAAAAAAATTCATACTGTATACTGCTGTTTTTGACAATTCTGTGAGAACGAGAAAGAGATATATCGTTGTTACCTAAAAAGCCCTATTGAAAAATTTTTGCTTTTGGCAATAATTTTCTCATATTCACTTGGCTGACGATACCTTATAATGTGCGGCATATTTTGGCAAAAAAAATTCAGCAGTTTATGCACAATTTAAATTTTTGTACCTCTCGAATTCGTCTTTTTTGATTATTTGAATTTCCTCTGATATATCTTTGATATTGCAAAATAATGATTAACATTAATTATAATACTTAAGCAGTAAATTGTTCATTTCGGATTTTTTGTTTGACGTATTATTATTATTATTTATAAATACACTATACCCACGTTCTTTATCGTATCCTTTTTATCGATTGTATCCAAAGCAATCTAGGGAGCTTCCTGCAGTTATAATCCCTTGTAAAAAAACAGCTGATGCAACAACTTAAGGTATCTGAACATTTGTAGATAGTTTGGTACCCTCCCAGATAGGTTCTTGAACGCAATGAATGTCAATGGGAAATGTATGCTTAAAAAAATCCCATTTAAAGCAATTCACACAGCAAAATGCTAAAATTTTATTCACCTCCATAAAAACGGAAAAATAAATAAAAACAAATTAACCAGCATTTTTAACGCAATTTGCACACTGCCTAAGATTGGAATGTGTCACGCATACATATAATTGAAGTATAAAAACTCTTGGAACATCACTGGAATGTTAGCTATTCTCCTACACTTGTAACTCAATAAAAAAAAAAATCTTGTATTTTCCTAAATGTGTTTTATTTATGTTTCATTTGTACATATACATTTTGTTATTCCCTTAATTCGTATTATTTATTAAAAAATAAAAATTAAAATGCTCAGTGTTATGTTGTTAAAGGTACTGATTGACCCATAATATTACTAGAATATAATATATTTGTAAAGATCTTAAAAAAAACAAAAAAAAAAAAAAATTAAAATTAACTCGCACAAAAATTGTCTTCAATTTATTTAAAGGGATTTCCTTGTGGGTCTTATGTTGACCAACTAAGTGGCAATGATAAATTACAGTGTGAAGAAGCTTTAGCTCAAATAATTGATGCCGTAATTGGTAGTAATCGCCAAAAGGCTTATGTGATATCACAGGGAATAGTGCCGAAACTGATTGAAAAAATCGGCAATCCAGATGAGGAACTTAACATACGATTGAATGCTCTAATTGTCATCGGTTTGTATATACATACATTTGAAATTGGCAACCTGTCATGTCATTATTAAGTAAAATTTAATAGTTGGACTGCGATAATACAAAGTATATTAATATTTATAGGTTCTCTAGCTAAAGGATCATCTGAACAAGTTCAAACACTTATTGACGAATACAACATAGTGCGATTTTTAATTGCACAAGTTCTTATCCCAAATGTTGACCAAAGAATCGTATCACATTGTTTGTCTGCTTTGCGATCAATTTATCAATTTTCCTTTGCTCCAGTTGGACTTTTGTATGCAAATACCACGACACTTCCTCATCTTATGAGTAAGTTATTTACTCAGTGAATTATTTTTTTTTTATTATGACATTTTTTTTACAACTTACAGGCTTAGCATCTGTTGAAAGCACATTGCAAATTCAAGCCAGTGTTACGAGTATCCTAGTTCCAATATGTAATACATATAACGAACAGATTCTACTCTGCCAGGCTGGCGTAATCATATTCTTAGCCCGCATGATAAGTTCCCAGCATGATGTTCTCCAAGTACCGGCATTAAGATGTCTAGCTTGCATGTGCTTTACAAATCGTTGTGTCTCTGACAATGTCTGTGTTACAAGGTAAGTAAAAACTAACATAATCAACAAATTGTTGGGGATCTTACTCAAAATGAGAGTAAACTTTCGAAAATACCTAGTAATGTCTCCAACGTCACCCTATACCATAAATTGTTTACGTAAAGTGGCGCTACCTTAGTCGTTGGCCTTTTACTTTTGTGAGAAGATAAGAGAAGTTACCCTGACGCACATTTCAAATTTTGAAGGAAGAGACTCTTATCTTATCTCCAAAAGATCCAGTATTGTCTCGTGGAGTGGTGGGTATTGTGATAGACCCTTAAGCTATGTTTCTTACAGCCTAACAAAAGGCTGGTGAATTGGAAACACCACCATTGATTCGGCCTAGGGATTTTATCTGCTGTAGTTGGAACTTAGTAGCGACATCCTATTCCACTTCCACCTGTCAATCTAAGTGGCTTTTCTGCTTAAATAAGTTCTGCGATCGCATAGCTCTAGCTCTCATCGTAGTGGTCATGGCTTACCCTAATAGTGTACCATAGCCTTGAACCTTAAATAAATCTTTTTTTCAAAGCGACAAAATATCTTTGTTATATGAATACTATCAGAATGTTGTATTTTTATTTTTTCAGCTACGAAGGCAAATCAATGCCTGACATCCTTTCCTCATTGCTATCAAGAGCTCGAAATCCGGAAATTCAACTTACAGCCGCAAGATGCTTAACGTACATACATCGTTCGGGTACTCTACCACCAACAGACAATAGAATCGTCTATAAAACCCTTCCCTGTCTAGCTAGGCTTTGTACTGATGACTTTGATCAGTATACGAGAGCATCAGCAGCAGAGACATTGGCTTATTTAGCAGAGGTAAAAAATATTAACACTAATTTAAATATTTCCTGAACAGTTTAAACATAATCGTAAGTATATAAGTAGATTGATTCGCAATTACAACGTCTCGCTGCGATTTGTAATCATTTAATAAAATCGTTGTCAGAGCTCCTACAAAGTCAGTTAGCTTTGCTGAGGCAAGCGGCATTTCGATGTTTCGCGTCACTCGGAGCCAACGATGAAGATATAAGAAAAAAAATTATCGAGACAAAGGGTTTAATGGAGAAAGTTCTCGAGGGTCTTTGTGATTCTAATTCGCAGGTATTTTTTTTTGTTTTTATAATAAAAAATTATAATTATAAAATATATACACACATAAAAAGGTACGACTAGCTGCAGTTAGATGTTTGCATTCACTCTCACGTTCAGTACAGCAATTGAGGACAACATTTCAAGTAAATTTTGTATATTTCAACTGAAATAATTTACTTTAATGGCTTCTCTTGTATTCAAGGATCATTCTGTGTGGAAACCACTTATGGCCCTCCTATCCGGACAACCTTCAAATGAGCTGTTAACAGTTGTTACATCGACAATTTGTAATCTTTTACTTGAATTTTCACCCGCGAAAGAACCCATGCTTGATTCAGGTGTTGTCGAGATGCTATGTCAACTAACAGAAAATACCGATCCTGCCTTGCGTTTAAACGGAAGCTGGGCTCTAATGAATATGGCTTTCCAGGCGGAACAGCATGTCAAGACAAAAATTATAAATTGCCTGGGAGCTGACAAAATTTTAGAGCTTCTAAACGACTCCGACACAAGAGTTATAATGAAAACTCTTGGTTTGTTGAGAAATTTACTAAGCAAATCCCTGCACATCGACTATATTATGTCAGAGTATTCGTCACAGGTAATGCAAGCTGTAAATATGGTTTTGGACTCACAACATCCATCTGAAGTGAAAGAACAAGCCTTATGTATAGTTGGCAATATTGCAGCTGGTGCGCAAGTTAAAGATTACATTATTGACGATGATAAAGTTCTGACTCGGTTGGGTAGTTTTCTGGTAATCATTTAGTTAAACATTAATTTAAAATTGATTTAACTTATTTTTTTGTTTTTATTTAAAGAGCCACAAGGACTTAAAACTCCAAGCAGGAACATTATTTGCTATAGGAAACTTTGTTCATCGGAAAGACTCGAGATCAAGAGAAAGATATATGAAACTTACCGAATTAGGAATAATATCAAATTTAAATGATGTTTTTGAAAAAACATCTGAAGGAACGGAAGCTTATGAAGAGTAAGATATTTATTTGAAAAATTGCGATACAATTAAAAAATATAACGTTTATAATTCTAGAATCCGGAGCATACTTAAACGTTTACAATTTTCCTAAGATTTTAAATCATCTGATTTTGTATATAACAAAAAAAAAAAAATATTACGTTTTCGAAGTAAAGAGTATAGTTGATGTAACAATTTAGTGTAGATAATTTGGAAGAAAATAAAGTTAAACAAATTAAATTCTCCTACTCCCCATCCTAAGCGTAACGACTCTTCATTTTTAATGTTAAATATGGATAACGGTTGTGTCATTTACAATCTTATGTATTACACTAATAGGCGGAAAGAAATTTGAACGTTTGCAGAGCTTAAGCTAGGTGAGGACGAGAAATATTTTCTGGGAAATCTTAAGTACTACCATTGAGTTTATACACATAGAGAAATCATGTGTTTTTAGACTATTTAATCACATTTTCCAAAACTATTGTAGAATTACTAGAAAAAATTGTATTACCTAGCTGAAATCTCTCACAACAACGAATTTCATGTCATTTATTTTTAATTCTATGAGCTTCGATAAAAAAAAGTCAATTAATTTGAACGGAACTCAGATAAAATAACAAATTTTTCTGTCTGTCATCAATCTTTTTGAAAAGAATGGAAACCAATTTCTGGACATTAGTCAAATGAAGCCTATTTCTATCCGTGCCATTGAATTGTGTTCCAACGATTCTATCTGTTTTCATAAAAAATGTGAAGTTCATCAAAAATTGCGGCGGCTTTTTTTTAAACTGTAAGCCATATTGTGTTGTGTGTCTACCTTCAAGAATCAACAACGGATAATGAAGATTGTGCCATCAAACAAAATTCTATTACAAGACCGGCTCAAGATACTCAAAAGAAGACTAACTGTTGGTTTGTGGTTAGTAAAAAAATTATTTTCAAAAAAAAAAGGGGATCTACGATATCAAATCTCATACTCTCAAATTTTCACGATTTACTTCCGATTTTTCAAACACATTTGGATTTTCACTCACTTAAACCCAAACACTTACAAACTAATACACTTACATACTAACAAACACATTCCGGACGTCTCCGGAACTTCAATTTTGAATTTCACACATTAATAAAACCAAAAACTTTAATTTTAAACAACACGAAAGCATGAGACTTATCAACCGTACCAACGGATCCCCAAGGGTGCCTTGAAATTAATTTGATTTTGTTTTTAATTTTTCGAAAAAAAAACTGTGAATTATATCAAATGAAAAATTCGTATGGAACTTCAAGAAATCAGGTTTGAAGCTTGAAAAAGTCAACGCTTCAAAAGCTTTGACAAATTCAAAGCATAGACAAATTCAAAGCTTTGACAAATTCAAAGCTTTAAAAAATTAGTATTTTTTTTTTTTTTTTTTTTTTTTAATTTCCTTGTGGTATTTGAATTGGAAAAAACTCTGTATCCACTCACAGCACCTGCAATATTTACAGATGTCATCCGTTCTTGAACAAAACTTTCAAAAAGAACTTTCGAAGCTTCAAAATTTTGTTTGTCACTAATCAACAAATGAATAACTCAAGAATGGCTCTGAATGGCTGAAATTATTTTTTTTGAAAAGGATTAAGTAGGTATTCAAAACATAGCGCTATTTATTTTATTGCTTTAAATTTTCTCTTATTTAAGAAATGAAGATAATCAAAATATGAAGAAAACTTCGAAACCAAAGTGTAAAGATGTGATGAATTGTTGATCTTTTCAAATGAAGAATGTATGCTCGAAGAGATTTACTTCGATCGCAAAAAAAATTTCGGGTGGGTTTTCAAAAAAGTTTAAAGATAAAAGGCTGTTTTTCAAATCATGTGATACAGCGATTGAAAGGTGGCACTACCTAGATCACGAATATGCATTTTTTAAGTCGCTAGGACGCTTAGTTTAGCCGCAAATCAAGTTTAAAGATGTCAACTTTGATGCCCGTAGGACGCTTAGTTTAGCCGCAAATCAAGTTTAAAGATAAAAGTCTGTTTTTCAAATCATGTGATACAGCGATTGAAAGGTGGCACTCCCTAGATCATGAATATGCATTTTTTAAGTCGCTAAGACGCTTAGTTTAGCCGCAAATCCAGTTTAAGGATGTCAACTTTGATGCCCGTAGGACGCAACTTTTGAAATAATGTGTAAGTTTCAAACTTTGCTCGTAGGATGTCATTAGTATCGACTTGTTTTTTTTTCTACTCTATCAATTATTCTTGAGTTAAAAGACAAGAGAAATAAAGAAAAACAAATACAAATGTATGCAAAAAAAGATGTCGATAGTAACGACATCCTACGAGAAGTATTTGAAACTAATTTTTGAAAAAGATGTGTATAAAATAAACTCAATAATGAAATAGGGTTTCATGATCCATAAATAAGTCAAGTTATAGTGGTCTATTACGCGTATGCCTAATCCCTTTAAAAGTTAAAATTAATCATGTTTCCCAACTTTTGTGAGTCCAGTTTTTAAAAGATTTGACTACCCAAGAATCCTATTACTTGAGCCCAATCTAGTTTTATGAGATTTATTTCACAGCAATAATAAGAGGACTTTATGTCCTGCAGCTCAAAGCCATTTCATCAAAGGCGTAGGTCTCATATTGCGCTTTACTATATCCGAAATCAAACCCAACCACTCTTCGACGTCGATACCATTCAAACACAGCTACTCTTTTATTTTGTTTTTTTTTTCGGGATTGATACGAACTTTCTTATGGGAGTCTCTATTTGTAAAAGAAAAAAAATTGTTGCATTCCTTTAGTCAAATTGATGAAATTTTATTTTTTTTTATTTTATATAATTTAAATCGGAAATACCCTGTAGTGAAATTCATGACCTGAAACTGGAAACATCATTGCCATACAGATACAACATACTTGTACATGGAATTCTAGTCGGTTGAAATTTCCATAGAAATTTTCACACAAACAAGTCCTATGGGGTATTGGAGGCTATACGTGTGGCGCTGCAGTATTCAAGTTTGTACTAAAGAGCAAAGATAACTTAGTGCTAATTTTTACTACTCGTTGCGCATTTCTTTTTCTAAATTGTCATATACGTGTGGCGCTGCAATAGTCAAGTTTATTCATTTTCATTGTTTGTTCATTTTCAAATTGGCGATAGGGAGACAAACTGAGTTAGCATTAACTTGAAAAGTTGACAGTCTCACACATTGTTGTTTAAGTGGAAGTATAGAAGAAAAAATTTCACTTCATATCGAGATTTCGAGATTTTGATATAGACGTAATATAGATGTGATTTTTTTGACCAATGAAACGCAAAATCTAAAAAAGATGGGGAAGAGATATCTAGATCATTAAAAAAGCACTTTTTGTGACCAATAAAAAACCACATTAGTGCTAATTTTGAGTACCCGTTTCGCATTTCAACTTTACCAATCCTCAATAGCCGCTTGTTAAAAAGCCCTTTTGTCATACGGCCTTAAGTGACATGAAGACAAATTTACGTGGTGAACAAATTGTTCCTTGGCCTGAGATAGTGTGTGTATCTACAACGTGCCTGGAAGTAATTCTGAACAAATTTGTTTTCCAAAAATACTTCCAAATGTTATTTGATGTCTTCTTGTGGTTTGATAATTGTTTAGAATTTCGCATTGCAAAATGTCAAATAAAACAAAAATTATAATAATCAAAACTTTAAATTAAAGAATGCCCTCAATTTTGTTACAATTATTTCGATGGAATGAAACCAATTGATTTAAATGCACAATTAGAAAATATCACTGGCACTAAGGAAATCATCACCATAAGCCATGAAGGGCTAAAAGTTCAGCAAATAGCTGCGAACTTTGACCAGGTAGGTTCTAACTCCAAGCTTGTGTGAAAACTTTATTTTTTTAGGGGTCTTGATAAGCAAGTTAATCTTGATAAATGTCCTTCATCACTAGCTCAAAGAATTTTTTTTGTTTTTTTAAAGGCAGAACAAAACAGAATGGTTGTATCTTCCGATGAAGTCAGAGGTACCGCCGCAGCCTCATTACACATGGAAACCTTTATTACGAGTACAGCCTTCAATATTGAAGCTACCGATAATATAGCACATTTTAAGGTCGACGTCGAAAGCAGTGAATATCATTCGGGAAATTTTGAAACTATTGATAACAATAGAATTCCCAGAACTACAACAACTACCGATCTAATACAGTCCAGATTCGATGGTTCTGAAAGTAGCGAAAATAATTGTATGTGCCCCGAAGTTTTTCCGATTCGTTGCAAAACTACAAATGCAGAATTGCATCGCAATAGGTTAGGCTCTGGGGCGCGCGGAGAATGTATAAGATACAAAGAAAAATGGTTTACTCCAAGTGAATTTGAAATATTCTGTGGTCGAGGATCCAGCAAGGATTGGAAACGATCAATCAAGTATGGAGGACGAAGTCTACAATCGTTAATTGATGATGGATTACTTATGCCACATGCAACAAATTGCACTTGTAATATTTGTTGCGATGATGTAACTGGTGAGTTAAATTTTGAACATAATTGGTGGTTTGAATAAAAGAAAAGAGCTAATTCAGTTTACTGGACTTGGTGTATCTTTTTGTTTAATTAAAAAAAAAATACTTAATATAATGTAGAAAAATAAATTATAATCAAAAAAGTGATGAAAGTACCGTTAAATTTCTAAGCAAACTATCAGATTTTTAACTAAACAATCCATCCATAGCCAATCTGCTTTTATAGTTCTTTGAAATAATTTATGTTCTGCCCAAAAGTTTTATCGATTTCACTAAACAAAGTTTAGGCTATTGCATGTGAGTTTCAATACGCCTATGTTGAAGTTGACTTCACTGAAAATAACTGAGTTGCAGTGGTTTACAAAAATGCGTTGTAAGATGCAATGCCGGGCTTTCTTTTAAGCATATGAGGAATTTTTCGGTCACAATATATGTCAGAATTTTTCCCCCATCAAACGACACATGATCCCTAAATGAAATAGTATGGTGAGAAAGTTTTCGTGCCAGTCAAGATCATTGATAGCATCGGAAAAGCAAAAGAACAAGAAAAGAGTCGATTTAGACGCACCTTATAGAAGTTATACAATCCGCAAACGAGTAACTTCATAGTTCTACATGGTGTGTGATATCAGCTTAATTAAACGGTATGAATCTCTTGCAATTTGGGATAAGTTAACTTTTTCTCCATTCAAAATGCATTGAGACAACGCTGATAAGTTTTGGAACTAGAATCGTTATCCACTTAGACCCAATCTCTGCTTTGCTTTTCTCATTTTAAGTTTTTCACAGTTGCGCTAACTTCTTCAACTATGATGTCGGACAGTTCTTCGCCGTTAGGTGCAGCTGTTGGAAAGTATAGCAACGTTGTACTTTGGCATTCATTATTCAAACAAAGTATTCGTTTGTTGAAATCAAAATCCAACAGTAATAGACAAAAATTGTCTAATTCAAAACTTCCATCTTTTAAAAATATTCTCCGGATGTCTTGCCTTGAGTCAATCTAAAATATTCATAATTATCACATAAGTAACCGGTTAACATATTGTTCTTGATTTTAAATACAAATATACATAACATAAAAAGACTTTGATTAATATTGAACCAATTTAAAGCATTTAAAATAAATCTTATTGGCGTGTACATGTTACATTTTAAAAGAATTCGCATAATTTTATTTTGTAGTAATTGTAACCTATCTTTGTGGCTTTTTGGACACACATACAATAAGAAAGTTTTTCATAACAAAATAGGATTAAGTCTCAGCACCACTAATAATGAGACTGAAGATAGGACTTGGCACTCCTTAAAATAGCTATATCTCCAGCGAAAATAAAAACGAATATTAAAATTGCTTTAAGTTGTTGTCGTTGTTTAAAAATTCAACGAAAAAAAGTCTCATTTAATGTATGATATTTGCGTCAATAGGTTCTGGACCTGTAAGACTATTTACACCATATAAACGAAGGAAAAGAAACAGAACAAGCGAACGAAGCGAATTCATTCAAGATCGAACTCCAGAGTTTACAACAAAAACAAACGATAATAATGGGAACTTGTCAGCCAGCGAAGGATCATGCAATGCTGTAACGAATCCAGATGTATTTTCAGATTCAAGACATCAAAGTACCTTGGGTAATTTTTTTTTTATCTAAATATATTATTTACATATATTTTCTAACAGGACTTCATTTTAACCTGCAAGTATTGAATAATTTGGAAAATGTTTGTTCAACAATGACAAAAGCTACAAATGATTTCAAAAGAATAATAGCAGAAATGCAAAGTGCATATGACAAAACAATCGATTTACTTACAAAACAAAAACATATGATTCAATTAAATTCCAAACAAGACTCTCCAATGGTTGAGCAAAATGTATCAGGATCTTTGCTTAGCAATGATCCTATATCAACGAAGAAGGTAACAAAACTAGATTACATTTAGTTACACAGGTTTTTAACTACTATGCTTCTTATTTTAGTGTGCAAATTGTAATCGAGAAGCTCTAGCAGAATGTTCTTTATGCAGAAAAACTCCATACTGTTCGATATTTTGTCAGAAAAAAGATTGGAATTCACATCAAGTTGAATGCGGTCGTAGTCCTTTGGAGACCACCGATCAAATTATGTTGCTTGTTGATGAGCAAGTTTAACACCCACATAATAGTTATTAGTTTAAGCAATTATTATTTAGTTAATAATCCATTTAAGTAAAACAAAGTTTTTTTCTAATAAATCTAGATTATATCGTTCATTTTTTTTATTTTTTTTACTTATCTAAATTGTATTAAAGATTTTACTATAAATTTGGATGAAAATCCAAATCGAAATGAACATCACTTTTTGAGCAAAGGTTTATTTTATATATTTAATATCTTAATTTGTAGGTAATTAGGTAGTATTTTTTTTACTTTATATTTTTAAATTTTAAAGATAACATACATTGTTAAAAAAATGCTTGCATAGATAGTTGTTGCGATACTTTGCCTCAGAATAGACTCAGCAGTTGATGTAAAACAAGGTAATCCTCCAGCACTTGATTCACAAACGCAGACTTCTACCTCACGTCCAGTAGAATATTTTTCAGTATAGCATCCATTGGAGACATTAGCTTTGGCACACATGTATGTAATGTTTTCAACTATGTACAAAAAGAATCATTGGGTTAGTTTCGTTTCTAATCATATTTCTAAAAATAAAAGATTAGATTAGCAAACTTTAAAAATTATTTGCGAGTACTTAATTCAGGAACTACTGCACTGTTCGAATTTCTTTACCCATCTATTTAATTTTAAAAAAATACACAATAGAATACGAACATTTTTGATTTTTGTTTTAACATGTGGCATAATGATCATGGTATGCAGGTAGCCGATTCCAGAAAGCGATCCGCCGAGCTTTTAGTGGCGGATTAGAATATTCCTCTGTAATTCTTAATAGAAATATTCAAATTCGCCAACAAAAGAACGGCGTACTGCTTTCTGGAATCGGCTTGCAGTTTTTTGAAAAAAGTATTTCATCTCTGGAAGAAGATCTCTAGGTGTCAACTTTACTTTGAAATCATAACGTTATGACTTTTTATGTTTTTATTATTATGGTTGGCAATACGTACAATTAGAATTGTGGGTTTGATTTATTATTATAGATCACCTGTGATCTAGATTGTGATCACAGGTGATAAAGAGTTTTTGTTTGTTTCTACATTTTATGGTTTTATTATAATTGTAGTTAAGTAACAGAAGTACAGGGTGCTAAGTTTTTGTATACAATTTAAATTTTTTTGTTTCTTATTCAACGAATTTCGAATCTGTACTGTCGTTGTACGTCGTGCAGCCGAAAAATTGGTAGATACCCTGAGCTGATATTACAGCTATCCAGGAAGTGCGTACGAAGGATAACCTCGTGTGATATCTACCACGGACCATGCTATAAGGAACAGGGTCAGCGGCTATTTGGGTTCAGTTTTGTGATTAGGGGAAGACTTAGGCAAGACGTCTTAGGTTTTCGCAGTTTCAGCGAGCGCTTGTTCTAAATCCGCATCAAAGCAACATTTAAGAAGAGAAGGATCAACCAACCAAGGACGAGTTCTAATTCTATGACCTCGAAAACACGTATAATATGTGCCTGAAGTACGACGTCAAAATCATTCTAAGTGAATTCAATGCTAGGTTCGGAGAGAAGGGCACTTTGGTTCAACCGCCGGAGGACAGAGACTGCACGATGACACTTCCGTCAACGGTGAGAGGATGGCAGAGTTCACTGTGGGGCAAAATGTCATTATATCGAGCACCAATTTCCCGCACCTTTTAAACGTATTTGGCGGAGCAGTGATCAACAGACCGTCAACCAAATTGATCACATCTCGATAGACGCCATCCATGCTTCCAGTATCTTAGAAGTCCATGCATTCCGTGGCGCAAACATAGACTTTGGACAACTACTTGGTAGTATCTCAAGTACGTATGCGTTGAGGTGATGCTGTAAGAAGATTTGATATCGCAAAGCTAAAATCAAAAGAGACCGCAAGAACCTCTGCTAACCACTTATTCTACCAATCTCTCAACAAGTCCGCGCTAGCAGCAAGTACAGATGACCAGTGGGGACATTCAGCACTATCACAGAATCCTTGGAGCTCTATGGGCAAAAAAGAAGGAAGGAACGCGCCGACTTCTCAGGAACAAAAAGAGAGAGCACGAGGAGCGAGCGGTCGAGTCTACTGAGTTATGTTATGTTAGAAAATTCTACCAAAGGGTAAAGAGATCTACCCAAGGCTTTAAGGCCAGAACGGAAGCTGCCGAGTTGAGAGGGGGAATATGGTAGTACATACACAGTCAGCGCTGTGGATCTGGAAAGATCAGCTCAACGGCGAAGATAGCCAACATTCCGCTACTAGCGACTAGTTCCATCTAACTTGAATGAAGACGGCCAACATTTTCGTCCACCCTACCTAAATGAATTGCGCTTAGTAATTGCCAAGCTAATATTGAATAAAGCTGCTGGTGCAGATGGCTTACCAGCTGAATAGTTTAAAGCTGCATGATATAAAGATATGCACCAACTCATCTGTACGATTTGGTCGTATGAAAGTATGCCATATGAATGGAACCTTGGCGTGCCTTAGTGTGCACCATCCACCAAAAATAAGACGCTCTGACTTGCACCAACTACAGAGGAATTAGACTCCTAAAAGTTGCTTATAAAATCTTGTCGGCTATCCTGTGTGATCGATCAAAACCCGTTGTAAACGATCTGATTGGTCCCTATCAGTGATATTTTAGGCCAAGCAATTCAACCGTCGATTAAATGTTCACACTCCGACAGATTTTCAATGTTCACACTCCAGATTTATACACACCAAGTCGAAGAAAACAAACAACTTAAAAAAACTCTCACGGTAATTTGAGTTATTTGTTTTTCAATAAAAAGGCACAAATAATGTATTTGTATTTGGTCGCTACTCTAATGGTCAGCACATTATAAAGTCGCTACCTGTACTCAACTGAAAGCATTTTTTTTGTATTGCATCAAACAGTTTCAGTTTTAAAATGACCAAAGTAAAGTCCAATTTGATTCAATTTCAAATAAATTTTAAAAGCTTCTTTCAAATGAAGAAGCAGTTGGTTTTCAAGTCTCCAAATATTTTTAAGACAAAAAGAAAACGTTGAAAGTGTTCAAATGATATGTTATCTCCTTTCATTGACGCTAGTGAACGTTCCAACGAGTAGTGAATAAAAATCCAGAATTGGTATAAAACTTTTCACCGTTTGAAGTTGGTGCAATGGATATATGTAATATAAATTTAAACTGTCAATAATTTGTATTATTCTGCATTTTATTATAGAGTTCAAATATTTTTTTAAAAAGGACTAAAAATGTTTTAACTAGTCAAGGTTATAAAACTTACCGGCGTGGTTATATATGTAAGAGTATTTAATACAGGATTCACCGCGCACCAACCGACATCCAATTTCAAGTGGCTTTTTCTGATAATTTTTCCACATTAGCAGTGTATTAGGTTCCTTGCTGTTAGCTTAAAAATATCAATTAAATTAAGGATGAAATTAAAATTGTTAAATTTGTACTAAACTTATATTACATATAGAAACCAAGATTTTGTATGCTCATAAAAACCTTGGCTGTTGATTCTAAAATAAAATTTTCATTTTATAAAAACAATAGAAGTCGTACAGAGCTTGCAGACCAATTTTGTTTAAGTAACTACGTGGTAGGGCATTAGGTGCATCCTTATTTAAAAAAACGAAAGCATTATAAATAAAAAAGTGCTACTAATAATTTTTACTAAATTTAGTATGGAGCAAAGTTGAAAACGAAATTTCAGAAAAATTCATTAAATGAAAATACGGTTTGTTTGAAATTTAGTTTTTTCGATTTAAACGAAATTTCTTTGATTGCCATACCACAAGATGGCATACTCATTTTTTTTTTAAAGATATAGGTACTTAAAAACAAGTTATGAATTGGTGCAATACAAAATAAAATTAAATAAGTTTAAAACAAGACATTACGATGCTGTCTGTGTGATGATGTGTATATTATTCTTATCATACTCACTTGTAGCAACTAATGGTTTTCGACATGGAACATTTTTTAAATCCCCTCGAAAAGTTTCACACGTTAGATTTTTTATTTCGCTGTCTTTGTCGAATTTTTCACCAAGCCAAGTAAAACGAAAACAATAAGGGTACTCATTTTGTTGAATTGATGGTTCTTTTGTTGTCAAAAGTACTGAGAGTTAAATGGATAATTATGTTTTTGTTGATGAATATAAAAAAATTGAAAATGACTAACCTTGTTGTGAATTAATCATCAAAATTTCAAAATATATAATTAATAAAATTACTAAATGATTTGCCATTTTCTAATAAGTTAAGATCAGTAGGTACTCTAGTTTTATTGGAATGCATCACTATATTATTATGATTTCAATTACTGAAAACCTATGAGGTTATCTTTAGTTGATGACAAATCTTGCAGTTTTTTTTATCTTATCGATAATTGAGAATAAATATTTCTTCTTGTGTTTTTTTGCCGATAGGGAATACTTTACACGCAAGATAACATCATTCAATTGTCATAGATACTTAATTAAATAAATAACACGTCTGGGTTGCACGTAAATATGTACTTGCTTTAGTGGTTGAGTTACATTATTTTGTTTTAATCGTTGGAATCAAAAAATTTAAAACAAAAAAAAAAAAAATTGTGTGGAGAGAAGCGAAAGGGTCTTCGAGCAGCGCAAACATATTTCGTTATTTGTTCCAACCACGACCGAACAAAATCACAACAACAAACCTAAAACACCTTAAAAAATACATTGAAATACACGTTTCACAAGTCAGAATGGTTTTAAAATTGTCCTTGGATTGAGATTTAAATGATATACCGGAAAGGAGGTTGTAAAATTGACTTCTAATTGGTTTTCACATCGTACATTGGAATCAAGAGGGAAGTTGGAAACTCCATTGACATTTTTTTGGTAGCCAATAAATCATTTTCAAATATACAAATTTTGAGAAAGAACCAAAAATGTGACTTTCGTACGTACTCTTCCCTAAATTCGATTTTTTTACATTTATTGGTAAATCGCATGTGTAAATGAGCAAGTACACACAGTCATATGGCGTAGGCTATAATGCACATATGCGCATTTCGTTGAGTTTCGTTAAACATGGAAAACACATGTGTTGTGCGATTTGAACCGCTCTTACACAATGTAAGTTGCTGTGGGCATTGACGTACTAGATATGGATCGCCAATCGGTTGAAATTTTCATACAAACAGCCAAAAAAAGTTGTTCCAGCTAAAAACTGCCTAAAAACGCCATCATCTTGTAGTGTTAAATACGTGTAATAATTTCGCCATTAGAATTTACATGAAAACGATAGTATATTCATCTGTAAGTAACTCATGCTATAGGGAGTGGATTTGTTTTGTAAAATAAAAGTAGTTTTTGATAACAATATCCACCAAAATATTTCAATAGTAAATAATTAATAAAAAAAATCATATCACTGCTACGACGATTCCCCGCTAGTAGTTAATGCCGCCCCTAGTTATTTTGGAACACGCGTGAAGTTGGCTACTGGCGGCCCATATGTAATACGTCAATGGCTGGGCTGACAGTAAAAAAAAAAGAAAAATAGAATTCTACCAAAAAAAGATTAGCTTTTAGTCTTAAATTGCATTTGGTATATTATACATTTTATTAATAAATAAATAAGTGTATCAATAAATTATGCATTTTTGGCACAATCAAAAGAAACTAAAAACAAGTGATGACATGACAATTTTGACAGTAGGTCATGCTAACTCATACGCTTTATAGTTCTAACTTTACGGGTTTGTTTTATTGAACACATTTAAAACAACAAATTTCTAATTACTCCAATTAACAAATTTTTTTGAATAACATATATAGAGAACATCACCTTAACAACTACACTGCTTTTGGAAATTATTGGAAAAAGAAGCCAACATTTCCGGTATTCGAGCTAAACTTTTTGGGCATTTTTGCCTAGAAAAAAAAAATCCAGAATATTGTAGGGAGTACAATTAATTATGGCGTAATTTTAGGGAGTTATAAACCTAAAACAAGCAGTCATATAAGTTATCGATACCAGAAAAATCATATGGCAGAAACCTATGGCACTAGTGCCCTGCCCTTCGTGGGATTTTGACATTACCTCGAGTATAAATACTTAAAATATAATGCAATTCTAAATGTCAACATATGATATCTTGGCAGCAGTATGAAGTTTTTCACTTCGCCTTTATAATTCACACTGCCTTACTTCCAAAACATTATAAGAGGAAGAACGAGGCAAAATTCGTCTCCTGTCTCCAGTGGTTGATACCACCAATGCCAAGTATCTCTAATATTCACAAAGATCTAAAGAGACACGTTAAAGGTCAAGGTCGTATAGTTTTGTGTACCCATTACCCAAGCAGTCAATCTATATACCGTTTTATTAAACGTGGACTTCTTAAAACGCCATTTCAGATATAGGTTTCCTGGTTTGCTTACCAAACACATAGGTTGTGTTCACTAAGGACCTGTCGAAGAAGGTTTTTTCTGTCTTCTTAAGGTTTGCTGACCAGAGACATTAATTGCATTCACTTAGGATTAGCCAAAAAGGTTCATCATGTAGTACAATTTTCGTGTACCTCAGACAGTGGCCGCTCCACATTTTGCTAAGTGAAAAAATATGAAATAAATTCTGGTAGTTTTTTTTAGTGAAAGTAAAATAATAAAGCAAACAAAATTGTAAAACCGAAAAGTTATAATATGAAAAATAATAAGACAAAATTATTTGAAAAATCGTAAATCCTATCGTAAGCTGAAACTTTGAATAAAAAAATAAATAAATGTTTAACCGGAGAATTAAAAAAAACAAACCATAGTTCTTCGCTGCTTTTTTTGAAAGAACCTTGGACAACGACGAGCTTACCTCAACGTAGAACAAAAAGTATCAACAATTTTTTTTAGCAATATTCCCCAACATAGGTATATTTGAAAAAATTACCATAATTTTTTTTTAAAATAACGGTAGAACTTTTTTACTTGCTCAAAAGGGCAATCCAATTTAATCAAACCTGGCATTACAATGATAGAGAAGCCCCAAAAAGTTTCGTCGTGCCGTCCGCCAGTCTGTCTTCCTAGAGGACAAATTCGAATTTTTGTTTCAGCCCGGCTAGAACAAATTTTCTCCGGCTCTAACAATTTTGTTGAAACTTCAGGTACGTTATATTTTCAGTAGTTTTAATATAACAGCATTTCAGGTCTTTTGATTTTTGACGAAATTTTATATACTAAAAGTTTTGCTAAGCTATTTTGTGGAAAAAAAAAATTAGGGCGAAACTAAGAACCATATATACTAGTCGAATGTGAGTACTGCTAATCAATTTATCGAGCGAATACAGTTTTCTCGAAATAAAAACAAAAAAATTAAAATGGCGCCCAACAGAATATTATTTATAAAAAGAATTTGATTTTTGATCAATTGATTCTTCTTTTAACAATTCTTCATTCAGGTTCTCTTAGGTACATAAATCCATTCATTAAAAAATATTAATATCCTTTATTTTATAAATTTGTTTAATTAAAATATCAAATGCACTTTCCTCTTACTTATAATTTTGTTTTTGTTTTTTTGTTTTTACAAAAGAGATGCTCAAGGGACAGTGTTCTCTCTTTACTTAGTGGAAATAACACCATTTTTTTTATACAGAAAATAGAACAATTTTAACTTATCACTTATATATTATTATATAATAAATATTTTATAAAATTAAACAACCAAAAAACTTATACATTAAAATGTTTGGTAATGAATATCTCTGTCACCTTAATTGCTCTCTTTTTGTTTAAAATAAATTAACTATATGAATATTCGGCTTAGGAAACAGAATATAATTTTGATCAGTAACTGCGTGACGTGGTTTGATACAGCTCCACCATCAGTAGTTCCAAAGACTGGAAATTGAATTTCTTCGGGTTCACTCAATTCTTCCTCGTCGTTGTCCAATTTATTGGTCATTGATCGATATCTTATAGTGAAGTTAACTTTGAATACAGCTTCAGCAACACCACTTGGTGATGATACTATGAAGTAAAATGTTCTAGGAACCCTCTCGTGCATGCTAACATAGGTTAGACGGGCTTCCTTGCAAAACGGCGTAGGAAGATCCTGGAAGAATATATTTGAATTGTTAAGGCAAATTTGTAATTGTAAGGAATAGTTTTTATTGCATACCGTTACTCCATAAGCGAGAACAGTGCTTCCATATTGATTTCCAGGCGTAAAGACTCTATCACCATGCAACCAACGTGCAGCATGTGCCGGTGGATTAGCACAGAATTCGACAGAAAGATGAAGCGGTGAGCCAGGATATGCGACTGGTGTTGCATTACGAGCAACTACTGTTGGAGTACCTGCAAGAATAATTAAAAAAAAAAACGTTCAGTTATGATTAAAGATGCATGGAACAGAAAACTTACCTTTAACATGTAAACCAACAGTTTGAAGCACTTCTAGTCTCTTCTTATTATTTTTTGTCGAATGGCCGATACATTTATATGTTCCTGCATCTTGATAAATAACATCTTTAATAGAAAATTGACCAGTTGCTGAGGTCAACCCATGACCCAGGCCCCGCAATCGAGCTGTAACAGGATCAAGATGTGACCAGCATCCTAGTGATCCTAAAATAGAAAATGTGGTTGAAAATATGAACAACTTAATAAAATTGACAAAAAGAAGAATGAGCAGTGACTTTTTAATTGTTTAAGGGGTTTCTAATATCGACGGGTGGATGTCGACAGTCTGGTACGACCATGTTGTTTTGGCAGGGTCTAAAGTAAAGAAATCAAATGACTATAATTTTTTTGGGACTGGAGATACAGTGCGACCTTAACAAAGACAACATCTTATTGTTGATTCAGTAAACCATCAACAGACTTGAAAATTAAAGTAACTGCAAGAAATTGCAAAAGGATTACCAATGCTCGGGAAGAGAGAAATATTGCTAGGGAGTCATTTGGCAACAATTATCTTCAGTGATTTGTTAACCAACAAATAATTTTAATTTATTTTATTGTTATTATTATATTTTCATGTCTCCCAAAAAAGCAGCAACTTTCAGAGAAATTTTCTACTTCCAGCGATGACAGAGGCTTTATTTTATTTTTTAATTAACTCACCCTGAGGACATTGCAATGTCACCGCCCCGCCCAACTGCACTTCTAGTTGCCCTTTGTTTGGATTATGTGATGCTGCTACAGATACATCCTGGTCATCTGGTTCTGATGTAACGTCAACTGAATCGTCTAAAAGAAACAGTAACAGTTGGTTAGAGTTATTTTAGATTTAAGATTTAGATTAGTGTTTTTGAAATATAAAATACTTGTACTTACATCTTACACTTAAATAGTATCCAATACTTGAGTATTGATAATTCAAGTGTCGAGATGTACATTTATACCAGCCTGAATGCTCTCTTCGAATTGATGTAAAGTTAAGAAAACCGTCTCCCGTTTGTGCAACCTAGAAAAATTTAGTTAAGTTAATTAGAATCAAGTTTTTTGAAGAGTTCTGATTAAATTAAATGCAAAATCGCTGACTTCGTCAACAGTATAGAAAACTTACCGGTGTATCGCCATCATCTTTTTGCCACCTCGGAACACTTGCTGGATTTGAGTCAACGTCACATTTCAGAGAGACTTCAATGCCTTCTCGAAGTGGATAACCAAATCCTGGAGTTCGTGATATTGCAAAAGAAGGTGTGTCTGAAAAAATGAAAACAAGTATTTTGTTGAATTTTTTTCTGATCTGCTGATAAAAAAACTCTAAAATAAAATTTTCTTCATCTTTGCTAATATGGTCATTAAAGTAAAATATTTCTTTTCCGTAACTCTGTTAACAACGTTTTCAATAACCCCTTTCCGCCAATTTCTCTCCGACTGCCCAGTAACAAATGGCGCCCAACGTTGGGTCCGAGTCCTACACCGAAGAAGTTTTACGGAGAACTTTCTTCAGAGATTAAATTGAGCTACTTTTTTTGAAAATTTGGTATCAATTATAATGATCAGTTTTCGGTCATATAAAAGAAGAAGCAGTTATGTGTACCTTTGCATGGTAGGGGAATCATTTTAGTTACTAGGTAAATATGTTTCAGCTGAACTAATTCTTTAAAAAAGAAACTACTCTGAAGACATAAACATAGCACGTGCAATGTTGACACAAAATGACAAAAACTGATCTGACGTCGATTATCAGGTATTTGTCACAAGGTCATATCCAACGTAAAAGAAATTACGTACAAAATTATGGTAAAATACCAAAGACAGTACAATTGTTTATTGATTTTGTCTTTGGCTCCAACGCTTGCTTCAAATAACACCCCTGATGTCATCTGACAAAAAAAAAACTAATGCTCATATTTTTATCCTAGCCTTATTTCGAGCTTATAGTGGTATACAGAGATTCTTTCTTTAGCCGTACAACACGAATGTGAAAGGCTGTACTTAAGTCATTTTTCCCTCGCATTTCGATATTGAGATATTCGAAATTTTTTTTTTTCGTTTTATACCAACTTACATTGAACATCTAATAAGAGAGAAGCATTTTGTCTCATCTTAAGAGTTGGATGCTCCATAACACAAAGGATCTTTGCATTGTGATGTGCTCTATAGACAGCTGGTAATCTTGCTTCACTTTTTGCTCCTGCATTAATTTTGTATGGTTGTTTGGACTGAAATGAAATAATTTATTGTTTGACATAACATAACTGTTGATTTTTCTATAAAAGACTTTCAAAAACAAAAGTAAATAATATTGAAATAAAATTTCGGTGAATCACGTAAGAACTTGTGTGCTTACTTTTTCCTTCTTTACTTCCTCTAATTCAAGAACTTCAGCGGCAACTTTTTGTGCATGTCGGTCGACACCAGGACTTAAAAGAACTTCCCAAGTAAGAGTAGGTTTTGGATTACCACCCTCACTTATGCATGCTAGGTTAAGTTCAGAATTTTCCTTCACAGGTACAAAAATATTTCCCGCATCTAAGCGTCGTGAATCTATTAGTAAATAAGGTGCCTTTGGACGGTCTAAAATAAAAAAAAATTTTAAAATATAATATTTATAAAACTTAAATTTATCTGTCTGTATTTAATACCTAATATAATAAGTTTAACAGGGCGCGCATTCTCAATATACGCATTCACATTTTCGGCTTCACACTGCCATTTGCCATCGTCTTCTAACATAGCATTTGTTATAGTGAGAGCTCCATTGACTTCTTTAATAAAACGATAATCAGTTATCCTGGAAGATCTTTCTATAGCATGGACACTCTGTAAATATAAAAAAGGATGAAAATAAAATTGAGAAACATTGTGCGGATAAACATAAGTTTCTCTCTTCTTGTCCTTTTACATCTACATAACTTCTATTTTGAGTCTATGAAATTAATCACAAATTATTATCACAAATTTAGATAGTCATGGTCAAGTCGTTACAAGCCCTGTTCCTTTTAGGTGGCAAAGTACTAGCGAGTAGTAATCTAGTACTACCATCTACACATGCTCTCAAGCGCGAGTAGATGAGCAGAGTAGTTACGCATCTAGAAACCGCCAGATGGCAGCTTTTAGTTTTTTTTTTCAATTTATAAAAACAAAATAAATACATTAGAAACATATCTTACCATTATTGTTTAGCAGCCAATGATTAACAAATAAACTAAACAAAAAGTTTCAATACAAGAACGGAATTTGTGTCCAAAAGGTATACGGTGAGACTGTCAACATCCATACACTAAAATATACAAATCAGTAGTAGATTGCTACTAGCGAAGAGTTCCATTTAGAATCGCTAGTAAAGTACTCATTAGAACTTTACCACCTTAAAAGGAACAGGGCTTCTATTGATTCAGTAACACTCACAACTTCCTTAAGCTGGAAATACACGATGGAATCATTTGCTCGTAATATGGACCGGAATGGCTCCAGTCCAAATTTAGGGGCTACACTACACACACGAAGCCAAATCTTTGTTCAGAAATTGTTTTTACATATGACTGGTCAGAAACTGTTCTCCTGGTAGTTTTTGGCTCATTGGATTATCAACTTACCGAAATTCCAACCGAACCAACGGAGCCATCTACATCTATACGATGGCTCCAGCATGTAAGGCCAGCTTTAAAGCTAGTGCCTGGTTGAATTTGCGAGTTTGATCTGAAAATTATTGTTGTTGTTCCAGAATACAGCAGTACCATAAATGGCAATACCATGAATGGATCGGCCTTCACATTTCACTCGCTAAAGAAGTCAAAATTTCACTACGTTTTGATCAAAATACTTTAAGAATAAAATCGCACATAGAAAAGTTTCAGCCATGCCCAGAAAGATCGGACTTACGATAGATTTTTGCGTCACTATTCGGTTTTCATATAAACCGCCTTTTTGTCTTGTCTGCTTGAAACGTAAGCTGCACAATTTGAGTAAAACGGATGTCAGTAAAAATGGTCGTTATTATTGGTGCTTTATTTTTTTAGGGAGTTCTTTCAAAGAAGAAACAAAATTTTCGGTTGATGCAGGAAAAGGGGGTACAGGTAGATTATCAATAACTACATATATCAAACCATGCAACTAAAATCGTGTGCGACCAGCAGGAATGATTTGTGAAACTAGTTTCAAATTAAATTTTTTATCAGTTTGTGCCCCTCGTTAGTTCTTTTCCACTAGATAACTGGCATAATTATTCGTTAAAACCCTATATTAAAAAATAGTCTTATTTAAGACAACCTGACTGGGTATCAAGATACTGTTTGTTTACCAACGATCCACCGAGCCGGACCACCGCTCGCGCTTTGGCCAGAAATAACCATATAAGGTAATGTCATATAAAATGAATGATGATTATATGATCAGCAAGGAATTTTCGTTCGTGTTTATAGTTCTCATTTCGTTTTGATAGAAATGTTTGCTACTATGAGTATGAAAACGAGTAAAGAAGATAAGCCCCCATATTAATAAACATGAATTATCAATGAGTTAACGCTAACACGCGGTATAACTCGTTATATCTATTAAAAAATGTGTGTAACTTGCAAACGACGAAATATATGCATAATAATTTTAGCTTACCAAATTCGGCATAATAAGAAGAGGATAACTTTGTACTATATGAATTTCTGTAAATGTTCCCTTTTAAGAGACAATTCTCACAATACGCGCTCTTTTCACATTTCAAGTCAGTGCTGTCGCACAAATTAACCCGAACTTAGTACGATTTGAAAGTAAAGAAAGAGATAAGATAACAAAGAACGTGTGTTATTATTTGTTTATTAATGATAAAAGTTATCCAACGGAGAAATACTGAATCAGTGTATTAGATAACTCATGAGTTAAGCAGCGAATAGTGGTTTTTATTAATAGGGCTGAAGATTTGCAATCGCTGTGCATTGTCATATGATTCATTTAAAGAAGTTTTAACTTTATTAATAAAAAAACACTATATGCTCCTTAAGTCCAGAGTTATCAAACATACATAGATTCGGTGAATCTCCGTTTGATAACTTTTCTTATACGAATAGTAATAAACGTATAATGACTTCCCATTCTTTGTTATCTCTACTCTAACTTTATTTGAACAATCGTACTAAAAAGTCTTATCAACAATGATTATTGTATGCGACAGCACTGAGTTGCAATAAGAAAGAGAAAGCGATAAAAGGAGGGAATGTGGGAATGTGAGAATGTTCTCAGGAAAGGGACGTTGAGTGTTGGAGGTGGATGCTCACAACCAATATTACAGAAATTCATATTCAAAAGTTTTTTCCTCGATTACGTATGCTATGCTTAATATGGTAAGTTAAAGTTATTTTGTCTTTATATTATCAATTGACAGTAACAACATACTTTGTAAATAGAAATTACGAATTATATGGTGTGCTAGCGCTAACTCATTGCTATTTGGTATTTATTAATATGGGGTTATAAGCTCTTAAAACTAAAATATGGGTAACATAGAAAACCAGGATCCTCCATAACGTAATAGTGGCAGAGGAAATTTCCATTGGAATCATTAAAACCGTGATATAGCTAAGAAAATAAGAAAGCTGATTAAGAAAGCTTTTCAATTCACCCACAATGTTCTGCGATTTCTGACTAACTTAAAGTGAGCTTATATGGATTTAAAATTGAATTTAAGCTCGACGTTTAAATTTTTTGAATTATGAATGAATATCTAAGGTCTTTAATCATACCAATACAACTGCAATACAAAATAACCAAACTTGAAATAGAAACAAGGAAAAACTTACCAGTCCATTTTTATACCACGAACTGCTGACAATATCCAAGTCCACTTCACAAACTAAGCGCACCTCTGTATGCTGTTCGGCATACACCACCGACATCTCTTCATCGTGATCCTCATCGAAAGGATGAATAATAGGTCGCAATGGCATAGCCATTGGCTTCCCATTTGAATAATATTCACTTTTTTCATCGCTTCCTGTAGGATTAATGGAGACATCATCTCTGTCACCAGCACTGCTATAACCTCTTCCACTGTCAAACTCTTCGACATCATCTATTATAATTATAGGCTCACTTTTTTTCAAAGACTGATAAGCTTTCAGTTTCGATCTACTACTATCACTGTAATTGTTGCTGGCTGTGTCCATTTTCAATGGAGCTGCCAATGGCAGGATACTTTTATTAATTTTACTCTTACTTCTAGTATTTCTTTTGCTACTACTAGGAGTTCGGACATCTTCAAATGATGCCGATGATAAAGATTCTTGCGGAAGATAGTTTGGGGAGTACAGTAGGGTTGGAACAGCAGCTAAAAATGAAGATTCAGATGCAGATTTAGATGTAGATAGAGAAGACGAAGTTGATAAATCTATTTTTGTTTTGTTTATACTAATATCACTTTTTCTAATATTACTTGAGCTAAGTAACTTGTTAATGTTATTAATGCCATCTATTGGGAATTCTTCGCTACTAATATCCCCTCTACTCGAGAGTAGGAGATCCAACGAATTATCTATTTCACGCTTGGATCTTCGATGTGTTTGGCGTTGTTTTTGTTTGTGCAGTTGTCGTTGTGCTTCAAGAATGAATCCTTGAGCTGCTGCTTCCTCGGTGGTTGGCCCTTGTTGAGATAAATACGATTGTAAAAATTCATTTTGCAATCCGCTAGTTGTCACAAAGGAAATTTTTGTGATTTTATTAATATTTTTAAGGGATGGGTTGGCTGACGATGAGGGTGACATTGACATGTGAGACGACGAATTTGTCGTATTGCTAAGGGAATGTAATGGAAGCGGTGGCAGCGGATTCTTTGATTTGCGATGTTGGTCATCAAGACGTGAATGCTTGTGACTGCCGTGTTGTTGATGTTTTGTTTTTTTAGCTCTAAAGCAATTGGCACATGAATGTGAGGGCTTAAAACTTGTGTTTGACAATGATGTTTGTCTGTTTAATTTTTTTTTAATATCACCTAAAACACTTGAAACGACAAAATGATCTTGGTCGTTTTGTGTTGCATTTGCATTTGCCAGTTGTGCTGGAACTTGTTGTAGATATTGTTGTTTTAGAATCCTGACGATGTTTTGTTGATTTGTTGTTTGTAAGCCTGGGAAATATATTTTTTTTTTAAATAAATTAAGTCTTACTTATACAAAACACTCATAACTAAAATAGGTAGAAATTAAATATTTACTTACATTGCAATGAAATAAGGAACAATAATATCCAGAGGCGTCGATCAAATGTTGGTCTCATGACGTCATAACTTCCAAATGTTTTAGTTGAGTTAAATCGTTGACGGAACGTTTCACGTTTCCCTTTAAAACTCAACGAATTAAACTTTGAAATTGGTTTTGAAGAGTGTGTTTATCATTTGAGTTTGACCTCGTTGTCTTCTTATATGTTTTTGATTTATTCTGGAAAACAATAAAAAAATATTCTTAACTGACATTCACAAAAATCAGGCAAAGATACAAAATGTAAAATCTTCTATCGTGTTTACAATTTGAGATACTTGATTATTATTTTATCTTATATCCCAATTAAAAAACCATGATCTATAAGATCCATAGTGAAAGTTTTTTGAACTCTTTCTGTATCCCAATAAAATATGAAAGTCAACAATTCTCGAAAATTGGATGAAAAAAAAAGTATGAAGAAGTGAAATATTTTTTTATAATATATTTAAAAGAAGAGGTCCAAGGCGGCAACCTAGAAGAACTCCAGATGAAATTTTTAAAGTATTTGAAATAAACATTCATAGTTTGACACACTGTATTCTATCAATAAGATATTTAGATATTCATAATCCCGGTCCCGCTGTATGGAGCAGATGCATGGATTCTTTCCAAATGTGATGCAAGCTCTTTGGAGTATCCACATGAAAAGAACTGAGAACCGATTTATTGGACCGAAAGAGATATAACTACAAACTTTACGAGCCGTACGGAGATGCGTATCTAGTCGGGAAGTTACATGTTCAACGATTAAAATTGTTGGGAAATGTAGACCGTATAGTATTTTACACCAAGTCTTAGGAAACGAGAAATGTAGACAGGCCCCATCATCCATCATCCATCATCGATGGACTGGAAAAGCATATATATTTCATGGGCGTCAATGGTGTAATGGATGGAGTGCTTGCTTATTGTAAACCCAGGGGTTGCCATTTAAATTCTTACTCAAGTTCAAAGCATTTTTTTCTTTTCAGCATACCTCCCAGCGTATGCAGGATGTCGCCCATGAGGTATGCAATGCAAAATAAAAATCAACTAGCTCTCTATCCATTGTATCAAAACAATTCTTTCCTATCTTTCTACTCCTTCGTGCAATGCCTGTTGCATTTAAATGCAATGTGCCTTACAGACACATAGTTAAATTATTTTTATTGTTATTATTATTATTGATATCATCAGTCAACCCGCTCCTCCACAAACGTCAAAAGCATACATGTCAAACTACAAAGTGTCAAAAACATTGCTTGCTGATGATAGCTTGTATTGGATACTCCGCAAATCCTAAAGATCTGATTCGTACAAATCTGTCAAACCACGAAGTGACAAAGATAAACCCTGAGCAATATTTGGCAAAAGATGTTAGATCAAATCCCAAATCATTCAGAACGCATCTTTGGCGTGATTTTGGTTGAGATGCATTGTATACTTTGCGGATGCTACACTCAATGGATCTGTACAAAAACAATTTATTTTAGGGCGGGGTGTACAAGTACCTAACAGTAACAGGACAACCACTGGTATTATCGTCTATTTCAAACAGCTTTTACAGGATGTTAAATAAACTCTAAAAACAAACAACGTAAAAACCATGTACAAAATTTCAGAGATTTACTTCAATTAGTAACAAAATAGAAAAGAGATTTGACGCTTCAATCGGTCTATTTTTGTTGAATAATAATAGTCCAGCAAAATTAGCTTAAAAATGAGAAAATATCTACAAAAGCTACTGTAGCAGAGATATTAATTTTATTTGAAAGAATACCGTTTGAAGAGTCTAAATCCAAAAAGTTCACACACAAAAAATTACTGGCGTTGTCCGTCATCTTAAAAAAGCGTTTCTCAAGTTTTATAGGTCGTACAATGATTTTGTTTTTGTATATTGTAAGGAAAAATATTTTCTATAACTTTGTTTAATAAACATTTTTGACAGCTCTTTTCCATAAAAAGTTACTGACGAAAAACTTTCAAAATTTTGGAGATGGAATTGTTTTTTACCGATTATATCAGTTTCCGTTGCTTAAATCGAAAAAAAAATTAATATATTATTGGTAGAACTTTATATTCAAACTTTCTATACAAAAGCTAGCAAAGACATGTAATGACAAAAAATTAATGAACATGACAAAGTTGACATTATGCAACCAAAATTTTTTCATGAGTTGGTAGAAATAGTCCAGCCGATATGTGCTTTAATTTGAAAAAAATGCGAACTTAATGAAACTTGCACAAGCTGTTCGGGGGTATACTAGGAAGACCCCCCTAATTTATTGACCTCGAGGACCCAGTGCTAACTTGGGGAGGGGCGAAAAAAACAATAATTTTTCGACTTTTTTCAGTTTTTTGCTTATATTTCTTAAACTAAGCACATTTTGTGTACTAACAAAGTTAAAGACCATTAATTAATTAATAAAACAAAGTTAAAGACCATTAATTTTCCTAAAAAAATGTTGGTTAACCATATCTGTAGGCCCAATATTGACGGAGATACAGCTGATTTATTTTTGGGGTATTTTTGAACCCTACAATTAAAGTAGGTGGTGTATGTACCTAGGGGTGCGCAACTGGATGGTGTCGGTTCAAGAACGGGATAGGTGGAGAGGAGGCCAGGACCGGACCCTGGTTGTCGAGTCGATGATGATGATGGTGTATGTACAGTAATCTATATACAAGGTTTTTAATATATTTTGCGAAAAACAAAGTAATGCAAGTAAGTTGGGTCAAGATACAAAAAATTGTAATAAGGTATAGATAGATTAGAAATCATTAATGAATAGGGGTCGGAAAACTGACCAAAAAATAGTCACTACAAGAAACACCTTATTTCTCAATATACCTAGAATTTTTTTGATAAGGAATTTGGCTAAGAACGGTTTAACTGTTAAACGAATGTTACTAAAAATGTTATTTCCAATATATTTTGATTTTGATGGTTGTTTAATCTTTCAGTAATTTTATTGTTTTGATGATAGCCAATTTCATTTTCTATCTGTCTGGTTGTTCCGGTATATACAGCGAGTCATATTCTGAAACGATGACCAATGAACTAAACATTCAATTCATTGTGGTTTATGTAATAATCAGTAGAACAGTGCCAGCATTATTTTCCTTAGAATTCGGACCTCACGTTGGGCGCCATTTTTTGCTAGCCAAAATAGGAGTAGTGTTAGAGAAGTAGAAGTTAGAAGAAAAGAACGATGAGGTATAAGAGTATTGCTGCAGGCGTTCCTTTGAAATTCCTATGGGCTGGGAGCTTTCTAATCTCCGCTCTGCATAAACACATGATAGCAGCCGTTGACAACTAGCTAGATTATTATCACCTTAAAATCTTGAAATTTCGTCGTTGATTTTTTTGGATGTATTTATAAATTTCAGCTAGATATTTCACGAAACATCAAAGAGTTCTTCTAAGTCCTAGAAGAAATATCTCTCCACGCATTTATTTTGTAAGATGACAGAGTGCTTGACAGTAACAGAGTTTGTGTGAAGTGCCCTCTTTAACATTCTCATCGCTTATTATCTGGACATATCGTATGCACTGAGTTTAATTTTTGTTATTATAGTAATCCAACAAGCTTTATCCGGTATTAAAGTTTATATAAGAGATGGTAGTTGGTTGTCACAAAAATGTTCCTGATAAAAAAAAAGCTCAAAAAGTATATGTTAATCTTAAAAGATGTTATGTAGATTTTGGAAACATTATTGCCGTTTATTTCTGTAGAATCTGTCAATGGCCTAACATTGAACAAAAAGTTCTTAGAGTTTAATTGAATGTTGAGTTCCATCCCCGTAGTAGAGGTAGATTTCATTGCCTCAGTGGTACCAATATAGGGCACTGTTTGTGTTGGTATTTGTTTTAAGATTGATAGATTTGTCTGTTGCTATCATTGGTCTTACTATTGCTATGTCCAAAAGGTTTTACCCAAAAGTTTATACCCATCTTTTCTATAACCAAAGCCCAAGGATTATTAGAAAGATTTAGCGGAGTTCTTTCACCACATCAAAATTTGATTTTAATTTTACTAGCGTTTGAACTGAGGAAAACTTCCTGCTACAGTCATGGCACCTTGTGCAAGTTGCCAGCAGATTTGTTTTCCTAACTAAATGTTAAAAAAAACTGACAAACTCAAAAATATTGATTGCTAACATAAAATAGACACTAACATGAAATAGACACTTTTTTTTAAGACCCGTCACTTCTGAAAAGATATGGTGGGGCCTAAGAATGAATAATTTATTATTGAAATTAATTTTTTTTTATATCGTTGGTATGTTATCATCATGATTGTCATAATTATTTAGTTTTATGACAATGAATTGCTGGAAAACGAAAATAAGTACAAAAATTGGGCAACTTTCAGCACAAGTTTTTTTTTTATTGAAGTTCTTATTATTATTACCAATTTTTCAATATCATTATAAAATTATGTTAAGGCCTTTAGTATAGAAAAACATATATGAAGATGTATTATTGTACAGCACCAGGTGTTGGACATAACTTTGAAAGTCAATTTCTTTTCACAAATACCATCGGAAGTTGGCAACCAAACTGGTCGGTCGGTGGTGGAACTGCCTTCTATGGATTTCCGTTGCCAAATATTATTTTGACAGAGGAGAGAATTTTGTACCTACATACATATTGTATTTTTCTTGACCTAGTGAAATGGTGAAACGTTTTTTACTTTTATGTTCCTTAAACAGGAAGTTTAAATTGGCACCTTATATAGTTTGATATAAACATACATTATGTATAGATGTATATAGTTTTGTAATGAAAGTAGGTATACAATTTCGAAGAGGAAATAAAAATATATCTTCTGAATTCTTGTACAATCGAGTTCCGGTCACAAATAAAAACAAGAATGGTAGCAGAAGGAAGAATTTTTTTATATGAACATACATACTTAAGGTTCTTTCAGTAAAATGAAAACCCTTTAAGTTGTACATAACCTATTTAGTAAACCTTCCCTATTTAAGCTTAGTATATCGTGATCAACGAATTTCCAGGGTTTAGTGTTCTCTTAAAATTAAGGAAGACTATAGCTCTAATAAATATGTATACTACCCAGCCAAAAGAATAAGTTAACGAGAAAGAAAAATACCTATTTGTTGCCTGAAAAAAGCTTTCCAAAAACCTTTTTGTTGATGCATTTTGAATTGTGTCTTATTCTATACTACAAAAAAGATATTGTCAGTTTGGATTAAAATATTTCGCAATATGACTTTACAGGAGTTTTTTGTTTTGCATTTATACTCTATTCAATTTGTATCTGCAACACAGAAACAGTTGCGACTGTCGCTGTTTACACGCTGTTAAAAAACAGCGGATGTTTTTCTGTATTAAAACAAAAAAAAAATAATATACAGTTGGTAACCCTATCGATATATGTTGAGAGATTCGCGGCAATTTTTAATGCTCACTACAGCAATTCTGTAAGAGGTTTAAAATGGAGATAGCGAATGATCAGAGTAAATCGCAAATATCCTATATATTCCCTGTAGTGCAAATTCAAATCTCTACTTCTTCTTCTACGAGGAAGTTCAAAATGACAAGTGCGAAAAAGAGTTCAAATATGGAACTTTTTTGATGGAACAATGGAACAGGTTAAAATATTTGTTGTGTCCCTTTTTATCGCTGCAAAACTTCATCTACTTCTCCTCCATGGTACAATCAAAGAGTTCGTTCCCTGATAAATAAAAATAACAAGTTGTGGGAAATTTTCTTTCGTACTCGTTCTCCTACGGATAATGAAAGCAATATTGGTATATTTATCTTCATTTTAGTGAGCTTTACAACTTCCTGCCAACGCTTTTTAACTGATAGATGAACTAACCTTATTAAAGATCCCAAGTGTTTTTTTTTCAGTTAGTCAATTTTGAAAGAAAATACTATGGCTACCCAACCTTTCTCTCTTACATACATACTATCAAATTTTTTTTCAACGTTCTTCAAATAATCTTTCACTGGCGAATCTATTCAAAGATGGAAAACTTCTTTTATAATCAAAAAGAGTTCACGGTGCGATGTAAGCAATTATCGTCCCAATGCCAAACTTTTGCATACAGCAAAGCCTTTTGAAAGTATGTTGTATGAAATTTTATGTTTTCATTGCAAGACTATTATTTATCCTCGACAATATGGCTTTCTTAAATGTAGATCGACAACAATGCCAAATCTTTTACTTTCTCTACTCTAGGGAACAGCAATGAAGTCGATGTCATTTCAACCGATTTGAGTAAGACATTTGACAAAATCTCTCATAGACTCATACTATTTAAATTGTCCTACCTTGGATTTGAACCCATTTTACTGAAATGGACGTCATCTTATCTGAATTCTCGTAATTACAGTGTTCGATTTAGACCTCCTCGAGCTCTTTTCTAGCCTCCTTCGGGGTACCCCAAGGAAGCCACTTTGGTCCACTTCTTTTTATAACTCATTAAGCACTCCAATATCTTATTTTACGCGGACGATACCAAAAATTTTAAGACCATTTCTTCATCACTTGACCCTTGTCTTATTCAACCAGATTTAGATTATTTCCTAAATTGGTGTTAAATATATCTAAATGCCATTCAATCACCTTTTCACGAAAACGCTGGACGTCTATCTCTACTTTCTTCACAATGAAACAATATTTACAGTTTGATCTATTCGCGACATCGACATATTATTTGACCAGGAGCTCAACTTTCTCTCTCATATCAACGAAATTATTCTTAAAGCGAATTCCGAGCTTGAGTTCGTGAAACGATGGTCCAAATAATTTTTCGATCCTACGTAACCCGTTGACTTTACACAACATTTGTTCGCCCTTGCTTGAATACGCTCTTTCTGAACACAATGAGTGCGAAAGAGAAAAACAATGAGACAAAAAATCAGCCAACGGGTAAACCTCGGTCTTAATTAGAATTTAAAAAATGAGGCGAGCCTTTTGTAGCAAGTTGTAATAGCCTGTTTTATTGGAGTTTATCTGTTTGAAAAAGTGAAGTGAAATAGTCAATTGTAGAACAGAATCGATATCATGAAAGCAAATAATAAAGTCAAAACTATTTAATAAAAAAAGGTCTAATTAAAATGCCCAAGGAAATACGGCAATACACAAAACTAGATCCATAATTGGGTCACACCTTTATTATGAGAATTTATTTTCCACCCGAAAAAGGCATTTGCATTATCATTCATTAGTATTATTGGAGATTGTGTTTTTTTGCACAAGTGAATGCAAATGCAAATTATCTTTTGTGTCTCTATATTTTGCGGTTTCACAGTCAAAGTGTTGTTTTTTTGTGCGGGCTACTCGCTCACCACACTTAATTTTTGGTTGCTTCGCTTATATGGGGACAACGACATCATTTTCGGCTGATTAAGAAGTGGTTTATCCAGCTCTCCAAATAGGCAATCGTGTTAAAGAGTGGTTCATTATAGGATATGGGATTGGGTTAGTGATTCGGGGTAACTTCCCTACCGTCAATGACAAATTTAACTCTTACGAAACATCATCATCATCAGCCTCGGTTATGAATGATTTTAATGTAGAATACCCAAAAAAAGGAATCAAATACAAACGAATTCGGAGCTGTTCATGGAATTTTCTGACTTAAAGCACACCACGTGCATCCAAATTATTTGCGAAGAACCGGGTTAGCCGACGTAACAGCCATCCATATCCATTATTCATGGAATTTGAACGAAGAAATCGTGTGCTAAGTTTAAGTTTTAACGTTCCTATATTTATGAAGCCGGGGGGATATTTGGTAAACATGTGAGTGATATAAAACAGCTGACTACGGGATAATAGTGGTGGTATCTTTGGGCAGGAATCGGTACTAGTCCGGTTTTGAGCATTTACAAATACAGGATAATCGAAGATCCAAATTGCAGTGCGGCTTCTCTTTGGTTGTGGTTTTGTGATAAGGGGAAAATTTAAACAAGTAGTAGGACAGTATCTGGTCAAAATCGAATTGAACAGCCTGCAACACATCCGGTAACAGATTCAGACTGGTAGACTTATCTTTAGTCATTATTGGTTTCATAATCAACGAATCTTTTACCAAATTAATCATATTTGGATAGACGATAGGCATAAATCTGTATCTTGGATGTTTAAACAATCCGGAGGGCCAATATATACAACTGATGGGTTTCACTAGATGACCCCAACGAAACTCATGGTTCGACAGTAGAACCATCAGAGCTGTTAAATGCTCAGACTCAGAGGACCTCTATACGAGTAAAAAAGAAGGGATGACGAAGACGTAGAATTCACAGGATGAAAAATAGAGAGAAAGAGAGAGAAATAGAGAGAGAGATAGAGAGAGAGAGAGAAAGATGTAGTGCACGAGATATGAGCGGTTGATTGTATTGTGGTGCTTGGCGGCAGTGTGATGGTAAATTCAAAAGTTCAATCAATGTGTGAATTGACTTTCCCTAGACCACAAGGGCAGCACAAAAGCTTACTGAGATGATAGTTCAAATATGATAGTATGGAGGATCTCGGAGATCACCCGACCGACATAAAGATTGGCTAGCATATAACTTAAGTCGTGTGAACTCCTGGTGCGGTCATATAGCTTCTCCAGCTGAACACAAACTGAACACAAAAGCAACATAAGATGACTTGTTATAAATAAAAATCATGTTTTTTGATGCGATATTTTATACACCCATTTCTTATAGGGCAAGTAATGGTAAAAAAAAGTACAGGACTTACATACATGATATGCTATTTGCATAATTAAAGCATAATCTTCAAACCCTTCTACTGAACTAATTGATCTGAAAAAAAGTCCTTAACTTCAAGTATGTATTTCAAAAATTTGATATTATTATTTTATACTTATACATAATCATACTATCCGATGCGATTGATAAAATAACTATACCAATTCTATTTCAAATGATTTCCTTAAATAATTTCTCTAACCTTATTTTAATTTCGTCTATACGAATAAAAATACCACATCTACTACGTCGAAAAAATCCTCTTCCAAACCCTCTATACTCGAGACAACGATGAACTTTCCTAAAATAACTGAGAGGTGTTGACTGAAGTGGCAAAACCATTTCGTCCTTGCTCCTACATGAGCCGTGATATATGCGATGTTTATTTTTTTTCTGTTGATTATGAATTTGACCTTTACAAAACATTTAAAGAGACGAACTATGACGTTGATGAGTTTTCTTGTTCCCTGGCAGTGAATATAAAAATGTATTATCTGGATGGACACTATCTTAAAAAAAAAACTAGAAAATTTGGTATTAAGAGATCTATTTCTCTCACTATTTTAATATACTAAATCATTATATAGGCGAATTATCCTTGAAAGCATCTATATGACCAAAGGTGGGTGGGTATACCAAACTAATTTCCCAACGAACTAGTTATGTCAAGGCATCAAAATGTCTTCGTGATGTGATATCTTATTATCCTTGCAATAAATTGACCTGGAAGCGAACCATCCTTGAGAAAATAATGTCCAAGGTGATACAAAAATATAACATACATTTAGATACACAAAAACGAAACAATTGATATTAAAAAAAAAAAAAAAAACATTCAAGGATCTTTTCTATACAAATTAATTGTGCATTCCCATTTGACTAAACAATAATGGTTCTGATACCTATATATTTATCTATACCAACAAAGCATTAAAAAAAAACTTCAAAGGATAATTTCTTCCCATCAGCAGACATGATGATACACACGAGATATTTTTTGATTTTACGTTTTATATTGCCCATCCCGAGGAAAATCAAAAGATTAAAAATACCAATCAACGCAATCAACCATAAAAATGATATGTTTTGACTGAAGGAATTTATGTATCTAAAAAATATATACATTTAGATAGATATACAAACCTGGATTATATAGTTATATAGAATAATCCTCTAATTGGCAATTTGTGTTTTATCTGGTAAAATTGATGAGATATATTTTTTAGATATCCATACTTATAGATGCACCATTATAATATTATGTGACATACTTAAAGATATCTGCTTATGTAGGGATCAGGGGTACATATCTGAGTTTCACACTTATTTTTTTTTGGAAAAAAAAACTATTAATTTATTTTTCTCATTTAAGATATTTTATCTTTTGTACAACTATACACAATACACACACACTTTTTTTTTTGTTTGTATTATATGAATCCTTAACGAGGATCTTTAACGAGTCTGTAAGGACCACGTTTACAAACGGAATTTACACTCTATTAAACTTGGTTATGTAGGTATATACAAATATTTCCAATTATCATTATGTAGGTATAACTAAATAGGATTTTTAACATTTACATATATTTATATATTGAGATACACTTTAACACCAACCACACACATATTGTAGGCAAGAAGAAAGATTCCACGATGTGAAAAGATAAATTATATCGACAGAAACTGTACCACCCCTAGTTTGCGAAAAATCAAAAGGTATACCTTCGATTCGACGACTACATACGACTACGACGACACTGAAGAGAGAGTAAAAAAAATTTAACCCCAGAGTCCGGAGTCGTCCAATTTGGGGTTGTTATAATAAAATATATGTGACGAACAAATATCTTTTATTTATTTATTAAAGTATATTTTTTTTTTTATTATTCACCGATGATGAAAAAATGCAATAAAATGTGAAAAATCAACCGACACGGACACCCGAAAAAATATAATCAAGCAAGAGTTTCAGGACTTTTTCGGGGAAAGATAGATAGATAGATAGATAGAAGAAGGATGAGAAAAATTATGTAGCAAGATGATTTCAGCACTCATGTACTAGTAGTGATTATGTTTTTTTCCGTATGAAATGTGAGACATTCATTTTCTTTTATTTTTTTTTTTTATAAAAAAAATAAAAAGGGAAAGGAATTTTCCGAAGAGTGTATTTCCTCGACCGACTGTGACGACTAGAGTAGAGAAAGCTTTTGCTTCACCTATTTCGCAGTAATAGTACCTAATAATCTTGTTATCAAAATTATTATTTTTTTTACTCGTTCATGGAATAAAAAAATAAATACAACTTTTGCGAAGGAAAATAGCCAAAGTACTGATACTGACTACTGAGTAAGTAGTGAGTGAGTTGAGTACTAAAAACTGATGAAGATGAGCGAGAGAATTTTTCCCTTTATTCCAGGAAAAATTATAGAAGCAAATGGCGAGCGCAATGTAAAAATGTAGATGTAGTATGCCATTGTTAGTTTTCCCATTTCCAATAGAGCAAAAATTATCAGAAATTGCAATGCAACCTCTTTTCCTCTTTGGTCTTGGGTCGGGTTCGGTTCGGGCGTGTATACTTTAGAAAGTTTTGGAGTTTTCATTTTAGCAGACATTATAAGGGTGGGATGTGGAAAATTTCCCGGAAGGGATGTTTTCTGATGTTATGTTTCATTTTGGTTCGATCTCTGGTAGATTTTATTTTTGTGTTTTGTTTCTTCTTGATTTGATGACACACACGCAATGGTGGATGATGATGATAATGATGATGATGATGGTGGAGGAGGAGGATACACATTATTATGCTCTCGAATATTTGAAGAAAGCTTTGGGCATGTTTCATTCCAAATGTTCATATAAGTTCTTTCATTTTACATTTTAAGTAGATTTTTGAGATGAGGATTCTGTATTGTTGGCATGGCAGTGTCCTTGCTGGTCAGCCGGAACTGCCAGTTTTGATGAAAAGTGAAGTTGTGACGCAATTGGTAGAAAGTTTAAAATGTATTATTGTATGGAAAGCTTTTTTTTATTTTAAATGCAAAAGATTTGTATCTTATATGAGAGCATTTTAATGTTGCATTCTCGGTTGCATTACAACCGACACACAATATTAATTATTACTAATTTAATTATTGGATTTAAAATAATTTTCTATATTAATTAGAATTTATTGGAACATCGACATTTTGTCGATGGACTGGACCGATTATCATCAAACATCTGATAACTTGATAATGGGCAATCATTAATAAGATATTACATATTTCTTTGTAGTTATAAGAAAAAATAAAATAAATGAAAAATGAAATCAATGAAATAAAATAAAATTAAAAAACTATCAAATCTGTTTCTTTAAATTGATAAACAAATGTTGACAAATTTTTTATAAAACTCAGTTATAATAAAGTTTTTACTTGCTCAATAGGGCAAGTATTGGTTTGTGCGATGATAGACAAACCCAAAAAAGTAGGTTTCGTCATGCCGTCCGTCAGTCTGTCTGTTATTATTAATAGAGTAATATGCCCGAATGTTTTTTGATTTGTGTTCTAGGTCTTAAAATAACGGTAGATACCTTTAATACAAGCGTTGCCGATAGTTCCATTTTTATCAGAAAACGGTAATATTTTTCATCACAATTGTTTTTTCGCAAAAATTCTCGTAAAAATCTTACTAACGTTGAACCGTATTTTTTTTGATACCAATTGTTTTTTTAAACGGCTGCACTGATTTTTAAGACATTTATTGAAATAAAATATTGAATTTACTAAAAAAATTAATTAAAAACTAATTTAAAATGAAATTAGTCACTGCAAAATTGTAGTATTGAAACATTATTGAATCTTTCTAAAAAAAACTTTTGGGTTAAAATCAATTAACCAGTTCATGAGATAGCTGAAGATAATAATAACTGTTCTATGGGGTTGGGCTCGATATCCAGGTTTTTATATCCCGTTTTTAAAATCCCGCTTTTTATAATACTGTTTTGTATAGTTCCGTGTTTCTAAATCCCGCTTTTTGTAATCCCGTCTTTTGTCATCCCGTTTCTTATAATCCCGTTTGTCCATTCAAAACTAGTTAGTTTTCACTGCAAAAGCGAAATGATAAGTAAATATTCTGTAATACGATAAACAAAATAAAATCGAAACCATTACCTAACACAATACTTTTATTTGCGGTAATACATACTAGAAGGCAAAATATGTAGGTATGCTTGCGTGCAAAAAAATAAAATGATAAGAAAACAATCCAGCATAACATAACGATGATGAAAATTTATAAAATATGGAAAAGCGAATATAAACAAAATATGCTGTTAGTTTGATAAGCATGTTTAAAAAAAACGGGATTGGCGGGATTTTGAAAAGCGGGATTATAATAGATCGGGATTTTAAAAGACGGGATTTAAAAAAAACGGTATTTTAGTAGACGGGATTTTGAAACTTTTTTTTGGATTTTCTGAAAGCGGGATTCCGATACGCTCCCGGTTCGGGTTGGGATTGATATCAAGCTTTTTATGTTCCCGTTTCTTAAAATAGTGTTTTTAGAAACTCGCTTTTTATAATCCTGATTTTTATAATCCCGTTTTTGGTAATCCCGTCTCTTATAATCCCGTTTTTACAATCCCGTTTCTTATGATCACGCTTATGCAATCAAAACTAGTTATTTTATTATAAAAAAATCGCGCGAATCAGCGGGATTTCAGAAGACGGGATTTGAAAAAATCAGTATATTAGTAGACGGGATTTTAAAACTTTTTTTTTTTGATTTTTGAAAAAAAATGGGATTTTAGAAAATGTGATTCCGATACGTTCTCTACTAATAGCCCAGGAAATTTAGTTTTGAACTTCAAAAAAGTTCCAAAAAGCTCGACTTTGGTGGAGATTTTAAGTTTTGATGTTTTAGAAAATCCTACAAAGTACCCTAAATTTAAATCAGGACAAAATTTGAAAAGGGGTCACATTTTGTTTGAAAATTTCTTGGAAACTATCGAATTTTTGGAAAAATTGTTGCGATAAAATTTATTGCTTATATAAATCCTTATACAAAAAAAAAATTTTGACACTTTTTATTTTTTATTAATAAATTTTAAGAAAAATCTGTTAGCGCATTTGTTTTTTTTTTATTTGTAAGCTTCCCTTTTAACCATTATCAGCAGAAAAAAAATGAAATGTACGACACTCTCACATAAACTTTCTCTTGTAGCAACTTGGACTATACAAATTTTAATTTGTTAAATTATGTATCATCGTATTTATTTTGTTTAGCTAAAAACTGTAAATGCCATATTATGTTAAATATATAACTCAAACGCCATACACGTTATCGAATTGTGTTTTGAAGTTTTGATACCCTTTGCCAAAATTAATATTTCTATTTGATTGGTAATAAGAGAAGTTAGCATAAAATGATTAAGTGATAATTAACATTAAAAACATCATTCTATCTTTTCCTCAATTTAAAACCTTTTACTTACTCTTACTAAATAAAAATGGTATCTTTGTATCTAGAATTATATTATGATTTAATGAATAAATTCTTTCAGTTTAATTATTTCTATAGAATGATGAATTATTATAGGAAAATGTCTTTAATGAATTAAATTCTTTTATTAGACAATTTATTAAATATTTTATTTATTTTATTATAATATTCTTTTATGTACATTAATAAACTAAATATAATAAATACAATTTGTTAAAAATATACAAACTTATTGCATTTTTTAAATTAAACCCTTGGTCATTTTCAAAATCAATTGCACATTTAATCATTTACGATCTTCTATCGATTTATAAATGAAATCTTCTTTTATATTTTTTTTAAATTTTGTGCACTAATTTAATTATAAAATAATTCTAATTGTTTTCTTATTATTGGAAGTGGAAGTGGAAGTTCATTAAGTATTAGTATGTGGTGGGATTTTGATCTAAAAATATACTCCTAAAATTCTAAAATTGAAATTCCAATTAAAATTCCTTCGAACAATAAGGAAATATTTGAAAAAGTTTTTTTTTTAATTATTTTTACAAATAAATAATAACTTCAATAACTGACATCTGCATGAAATCCTGTGTCATCTGCATAATAAATAACATTTTGTATTCGTCCATCGGGTAATAAAATGTGATATTGACCACGAGTCACTCCATCGTCATCTCGATTTTGTTTGTGAGCAAAATCATTTCCACTATGGAAGTCACGTACTCGATAACCAAAAGCGTACTTCGATGCATCATCATAGTCCTCCTCAAAAAATAAAATAAAATTCACTGTTTTAAAATGGACATAGTGTCGAATGAAAAGATTCATCATCTTCAAAAATATAAGAAGGAGGGATTGAATTTCAATATACTTTGGTATATAAAAAGAATATTTTAATATAAAACGATAACGATATTTTTTATTACTATTATTAATTATTTCATACTATACTAAGATTAGCGCACATAATGGTGAGAGATTATTAAACACCATATATTACCATATAAAATTTATCCAATTAGGGATGATTTAATAATAGTCACGGTCATATCACTGGCAACTATCATCTAAGAAATTCGCCGCATTCGTAAAATATTGTCAGGGGACCAATTAGTTAATATATAGCTATATCACAGAGTATCTTTGGTACAAGATTGATACAGCAACAGTAAGAATCGAAATGAAAAACTGCAGTCTTCACATTTTGAAAGTGACGATATTATTTGGTGATTAGCAGCAGGGTGCTATGACTGGTAATGGCTATGGTGTAGTGTAACTAGGGTGACCAGATCTATGTTCGAAGAAAAGAGCAAGCATTAGAAAACCTCAGAGAAAAAAAAAATTAAATTCATAGATTAATATTCACCTAACCTATAATCGTTTTATGGTGGGTTAACACATGCATGGATATACTTGTTGGAAGTACCTTATCACCTTCTCAATTTCGACTGTCACGCCTGTTATTTCCATGCATGCTAGGAAGGAAAAGATGCATACCTATGTATTGTAATGCCTAAAAAAGATTTGCCGCATATAAAACACATAATTTCATATTTTTTGATTATCTCGAAATAAGTTTTCCTTTTGAAGTGGGAATTTTATATTATTTTGTTATGAATGGTAGAATTTTTCAATGAATTTGTACTACCAGATTGGAAGAGGCTTTTATAGTTGAACGTTCAATCCATCACTATTTCAAAGGCGAATTAAAAAAAAAAAGTGTCTGTTGTCAGACATATTCTTACAGATTCTTGCCAATGTTTAAAATACAAATCTTTAAAATACGAGATCTTTGCTGAGTTAAATCACCTAACTCAGCTAGTTGACGAGCCGACTCGAATATCGGACGTTAATGGTCGAGCTGAAAACACTCTAGACTTGTTTCTTACCTCTGACCCTGATAAGTACACAGTTAGTGTATTATCGCCTCTAGGCACATCAGACCATTGTGTCATATCTGCAAATTTCTCGTGTCAAACAAACCCAGTTAAAGAAAAAGCACCCAAAAGAACTGTCTGGCAATACGAGAAAGCCAACTGGGAGGGACTCAACGAATTCTTCAAAAACTTTAACTGGTCGCTATGCTTCCTAGATAGTGACGTTGATTCCAGTGCAGATATGATAACAAATTTAATTCTCTCCGGAATGAGAAATTTTATCCCGAATAGGGTTAAAACAATCAAACCGAAAGAGAATACATGGTTTGATTCGAGCTGCAAAGAGGTTATTAGGGTTAAAGAGGTAAGCTTTCGATGTTATAAAGCCAATCCCACTGAGGAAAACCGAAAAAAGTTCAAACAAGCTAGAAAGGCCAGCAACGCCCATATTCGACGAACCAAATTTTTGCATGATCAAGAATTAAGGCAAAAAATACTACAATGTCCCAAAGGTAGTAAAAATTTTTGGTCATTTGTAAAAAATATTCGCAACACTACCTCGTCGTCGGTTCCAACGCTCGTCTTCAATGACACTCCATTTGTTAGCTCTGTTGACAAAGCTAACCTACTTGCGAGGCAGTTCGCTGCCAACTCAACACTGCCTGATAGTGTCATGACTCCGCCAGTACTTGAGGACGTAAACGGATTCATGGGACGAATCTTCTTTCGCACTCGTACAGTAGCAAGAGTTCTTAAAGATCTTGACATTCACAAATCCGCTGGCCCGGATAGTATCCCCCCCATCGTTCTGAAGAGGTGTTCTTCCACGCTGGCAAAACCACTGCGTAAGCTTTTTCATCTGTCCTATTCTACTGGTCTCTTCCCGAGTAGATGGAAAACAGCATTTGTCCAGCCTGTCCCTAAAAAAGGCGAATCTTCTTCACCCTCAAACTACCGACCGATTGCACTTACGTCCCTTCTTTCCAAGGTCATGGAAACGTTGATTAACTTTCAACTTAAGAAATATCTTGAGGAACGGAAGCTTCTAAATGACCCGCAGTACGGCTTTCGTAGCAACAGGTCCACTGGTGATCTGATAGTTTATCTCACCGAGCAGTGGAACAAATCTTTACATCGTTTTGGAGAAAGTAAGATTGTTGCACTTGATATTTCAAAGGCATTTGATAGAGTTTGGCATCAAGCTCTTCTTTCGAAAATGCGTGCTTTTGGCGTCGATGAATCTCTTCTTCGTTGGATTAGAAATTACCTTTCGAACCGTTCAATACAAGTTGTATTGGATGGATTCAAATCTGAAACCCACAAAATAAATGCTGGTGTGCCCCAGGGCTCCGTTTTGTCTCCGACTCTCTTTCTCATTTTTATAAATGATCTCCTGTCTACAACTTCTAATCCACTCAACTGTTTTGCTGATGATAGTACCCTCAGTTTTTCATATTCGTTTCCTGATTCTCGCCCATGTTCTTCGGAAGTGGATCTCGAACGGCTTAATATGATAAGCTCATTAAATTCTGATCTTGATAGCATTGTCCAATGGGGAATAAAAAATCGCGTAGAATTTAATGCTTCAAAAACACAATGCTGTTTACTTTCATTAAAGCGAAACCTTCCTTCCATGCCACTTTCCATGAGTGGTACTTGCATCGAGGAAACCGAACAGCTTTCAGTTCTCGGTATGTGCATTACAAACCACCTTCTGTGAAATGAACACATATTTGACACCGCTAAATCTGCTGCGAAATGTTTAGGTTTCCTCCGAAGATGCAAGAAATTTTTCTCCCCGTCTGATCTAGCCATTATTTATAAGGCATATATTCGTCCAAAGCTCGAATATAACTCCCACATCTGGGCAGGTGCTCCAATAACGTCGTTGAGTTTCTTGGATAGAATACAAAATAGAGCTATAAAAATGATAGGTGATAGGTCAATAACTGATACAATTACGTCTCTCGAGCACCGTCGAAACGTATCATGTCTCACGTTGTTCTATCGTTATTTTTATAAGCAATGCTCAGAAGAAATAGCTAGCTGCATTCCTCCCCTCAAACAATTCAACCGTAATACTCGTGCTTCAAGGAATGCTCATCAGTTTACCCTAGAGTCCAATTTCGGACGTACCGTTAAATACAGAGATTCTTTCTTCAGCCGCACTACACGAATGTGGAACGCATTACCCGCCTCTGTTTTTCCATCGCATTTCAAAACTCAGAACTTCAAAACTAATGTTCATCGGCATCTCCTTTCAAACCCCTCCCTTTTTTCCTAATGCTCGTACTGTGTTCACCATATTAAGGGTAGACTAATCCCTTTAGTGCGCGCCTATTATAAAAAAAAAAAAAAAAAAAAAAATAAATTAATTTGTGAAAACAACTTTTTGATTTAGCATTTCGATTGGAATTGAACAACTTTTTTAGCTCGAATAGAGGACTTGTCCTTTTTAAAGAAGACGTCTGGTCAGCCTAGGTGTAACTTATGACGTGACGTGTGAGATAATTCAGTGAATTCTATTCTAAACATGGGGTTCTGGACTACATGATAAATGGGGTTAAATGTTAAAAGACCTGCCTTTTTTGTTTTTAGTATGTTTATGCGACTCAGCACGATATGAATACTATAAACGCTTGAAAATAGCAGGTCTCTGCGAATTTTACTCTAAAAAGTGACCACATTGTGAAATTTAAACTACTTTTTAAGCAAAACGTAGGCCAGGTGCGCACTTGCAATTGCAATCGCACGGTAGTAGTAGTAGTAGTAGTAGTAGAGCGTTCTAACTCAGCGGCTCGGCGGCTCATGGGGGATCAGTGGCTTGGCGATTCTGTGGCTCGGTGGCTCATATCCGTTAGGAACACGAAATTTGGGTTTTTTTCGTTATTTGCGTTTTTTTTTTACGGTTTTTGCGTTTTGCGTTTGCGTATTTAACGCAGAAAAATGAAAAAAATAGAACGCAGAAACCCAAAAAAATAAATGCAAAAAACACAAAAAAAGCCTTCACAACATCTTCTATCTGTCAGTGTAAGTTCGTGGAAATCGGTCCAGCAGTTTCTGATCGATTCATATAGACGAATATTAGAAAAAAAGCGACCCAAACACCACTTACTGGGTAATTAAAATATAGCTTAAGTTACCCGCTACAACATCAGCTATCTACCAGCAAAAGTCTCGTCAAAATCGGTTTCGTCGTTTCTGAGATTAGCAAGTCAAGACAGTCATAAAAACGATTTCTTAAGAAAAAAAAAATTACCTGATGAGCCTATTTAAGGAGTGTTAAAAATAGTCTAAGTCTCTAAGATAAGCGCTACAAAGTTGCCTATTTGCCAATTATAGTCCCGTCAAAATCGGTTCAGCAGTTTTCGAGATTAGCCATAGGATAAACAAACAGACAGACACAAAAGTTTTAAATATTTATGTTTTGTTGTTTTCATATGCATCTTGTAAGAAGCTGTTATTTTGACATTACAAACAGACACTTAAATAGATTAGCAGGTTCTCAAGGCGTTATGATATTTGGATAGATTATTAAATACCGATGCATATTAAGTTTCAATGAGGCATGGCAGGGGAAAATTGGCCCGAGTAAAACATCCCAAATTAGTGTAGTACAGCTTTTACGCAGATGTGTTTGGCAACATAAAATATGTGATGATTCCACTGAATTAAGTCAGTGACAACGACAAGCATGTTGAAGACACACAACTGCTCAGCGCTCAGTTTCTTCAATGCAACTTGTCACTCTGATTGTATTACATACAATGTATTATGTTTGTGATCATAATCACCTCTTGTTTAAATTTTAATCCAGTTATTGCTTTAAAATGTCAATCATCAAAGAATGACAATAATTATGGATACCGGAAATGGCCGGACACCAAAGTTATAAAATTACCCAAATTAGGTGATTCATTTTGGCACGAATATTTTTTTTACTTAAGGGTTGCCAGAGCAACTCAAAAACTTAAGAAAACAATATAAAGGGAAAACAAATTATTTAATTTTTTGAGTTGGGTTGGCATCTCTTTTCCGGGTTGATTATGTTATGGCAGTTCTTATAAATTATTATTTCAAACGTTTCAACTAAACTTAAAATGTATTCGTGCCAACAAATAACTTACCAAAGTTGGGTAATTTTTTGTTTGCTCTTTGAAGGGCTGTATCTTTGGTTTCCGGCCATTTCCGATAGCCATAATATTCATTCATTGATGAGCGCCAGGGGCGCAAAATTAATGTTGAAAAATCAGTCACTAGCTATTCTATTAAGTCAAGTGTTCAAACTTACCTCGGGTTCGGTTTCAACTGCTGGGTAAGTTTTTGGTGTTAAATAATTGTGACTATCGATTCCATTATAATTCGGCGAAAGTCCTACTGCCTTCATATCGTTCGAACGCAATACTTGATTTTCTTGATTGACATGAGATGATTCCGTATTTTGTTCGACAGCTGGGGGTATATTTTTGCGCAGCTGTCGTAGCTGTCGAAATGGTATTAGCTGATTTTGTTTGGGTTCTTGAGAAACTTGTTGCTGTTCCGTTGGCATATTGGTGCTCATGTTGTCTTTTGGATGAAAAAGAATTGGTGAAGTTTGATCTTGAGGTCGTTGTGGCTGTGGCTTAAAACTTTTTTGTTTTTGCATTTCTTTGGCCAATAAATATGAAAGACCATGAACTTGATCAGTTGGTGATTTTCCAATTAAAGCGGATAGTTCTTGAAATTCCTGATTGTTCTTTAATAAGTTAAATCGAATTTCTTCGTTATTGACATTGTGACTTTGAGGTTCTTCTTGACCAATAGCACTTTGATCAATTGCAGGTTTAGCAACATTGTAAGGATATAACTTGTCTCCATATGCATAAGCCGGGGACTGTGCTGGTTCGAAAAAAGCTATTTTAAGAGATGGACCCAACTAACAATTTTACTTGTGTAAGGTCCAATTTCAAAAAATTAGTAAGCTATTATTTCTTTAGTGTCGTCATAAGGCTTATTTATAGATGTTAACTGTTTTTTATTGAATATTTTAAATAATAGTTTCCTTAAAGCCTTTGGTAGAAAATACTCGCAAGCCATACGGAGGGACGATAAAATCGCTTTCTATAAGGTCGCTGTAAGGTTTGTCAAAGTTAGTCAGACAAAATCTAAATGTAAAGGCTTGTATAAAGCTTTATACTCGAAATCAATAAAAAGGCTTGTTAACCGAAGCAATGCGAACAGTCAAAAAGGATGTTTTTTTTCGAGGTGTAGAACTTTTAGTTGGCATTACTTTTCAAGACGGCGACCGATTTAACAGCTGTCAAGTGATTTATTCTCAGTTTGGTTTGGCAATTTTGAATTGAATAATCATGATGTCCAGGAGCTGTGGTTCCAACAAGACGGCATGTCACACAGCTCGTGCCACAATCGATTTATTAAAAGACAGGTTTGGTGACCGCCTAATTTCACGTTTTGGACCTGTGAATTGGCCTCCAAGATCTTGTGATTTAACAGCGCTAGACTGTTTTCTGTGGGGTTATGTAAAGTCATTAGTCTATGCGGATAAACCACAAACGCTTGACCTTTTGGAAGACAACATTCGCCGTGTTATTGCCGATATACGGCCACAAATGTTGGAAAAAGTCATCGAAAATTGGACGTCCAGATTGGTCTACATCCGAGCCAGCCGTGGCAGTTAAATGCCAGAAAACATATTTAAATTTAATGCCACAATATTATCTTTCGAGTAAATAAAAAATCATGTCAATCGAATATTTCATCGTTGTTTTATTGCAATTTAAAGTTCTATACCTCTAAAAAAACACCCTTTATAAATGAACGATAACCCATATGACTTGTATAGAGTTATCACAAGACTTTTTTAAGGTTGCTAAACATTTATATGCAGTCGTTGTAGTTAATAACAAACTAAAGAAAACTATAGTTTCCAAGAAAGCTATTGCAATGCCACGTGGTGTGTTTGTTAATGACAGCTATAGCTCACATAAGAAAATTATCTCTTCGCTTAGTTGTTGATGACATTAACAAACTTAAGGAGGTAAATGGTCTCTTTAATTTGTTGTTTTGCTACAATTGGCATTATAACAAGAAAATGTTGCAAATGGAGTGTAAATGTTTTTTAACACATCAAATTATCAAACTTTATTATCATATTTTACCAACAGGTAGGTTAATATAACAAGTATGAATTAAAAAAACTGCTAATGCTGAATTTTAAATGGATCTGTATAGCTACATCTGTTCCTGTAGCACCAAGTAGGTACGGTATCAACTGGTTAAAATTCGATCTTCCTTCTGAATACATAACATTGGCCTAGTGGCTGCGTGTTTGACTGGGGTGCGGCTGGGTCACAAGTTCGATCCCTGGTTGAGGCAAGTAAGTTTTTTCATTAATAATAAAATTATATATCTAGTTTTCAGAAAAGGCATTGAAGAAACTCGGCACCTGAACGAAGAAAATATGGTCTCAGAAAATAAATCGAAAAAAGATAAACAAAAATGAAAAGAAAAAAGTCGTTAAAAAAATTATTTTAAATTTTGTTTGAATTTTTTTGTTTCGGTAAGATTTCCGTAATGACTTCTGTAAGCGAAATAAAAAGCCTTTCGTAGCAAAGTATTGTTTCCTTTGCAAAGCCTTCACAAGGCCTCATCCAAACTGTTTATGAAGAGTTATAACTTCGCTTATGTGCGCCAAATAGGTTTCTATAAGATTGATTACAGTTGTTATAAAAATAATAAAATAGCTTCTATTGGCCTTTATGAAAATTAAATTGTTACTTGGGGATTGCTATCAATTAGGTTATGTGATACTTGGGGATCCTGAACAGGTTGTTGTTCAATTACAGGAACATGAACTGTCGGTTGCAGTTGCTCATAAGGCTTATCAAGTGGTATAAACTGTTGAGTTACTTCAACTTGTGGTTGAGAATATATTGTGTTGTAGTGATATTGTTGCTGATGTTGTACGGGTAACACTTCATTTTCAGCGACCAAATTTTGTATAGGTTTGCTATATTCTTGCTGTGAAGGGGCAATAGAGTAGGTTTGACAGCCTGGGTTACCATATGGACATATTTTCTGACCGTAAATTTGCTGAGGATATTCTGAAAGTAATTTTTCCACAATAGCAGTAGCCGTAACTGTCGGTGGTATTGATATTTCAATATTTGTGTTTATATTTTCAAGACCTTGAGCAGTTGCAATGTATTTCTGTTTCTTACTTACTCTGAACACTAAATCGTTGTGTTTCGGGTAAGATGCAAAATATGGCTTTTTCGGAGCTTGATGGAAAATATAATGATACTTAGTCTCTCCACCTGAGGAATCAGAATCATACTGTGTTTCATTTGGTTGATTATAAAACATTTGATTCATAGAATCGGAGCTAAAATTTGGTTGCTGTAACAGTTGCATTTCACCTTTGATTTCATTGTCAGGTTGCTTGACATCATGAAGCTCAAATTTGATATATCTTGGTTCAGTTAATTGAGCGAATCTTCGCGTACGTTTTCTAGATGATTTTTTGGCAGGTCGTTGTCTGTTTTGAGTTGATGAAGTTTTTTCATTTAATTTTCTCTGCCTCAAGGAATCCCGATCATCATCATCTGTCAAAGGTACACTTTGAACTTGACCTTTTCTCAAAGGCTCGTTACTTTGTGTTGACAATGTCACTGCCTTGATTCTACTTTGTTTCAAAGGTCCTGGATTTTGAATATTCAAAACCACTGGCATGACTCTGCTTTGTCTCATAGACTCCTTAATTTGAGTTACCGAAGTCTTGATTTTGCTTTGATTTACTGGTTCATTGGATGGCACTTTCGTTCTGCTCGACCTAGGAGGTTCTTTATTCTTTATCAATGAAATTTCTTTAGCTCTACTTTTTCGTATTAGCTCTTTTGTAGCATTATCAGGTTCCTTAGCATCGGTAATTAAAAATGGAATCAAAACTGGTTTCAACTTTTGAGTCGATCGCTTTGTTCTCTTTGAAATTGTCATATTGACAACTTCAGCAGGTTTGACTTTGAGTTGAAGTTCTCTTCCACGTATTTGAATGATTTTTTTGGTTTCTTCATCGGGTTCTTTGGCATCGTCTAACTCAAATTTAAAAGTTTGCCGAATTTGTAATTCATCGGTGCTCCTTTTTACAATTTCATGTTTTGTTTTTCCAAAAGGAAAATTCTCACTAAATTGATGCAATTCCTGATAAATATACGAAATAGTTGACTTTTTTTTTAAATTAAGGGACATAAGATATAATTATTACCTTTACTGTTTGAAAATCTTTCAAAGGTGGAACTGTTATCCATTGACAATAAGAACCTCTAACCCCAAATAATTGCAAATCATGGAATAGTAAGCTGAACCATATAGCAATATTCTGAAAAATAAATATAAAACAAATATTTTAGCGTAACAAAAATAATTAATATCAAACTAAAGATCCCGCAGTCCAAGTGAACTATAGGGTAATCTTTTATATAATCTTTTATATGTACCAAATTACATAACAAAAAAAAACTTACTGTAGTCAAGTCGAGATTATATTTATGTTTTAAAGAGTACCATTTGGAGAGTCTAAATCCAAAAAGTTCACACAAAAAAAATAATGTCTGCGTTGTCCGCCATTTTAAAAAAGGCGTTAATGCGATTTGGTCGTATATATACGACCTACAGAAGTCGAGAAAATTGTATTGACGTCTTTTTCAGTTTTACGAAAAAAGGTGAATTATTAATAACGGGTTTTTCAACAGGGACGCTACAAAAGACAGGGACAGAAAACAACGCCATATTTCTTGCCGCTCTTTTGACATTTCTCTTCAACTCTTCAGTAAGGTTTGCCATTTCATGATGGAAAGATATACGAGCCAACAACGAGTCAAAATTATTAAAATTCACTACCGAAATTCGGAGTCAGTGGCCTAAACGTTAAGAGCCCTACGTCCAATTTAATCAACAATTGAGCGTCTAGTGGAAAAATTTGAATCCACAGGAACAGTACAAAATGTTCCCGTGCTAGTGAGACAAAGAATTGAAGAAGGATTCAGTTGCAGAAAGCCCTAATGTGGGTCTTACACTTCATTCTCAAGCGTTGGGCATCTCTGTGACGTCTTTGTGGCGAATTTTGCGAAAAGATCTTGGCCTGCATCCTAACAAGATTAAATTGACGCAAGAACTGAAGCCGCTTGACCACCAGAAGCGTCGTATGTTCGTGAATTGAGCTGAACAACAACTTGAAAATGATTCGGATTTTCATCGAAAAATCATCTTCAGCGATGAGGCTCATTTCTGGCTGAATGGCTTCGCCAATAAACAAAATTTGCGGTATTGGTCAGGCAGCAATACACACGTACTCCATGAGTCATCATTGCGTCCCGAAAAAATTACGGTTTGGTGTGGCTTATGGGCCGGCGGCGACATTGGGCCGTACTTCATCCGTGATGATCAAGACCGGCACGTTACTGTGAATGGGGATCGCTACCTTTTAATGATAACCGAATATTTTTGGCCCCAATTTTATGATATGGACTTGGAGGACATGTGGTTCCAACAGGACGGCGCCACAAGCCACACAGCGAATGTCATAATCAATTAATTGGAAACCAAGTTTGGAGAACGTATTATCTCAGGAAATGGTCCAGTCGCTTGGCCGCCTCGGTCGTGCGGTTTGACGCCGTTAGACTATTTCCTGTGGGGCTACGTCAAGTCTATGGTTTATTCCAACAAGCCAGTGACGATTGATGAACTTCGTACGAATATCGAACGTTAAATTGCAGCAGTATCGGCCGATTTATGCTTGAAAACCGTCGAAAATTGGGTTCAGGGTCTGGACTTCTGCAAGCGTGCCCGTGGTGGCCATGCAAAAGAAATCGAGTTCCATACATAATTGGATCGAACGTACTTTCACAGGAATAAAAAAATTCATTGATATCAAAAACCGTTTTTGTTTTATTTAAAAAAACTTTTGTAGCGCTCTTATTGAAAAACCCTATATTATATGACCAACAGAAGTCGAGCAAATTTCATTAAACCTTTTTTTTTTTTTAAATGGCGGAAAACGCCGAATTTTTTTTTGTGAATTTTGAGGATTTAGACAAAAATATGATCTCGACTACTGTAGTTTTTGTAGATATTTGTTGAATTTTCTGCTAATTTTAGTGGACTATAAGTTTTTAAACGTATGGTTGCCAAATGCTTTTAAATCACACAAAATACACAGAATAAACGTAAGCCATTGAAATGGGTTATCGCGATACATTCTGAGTCATTGTTACTTATTTTATTAAAAATAATGACTCCAGTATTTGTAAACTTTCTGGAGAAAAAATTATATTTTGAAATTAAAAAGATCAAATAATTCCAATTATACAGTGATTAAATAAAAAGTGATAAATTTCAATCAAAATGGCTATTTTTCCAGCATACATTTTGGAAAATAGCACAGATGATGACAACGACAACAGAACACCCAAAGTCCACCAACGAATTCGTTTTGTATGGTAGATAAATTCGTTGTCATGTGTCCTGATACAGAAGGCTTCCCGTGCAAAACTGCTGTAAGAATTCTGTGCTTAGGAACAGGAAGGAACCGGACCTTTATCGTAATTCCCCGCATCTGTTCACTGTTAGTCGGACCCAAATATGCGAAAGACCATCTCCACAGAGGTTCCAGTAGTTTTAATGCTGGTGACAATTGTAGGTCGTTGCAGTACCTTTTCCGCTTTTCGCAACCAATCATCTCTTGCATTATTCTGAGTAGCTGGCTGGCTAACAGATATTTTTCAACGTTACATTGAGGTTTTTCTTTTTTCTGAAAATCTAAAGAATTATCATTATTTTCACAGAACAAAAAAAAAAAGAACTTTTAATTTTGTCGATAACATTATTCGATTGCACTGGTTGCAATCTTATTTAATTGTTTTCTGTATTTTGAATTCATTTAGGTTCACATTTTTTTAGTTTTGATTAGTTTAATGAATGAAAGTAAAAAAGATAATGATTTAGTTATCCTCCATCTACCTAAATACGTGGAAGAAAAAGTACAACACAAATTGGCGCCCAACGTGGGGCGCACAATTTTCCGAATATTGTGCTTAAATCATATGGATCAACCTGTGCGATATTGTCCGGGAGTATCTCCGAAAACATTGTTCGCGTAAGAAAAGAGAAGAGAAGAGAAGAGAAGGACAATTAACTCTAAGACATAACACCAAAGTGAGGATATACACAGAGTTTTGACACAATAACATCTTTAAGATTTTCCTAAAAGAGTGCGTGCGAGTGCTAGGGTTAAGGGATTGGAGACTGCAGAGATAAAAAAAGTGGATCATACAATAACCCCCAAGAAACATTTCTAGTCCGATCATTTTACACAAAATATCACTATAAAATCAAAGTTAAACGAAGAAATAACGTTTTTGACGCAGTTAGGTTCCAATGATGGAGTAGAATATAAAACAACAGTCATACAAAAAGATTTGATATGGTGTATGTCCACCATTTTGGAATTTGTGTTTTGCAAAATTTCATACTTCATTTAACTTCGAAAAGTTCTTAAAGTTACCAGACTAGGCAGAGTCGAAGACTTCTTAAGACAAATTTGCTACGTTGTTGTGGCGAAAGAATCGACATGGTTTTAACTCTCCTAGAACTAAAAAATTAAATGGATCCAGAATTCTTGGTCTCAGCATGGAACACTCATGAAAAAATATTTGAATTTTTAGAAAATTTTTATTTACAAAAAGTTACAATTTTTCCAATGTTCAACTTCATAAAAACAAAACGCACGGGGCTCAATTTTGTCATAGTTTTTTTTTTTTAGTTTTTTGGAAATAAATAAAATTAAAGGAACTTTTTTTCACAAAAATACATTATTTTTAGGTTTTCGTTCAGTATATAATAAAATCACCGAATTAATTTTCTAATAAACCATAAATAACCATAAAAATAAACGTGCACGACATAACACATAAAATGGGACAAAGGATTTTTTTCAGTTTCAGTTTCAATCAAACAGAATATTCCTGATACTTTTGATTCTAAATTGCAATAATTAAATTTATTCTTTAATTCCAATTTGAAGAAATGTATCTAGTAAAAGCAAAAATAAAAATCAACAAGAACAAAAAGAAGTAGGGACATAATAACTTTTTTCACTTTCTAAATGTATTAAACTAATTACTTGAATTTAAAATATAACTTAAAATAACACTTACAAGATATGCCATCATCACTTCTAAAACCCTTAACACACTGGACACTATTCATCCACAATATAGTTGATTGGGAATTTCCAATTTATTTCACTTTCAAAAAGCAGGTTCAGGATTTATTTGCATTAAAAAAAAAAGGAAACAAATTTGATGCAACTAATTTATCAGCAGAATGCTGTTGCAGAGTTCATTGGCTTGTTTTTCTCTCACGGTATTTTTTTTTTATTTGTCTTTACATTGAACTTGAAGTGAAACACGTAATTTTATGACAAACAAGTGCGTGTGATTTCCTCCTTTGTGGCAATGAAAATGTATACATTGATCGTGTAAATAGTGGTTATAGAGGTATGAATTCGCGAAACTTGATTGTGTAAAAGAGTTTTCACTTTCTTTAAAACAAGTGGACGTTTTGTGGTGAGTTTCTTTGACTATAAGTCTTAACCGATGAATGTGTTTATTTGAACTGAGCCGTTGGACATGCAAGCGTTGAGATTTTGTTAATTCCACCAATGCACAATTATTGCAGTTGCAAGACAATTGAAGGGTGGGAGTTAATTTTTTGTTTGTTTGTTTGCATATTGAAGCATCTTTATTTTGTGGCAGAGGATGTCTTATATAACAATTTTATTTGAGGAAATAAAAGAAAATTCATGGAGTGAAGATTAATTATATTTAATTATTATAATTGCATTCTCTTTCCATCTCTTACAGTCAGACAGTCAGACAGACCATTGATGCATTCAAAGATTCTGAGAGCAACCTTTAAATTATCCTTTTTTTTAAATTGTGCTTCACATTGGAATTTAATTTACTTTTAGTGGGAATATGCTTCACTTTACAATGTGCGGATTGATTTCCCATCGAAGATAGGAATTTATTGCACTTTTATGTGAGAAATTAGTTCGATTACTTTGTAAAGTAGAGTTGTTTCCACTGACTATGAATGTGAGAAATAATTTAACTTTCACTGAACAGTACCTTGGAGGCCCAATTGTACCCTCAACTCATCAGTAGAGATATGTAAGGGGGTGCATGATGCCCCTGCAACCCCCCTACCTGGCTCACTATAGGATTTGGGGTGGGTTGGAATTTGGGGGGTGCAAGTATCTTAATTACTTGGGTGTACTTTGGTGGTATGTTTCGCCAAATGCTTCTGTATTGCGTAAATAAAGTAGTCCAGTCGGGATAGACTTTTTAATTGAAAAAATTAAATTGCACACTTTTCTTTTGCCATTTGTTGGAGGGGGTTATAAGAGGCCTATTTGTCGCTTTTTGAAAAAAATCGCTGACGTTTTGAAAACAATCACTCTAATTATTTACAATTACCAATAAGTATTTTGCTAAATACATATTTTTAGGGAATTGTCAATTGAGTTGATTATCTTTCCTGGGTATATGTACACTCTTTTAATGTTTCTTTAATATTTCAAAAGTTATTAACTGATATCTGCAAGGAGTCGAGTAACTCTTTTTTTTCATATTACGAATAGCCCAGGAAAATTAGACAAAAATAAGACAAAATTACGAAATAATTCTGACAAATCTGGATTTTGCCTGAGACCTTTCCTCAAAAGTATCCATGATTTGGCCCGAACCAAATTTTTTTTTTGGGGGGTGGAAGGGGTCGATATTCAGTTTTTTACAAATTTCTCTTAAACTATGAACGTTTTGCAAAAGAATGTTTGGGTAAAAATTGTAGCTTATATGATTTTCTACAAAAAAACAGTTTTCATCGTACCATCAACCAATTTTGAGAAAAAGTGTTAAATTGATACAAAGTTTGTTTTTAGACAACACAAGATTTAAGCTAAACAACTTAAAACGAAAAATATGAGGATACATATAATTTCGTGGATAGTTTGCAAAAGCAAATTCGTGCGATTCAGTCATGCATTTTATTTTTTTTCTGTGGATTAGTTTTAATGGGATAATAGTGAAAAAGTGCAATGTTGTCGAAAAACAGACTTTGTATCAATTTAACACTTTTTTTTCTCAAAATTGGTTGATAGTACGATGAAATGTATGACCTTTTTTGAATAAAATCATATAAGCTACAATTTTTACCCACTTTCTTATGCAAAAAGTTCATAGTTTTCGAAAAATTAGCAAAAAACTAAATTTCAACCCCTTTTCCCCCCGCCAAAAAAAAAAATTAGTTCCGGGCCAAATCATGGGTAGTTTTGAGGATTTGCTCAAGACATAAAAACAAAAGTCTCCAGCCAAATCCAGCTTTGTCCGAATTTTTTAGAAGTAAGATTCTAATTTTACTAAGCTTAGAATAGTTTTCAAACTGGTGGTTTGAGCTCGATTATCACTTCCCAGGTTTTTAATTATAGTGTTAATTTTTTTATAAATTTCTCAAAAATTTCACTCAATAATTAAGAAAAAAACTTTGTGAAAGTCATATCTGCACAACTGTTAATATAACTGCACTTTAGGTTTTCGGAGAAAAATGTACATAATCTGTGTTAAGGGTTTTTACCAGTTCGGCCGTAAATTGAAATATCGCAGAAAATGTATTAAAACAAAAGGCACGACTGTATCGTACAAATTTGCTCTAGTGGCAAGGTACCTAAGAATTTAAAAGAGCCATCAATGAAATTATTTTAAATTTAAGTTCTTTAAATAAATACAAAAAATTACTTTGGATATTAAGTTTTTATAACACAGAGTTTTCCGAGAAAATCGTAATATGCCATTCATTCTGATATATTAAAATATATTTTACAATTTTTTTTTTACCAAATTTTTTCAACAAATTTTTAACTAGATTCTGAGCATACTCATTTTTATTTTAGAAAATTAAAAATTTTCATTCAAAAACTAAATTAAAAATTATAAACTAAACTAAAAAAATTATCAATTGTTTTCAAAATATTGTGTTTTCAAAAAAAAAAAAAAAATTGTTTGATTAATATTCGTGTTTTAAGCTCTTAGATTTAAAAGGACACCTTAAATAGTTTTAGTGAACAAATGATAGACAAATTAATTTATAAACATACTCGAAAAGTGAATAATTATAATATGTCGACCTTTTTCTCACAAAAAGAAAAAAATCAAAATAAAAGGGTGGCTTTGACGTTTGTACCACAAGTAACAAACAAATTAAAAAAAGTTTTCAGTGATCACCAACTAGATATTGTGTATAAAAACGACCAGAAAATGGTTAATATACTAGGTTCGACAAAAGATAAGATACCTCCTTTATGTAAATCGGGTATTTATGAAATCGAGTGTGGTGACTGCAATTTAAAATATTATGGACAGACAAAAAGGAGTATTGAAACAAGGTTTAAAGAACATATCTCGTGTATTCGCCTTAATCAACCGCAAAAATCTGCAATTGCATCTCATGTGCTAAATAATGGCCATGAAAATATAAATATAGACAATTTGACTCTTATTAAACAAGTTAATGATCATAGAAGATTGGATGCCTATGAATCTTTTTACATACAAAAAGACCCAAACGCACTGAACTTAGACAACGGCAATATTGAGTCTTGCCTAATTAACATTATGTGTCGCAGCAATATATGAAACTACGAAAAGGAAAATATTGACCTTTGATCATAGCTGTGTTCTATGATACAAATTCATCAACAGAACTTCAATTATATGCACTCAACGTTTAGTCGTATTTGCTGAAGATGAAGCGCAAGAGCTTCGAAATGCATTCAAGTTAGTTACGTGTTTGTTTTTATTTTTTATTTTTTATTTTTCATTTTTGATTTTAATGTTTATTCGTTTCGTGTTAAATGTTAATGTTAATTAAATTATTAAAAACGAACAAGTACCGACTCAAGTGGAGTTATTTTAAGGTGTCCTTTTAAATCTAAGAGCTTAATTTATAGAACTTCACGCCATTCAACAATTTTTGTGATTCGTGTTTTGTTGGTAATTTTAAGTTAGTCAGCACTGGAAGAACCAATAAAACGCTATATTCACTTTTGTATCCACTTTTTTATTTTATTTCAAAGTTGGTATTCTTGACTATATGCCAAGCCGAAGTTTCAAATAATTTTATGGATGTGTCTGCAAAGTATGGCTATTTGTATATGCCGAGTTGGTCAACTTGTACTCCACCTTCCACTACAAACAAATAAAAACGGGATAAATAATTATTATTTAGCTCGAATATTACCAAATTAAATTCCAAATTATATAATTTTATTTAAAAAATCTGCTTTAACCAATTTTTATTTGTTTTTAAGCGAAAAGTTCAAAATCATCAAAACTTTTTTGCAACTTTCGTAGGTTGAAAGCTTCTTACTTCTTCCGCAAAACGCAACCCTAAAGGAAAACACAATGAACACAACCATTTATAATAGGTGCCACCAACCTTAAAGCAAAAAATGTTTTGACATTATATTTCGCGCCAAAAATTTCCAGGCATTCCAAGATTTTATCTTCATTTTTATGTTCACTTTAATTACTGATCAATTTATCGCCACTTTTCGTTTCCCATATAAAATTTTGCTTAAGTGACTAAACACTTACCAATAAAACACGCCTAATATAACGTTTTTTTAGATAAATTTAGAAATATAATTTGATTAAGATACGCTGAGTGATTTATGAAAATCATTAAAGCCGTTTTCGAGAAAAACTATTTTTTTATAACCCTTATAATATGACAGTTTCCTAACGGCCACCATAAAAACCCTATATATCTAATTAAAAAAAAATTGCTCGACCGTTTAGGATGTAATAGGTTCGAATGACAGACAGACAGACAGACCGAACACAGACAGAATTTCCATACCCACTTAATGTCATGTTCGATTGTTACCTCAATTTTTGTTTAACGAATCCAAGACTTGCCTTATATCTAGTACCTATAATCGCAAGTTAAAATGTAAATCACTAGAATCTAGAAATGGTATTACTAGGTCCGTCACCTAATCTGAAAGCAATGATAAAAGAACGGACAAGACTCTCCCTCGGTTTAAACCAATATTAATTTTCAAATTTTCGGTGAGTTATTGGAATATTTAACATTTCATTTGATCATTTCCTAAATTCAATATTAAGAAAGAATAATTTTGATTAAGAAAACGTTACCCAAATGCTTAATTCATTAAGGGTTTGTTTCACAGTGTCTGACTAAGTTTCAAGTAAAATACTCATTTTGATTTCAATAAACATGTTAAAAATATCTTATAGCCATACAACCATCACTTAAACATACCTTTAACCCCACCTTCACGTTCATATATTTTCTTAATTGGTCTCCTCTCATTCTCAGAGTGTAATGGCGGAATGGCTAGTTAGAGCAAACGCAAACATCATTTACATAAATAGATGGTTAATGTTAAGAGATCAAAAAGCATCATTACAATTATTGTCAAAAAAGGTGATTATTAACATGATCGTAGATATAATTTTCCTGTGCCACAAAAGGAAAATCTATTTTATTATGTTTTAATTAAATCGCATTCTTTTTTGGATATTATATTTATTAATAACATATTATTAAAAATATATGGAGAGTTAATTAAAATTTAACTAAACTTATAATATCCTTGTTTATGTATTTATTTTAAACACACCACTTATAAGTAGATACAAAATGATTTAGAGTCTGTCATTGAACTTCATCGCACCTTACCTTGGCTTAGGGAATCTATACCAGTTCAGATTTTCGCCTTGCTTATATTTTGTATTCATCTCCTGTTACTGTAAACATGTCCAAGATTAACAATAAATATACAGGTTGTGTAAATTGAATCTCGGTCCATAGTCTCCTTACGGCATAAACGAAAGTGAAAGCCTTTATAAAATATCTCTTTCACTTGTTTGACGTTGGCTGTCTGTGTGCTGCAATGATAAACTGGTTTCCTTTTTTTATTGAACGTTCTAATGGGGTTTCAAACTTTTAAATTGAGTTAATTCATATTGCAATTTGGTTGAGTTCGCGCAGTCGTAACACCCATCATGGCGTTGTATGAGGAAAAAAATTCGAGCAAACAGGAAAAATATTTTTGTTTTGTTTTACTTATTTAGCTTCCTACCGTAAATTTGCGACAATTCCTTACGAACGCGCGCATATCTATAAAGTTTTAGATTGTTTTGATGGTTTGGAGAAAGTGCCTTATAACACGAGTCAGTTGCATATTGTGACTTCAGTGTAATTGTAACAGCTCATCGTGTCGCGGTTAAGTTAAAATAGTTTGTTAATAATGTAAGTAAATACAAAATGTTTAATCATGTCTAAATAAAAATTGTTAAATAATAATTAAGAAGGTGTATCTAGTGCGTGGGTGTTTTGTTTATAAAAATATAAAATCTGTTGGATGGCAAATAAGTTCATCCAATCATAAAGATTCAAAACCGTTTATTTTTGAATTTATTATAACTTTAAAATTTTGAATTCTTATTTTTATAAAACCAAGTGAAAACAAATATTTTGTGTATTGTATTATCTTAAAATATAAATAGTTCAAATTTGGTTTTAGAGACTTATTTTGATATCTGTGTGGACCGATATATTTGATAGCATTCCAACTTCTAATTTCTGACTTTTGTCAGCTGCTATATCTATTGAAATTCCGTTAAAGGTTGTTGGATCATACATGTGTACAGGGTGGCGTTTTTTAAGGAACTTACTTACACTTCTTTTGTTAATAATATATTGTTTAATTTATTTTAGTTTAATAATTCAATACAAAATGTGGAAAATATTGAGTTTGTTGTAAATATCATCGTTTTCATTAACTTCATTTTTGTGAAGAAGATTTTTACCTTCTGCAAATGTATATAACTATTTATGCGTAAATTAGGTCCAGTTTTTCAGTGCGAAATTATTCCAAGGTTACATTAACCCTGAGATTTGAGATCCGGAGTTAACTCAAAATTAATACAGATAAATTGGTGAGTTAATTGTGAGTAAATTTGGGATATCAAACAGACTGAAAAACGTGTTTCCATCAGCGTTAACTCAAAGTTATTCTAACGAAAGTTTAGAGTCTAGGTAAGATGGCGGTTTCGCAGAACAACTAGCGGAGTCTATATTGATATGAAGCAATTTTTTTTTATTTTATCCAATTTCTCTAGAAGTCATATGTTAGTAAATGAATATTGGCAAATTAGTTGAAGAAATCAAACATAAGTTTAAATTAATTTTATAGTCCAGCCGATATGTACTTTTACTTGGAAAAAATGTCGAACTTAATGAAACTTCAAAAGAATTCAAAAAAGGAGCTCATGTCATTGCAGGCGTTCCGGTCTTTTTGAAATCATTTTTTCCTTTTTTAGTTTTTTTTTTGTATAAAAATTGCCCCTCCCGGTTAAGCGGGATCATTTTGACCTAACGTACTAGCTTTACTTTGTTTTTATGTTAATAACCATGTATATAGAATGACTGTGCATACACCACTTACTTTCATTGTACGGGTCAAAAGACCCCAAAAATATATCAACAGTGTTACCGTCAATATTTTGCCTACAGAAAACCAAGTTTTAGGAAATTTAATGGTCTTTAACTGACAAAAGAACTGACAAAAGTCGAAAAAATGAGGTATTTTTCACCTCTCCCCAAGTTAGCACAAGGTTTTCAAGGTAAAGAAATTACGTGAGACCCCTGAACAATCTGTGTCAAGTTCTATTAAGTTTGCAATTTTTTCCAGGTAGACCTATTTTTTTCCGACGCATCGACTGGACTAATAAAACACAAATTACACTTTTTTTAACTTTAACCCTGAATTATACTAGTTTACCAAAATAACATAAAATAAAATTAAATGTTTTTCTAACCAAAATTCAAATCTTGTTAATTGAAACTACTTTTCAAGTTTGTAAAATGTAACATTAATGATATATAATAACAAAATATTTTTATGTAAAATTTAAGGTTTGTCTTTAATAAAGTTTTATAAAAATATATGACGGGATTTTGGCACAATATAATAAAAAATACTTGAATTACGCAGAATATAAACTGTGTATAAAACTGTAAAATAAAATTTTATCGATTTTTTTTAATTGTTAAAAAAAATATTTTTTTTTATTTCACATTTTAAATTTTAACCAAAAATTTATTTAACTTAATAGTTTTGACTATAGTTAAATTATATTTTGTATTTGCTTAATTTTATTTACAGAATTTTAAATAAAAGCAAGTATTTAAAAAAATATTCAAATTCAAATTTGATACAAAATTTTGAAAAATTAGGTTCCTATATTAAGATTATTTAGAACTTTTGCACAATATTTGTAGGCTATCACTAAAGTGCGACATTCCTATCCATTTTTCCGGTAGATTTAATTTAAACATTTGAATATAATTTAAATTTGTACAAATAATAAATGAATTTTATAACGTTTTTAATGATTATTTAATATATTGATAGAGAGAAGTAAAAGAAAATAACCTATGATGATAATTCCTTTACTTAACTGCAAAAAAAAAATCATAATAATTTTCTTTTATTCTATTTCAGTGCAAATATGCTTTTAAAGCTGACCTTGATCTTGTTGCTCCCTATTGAATACTTGTTAGCTGCAGATAATTCTACAACAGTGCAAACACTATACCTTAACGCTTTTTCAACATACCTTGGTAATACAAGTAACATAGGAGCTGAGACAACTGATGTTCAAGTTAATAAAACAATATATTTATATCCTTTTACACATTCCTATTGTACAAAAATGCATTTAATTTATATATTTTAAAATAATTAGAAAGATTTATTACAATTAACTTAAAACAAAATAGAAGTAATTTTTAGTCCCTTGAAATCTTGAGAATCGACAAGAACAAAAACATTTAGATTTATTCATGACTTTCCCCCGCCAATATAGTGGTCAATAGATAGTTGATATTTGATAAAAAATAAAATTTGATAATAAATCAAATTACGAAATATTTGGTCATTGAATATAAATTTGGCTATTGTGGATTGAAGAAAAATAAAAAAATATCAGTATTAAAAGTTTATGGCCCTTCGGCCGCTTGTGCAACGCAACGCAACTCACAAGCAAATCCCATATAAAAATCCAATTAAAAAATACGTTGTTTTAATGTTTATCAACTATCAACTATCAATTGACAACAATAAGAGGGGGGTTTATATATTTTCACTTATTTTTGTATTTAAATTCTAACTATTCGAAATATTTATGTATGTGTGGCGTATATACTGTACATATTTCCATTAAAATAACATTTAACTATATATAAAATATACAAAAATATGTAAATACATGTATCGTATAAACGATCTCACCAACGTAATTAATTCAAATAACATCCTTATAAATAACAAGATTTAACAATTCATAACATTAATTTTACTAGTTTATAAAAAATACATTCATGAAAATAATTTCTAAATTTACTAATCCTTATCTCTTAAATACAATATTTTCCAGATTGCTTCTAATTATGTCACTGAAAACTTGTTGGTTACTCCGAATTCTTCACATCAATTGCATCAGGATTCCTCATCTTTAGGAGAAAAACAAAATGACTATAACTCCTTAAAATCTAGAGGAAGAAAAAAGTTTTACCTTGAAAACACCATACATGGTTTAAGTGAGATTTTAAAGTATACATCAGCATTTAGTAATATAGTTTAACTTATTTTAATGAGAATAATTTTTTTTTACAGAAACCAAACGAAAAATCCAGAACAATTCCATTACCCAATCGAACAACATAAAGATAATTTACAACAACAACATCAGCAACTTCAATTAGCTACAATTAAAAAAGAAGAATTCATTCAATCAGAATTACAAAATCTTGCTAAAGATATTGCAGAAACTGAAATCAATCGTGAAGCTGGAAAAACTTACAATCCACGTCCTTCTTCATGGAATTCTTTCTTTTCGAGCATATTTCCTCAAGGAATTTTGAATGTGTTTCATTTTAGTGTATCAGCTGAACCACAATCTAAATCTAAAGAACAACCAACAGTACCAATGAATAGGAATATGAATCCTATAGAAACCTATAGAAGCAAAAGAATCATAACTGAATGGACAACATTGCCAATACCAATTCCCCAAACTTCACCAACTCCTCCAATGGTCGTGCCAATGCCTCTGATGATAACTTCTCAAACTGTGATCGAAGAACCAAATAAAAATGGCAGCTTAATGACTGGAAAAGATGTATACGATATAAATAGCGCTGCAGAAATGACTGAATTACCAATTGAAGAAGTAATTCCAATGGAATCAAGTGATGTTTTTCAAATTCAACCACTTAATTGTTCTGAATTAGTTGGATCACGTTATGAAGATAATTGTGGAGAAGAATCTGAAGATTATGAAGATCAACTATCTGAATCTGGTGATGATAATCTAGTCGCTCTATCAAGAGAAGCTCCAAAAAATATATTCTATCCTACATTAAAACCAGTGCCATACAGTGGTGGTGAAAGTCATGAACAAAGTAATCGAAATACTGAAATTTATTATTCTGGAACTGGAACTCAAACAAGTGAAGAGATTTTACAAGAAAACTCAAAAGGTTTCGGTCAGAAATTAGTATATCAGCCAGCTAAACAGCTTGATGATTTTCAAAAAGAAGTCGAAAGACAATTTGATCGTAATGAAGTCATAATTGATTCTGAAGCAGCTTCGAGAAAATTCTTAAAGCATTTTAAGGGAAAGTATGTAAAACCACCACCACCATCGAGTACAGAAAATGTATTTATTTATCAAACTAGTACTATAAAACCGATTGATCATTTTTTCTCCCAACCTATTACATTGAAACCTGAAATAAGGTTTCTTGCTCAGCCAAGTCCCATAAAACCTGAAAGTCAACTTCATACATATATTTTTTCTGCAGGAATCAAACCCGTTGCTCCAAAAGTTGATGTTTCTGTTAACATGAATTCTAATACCAAAGAAATTGCTGCTCCAAGCAAAGTTGATACGGGCAACCGTTTACATACTAATATTTATTCTGCAAATGTTTTTGATGATAGGGGATCTAATGGTTCTGTATCAGGCAATGAAAAACCGAATGAAAAACCCCCAGAGAACAAACCCTCAGCAAACGAAAGCAATGGTCAGAGTCAAATTTTGGAAGAACAACCTTACAGTTCCGAAAAATTACCACAATTATATTCGGAAAATATTAAGCCACAAAGTCTTCTACATACCTACATATACTCTGCACAGGAAAACAAGAACTCAGATTCTAATGGAGGCCAAACAACTCCCAAACCAGTTCCATATGCAAATCAACCACCTTGGAGTGCATCTAAAACACCTACAGATAATCTGGGATCAGCCAGTTTTGAAGCCACGAAAAAGACTTACCTTTGCACGAAAATGCAGTTAGCAAGCGGTGATTGTGCTTATTCAACTTCTCCTCAACCTGAAGTATTCTATCAACCGCCTAATTTAATTGAGATTCAAAGATCAGTAGAGCAACAAGTAAAACATACCAAACCAAATATATTTTATAATTATCCTCCAAATGTTTCACCTTTACTTTCTAAATACCCAATTAGAGTGGTACAGGCTGAAGAATCTAATCAGAAAGAAAGTTTTGTTACACCAGATAGCTATCAACAACGGCAACAATATTTACAGGATCAACAAAAGCAATTAAACCAACAACAACTGTATTTGCAACAGCAGCAAATTCAACAATATCAACAGCATCAACAATATCTGAAGCAACAACAGCTAAAACAACAACAACAGAAAGAACAACAACTACAGCAAGAACAACAACAACAGCAAGAACAACAAAAACAGCAAGAACAACAAAAACAGCAAAAAATACAGGCACAAAAAGAACAGGAAAGATTACAACAACAACAACAAAAACAACAACAACAAGAACAACAGCAAAAACAACAACAACAGAAACAACAACAAGAACAACAGCAGCAACAACTACAACAACAGCAGCAACAGGAACAACAACAAAAACAGCAACAAGAAAAACAACTACAAGAACAGCAAAAGCTGCAACAACAACTGCAACAGGAACTACAACAAAAACAACAACAACAACGTCAACAACTCATGGCATATATACAGCAAAAACAGCAACAACAGCAGCAGCAGCAACAACAACAGCAAAAACAACAGCAACAATTGCTAGAATACCAACTGCAACAACATCAACAACAGCTGCAACGAGACCAGCAACAACAGCTCTATCAACAACAGCAACAGCAGAAGCAACAACAGCTGCAGCACCAACAGCAGCAGCAACAACAATTACAACAATTACAATTACAACACCAACAACAGTATCAACAACAGCAATATTACAACAACGAAAATCAGCAAAACCCTTTTAGGTACAACACTGTTAAAGTTGAGAAAATAATACCCCAACCATATCCAGTTCCGGTCAAAGAAGTTGTTGAAAAAATCGTTGATCGACCAGTGGAAGTAGAAAAAATTGTTGAAAAACCAGTTAAGGTTCCTTATCCTGTACGAGAGGTTGTAGAAAAGGTTGTCGATCGGCCATATCCAGTAGAGAAGATAGTCGACAGACCAGTCCATATTCCATACCCTGTTCAAGTTGACCATTTTATTGATCGACCATACGCAGTTCGGGTTCCAGTTCCAGTAGCAGTTCCGGTTCCTGTTCATCAGTACATAGATCGTCCTTATCCAGTTGAGAAAATTGTCGAAAAACCCATTCATGTTCCTTATCCAGTGGACAAAGTGATAGAGAAAATCGTTGAAAAACACATTCCTGTTGAAGTTGAACGGATAGTTGAAAAACCAGCCCCAAGAAAGCCTGCACCGAAAAAAACTACCCCAAAGTTACCAGATGCAGAGGGAAATAAAAATAAAAGTGAGAACAATCTTGAAGATTTCCTAGAATTAGTGCCACCGCCTGTTGATCAAGGGGAACAAGATCTTTATAGAACGATCCCTGAAGATATTGAATTTATTTTGCTGGACGACTACAATAGGCCAGTGCCATTTGAAAATTGGAATAAACCTGAGAAACGTGCTACAAAAAATCATAACATCAAAAGGAGTCCAGAGTTTAGAAGAAATTTACGAGTTGAATATGGTTTTAGACCTCCACTTATTCCATCTGTTGAAATAGGTGAGAAGGGGATTGTTTAATATAGGAAAAGTAGAACTAATATTGTAAATAATGTTTATTTATCTTGAATAAATACATAATACATAGATGTATGTACATTGTATCTTAAACATGTTTCTATATTGTAATTATTATTTAAATATCTGCTATTATCTATAACAAAAAAAGAGAAGGATTTTCTAGGTGTTTAATATACTGATCAATCTTTTATAGTTCTGAGGCCAATTCATAATTTTTAATTGTGTTCCTTATTTCTCCGAACACTTTTAAGAACAGGGTGGTCAAAAGGTACGGATGAATTAAAAAAAACACCATTGTATTGTTGCTGAAATCCTTCGTCTTATTGCTGCCGCCGAAAAATTTCAAAAAGGATCCTAAAACGGGATCCCAGCTAAAATTGGGAGTCCGAGCTAAAAAAGAGACCATAACCAATTGAACACTTATGTATGAAGCAAAACAAAAAAGTGAAATTGTGTTATCTCTTTCTTATGTAAAATTATAAAGTTCTGGACTTAAAAAAATACGTATAAAGAGAAGATCTTGTTTGGAGACTTCCCATTTCTACAACCAGTCAACTTAAGAAAGTGTGCTAACTAAAATTCACTAACTGAGATGCAATCAAATATCCACCACTCTCATTCACAAATACGGAATACGGATAGAAAAAGAAATAGTTTCGGGTCGCGGCAAGATGGGTTCCAGTTGAGAATGGGTAGTTCTGGATCCGAATGGTTTAGAGATGAGTGCGTTTTTTTAGTGAAAATAAAATAGCAGGGTTAAGTTTTGTAAGAACAATAAACTTTATTCCTAGTGCGTTCCAAACACATTTCAAAAGTTCTTCTTTTAAAATCTAAATGATGGACAGCTGTATTCAAATAAAAAATAAAAAAAGGGAGCATTGAAAGACTCCAACGAATGTTTACTCCTTTTACTTCTTCTTCTTCTTTTCCGAAGATGTTATAATTTAGAATGGTATAACAACTTTTCCACTTCACCATATCACCGACTGATCTGCCTTTGAAGTTCGCTCGTTCCCAGTTATGGATTGTTCCATTTCACCAACTAAATGGTGTATAGTGTCGTTTCATTTGTTTTTTTCCCCGGAGTTCTAAGATAGCCTCATTTCCAATGTTGTACTGATACGTTGTATGATAATGCTTTTTGGACGTAATTTTTAGCGTATCTTCTTAGTAGGTGTGAACGGCAACTGTTGCAGTTTCGTGTACCTTCTTTGTGACCTTTCCCAGAACTCAAAGTTTATTCCTTCTGGCCCAATATATGCTGTCAACAAGACAGGTGTCTCCAACATCGACGTTTAGGACAAAACGTGACCATAAACAGCTATTACTTTGAGGTCGTAAAAGACTTTGTGTATTTAGATTCCGCTAGCATTTTAGTGAATAACACCAGTGCTGAGATTCGACGAAGAATTACTCTTGCCAATCGCTGTTTCTTTGGGCTAAGAAGGCAACTGAAGAGCAAAGCTCTTTATAAGACACTTATCATCCCGGTCCATATTTATGGTGCAGAAGCATTGACATTACTAAAGGTTGATGAAAACGCTTTAGGCTGCTTTGAAAGAAAAATTCTCCGTGTGATTTATGGTCCTATCTGCGTAAATGGGGAATGGAGAAGAAGATATATAACAGCGACACTGACTTTAATTGTCACAAAAATGAAAAGCCAAAGACTAAGATGGCTCAGTCACATAGAGCGAATGGACACCAATGCTCCGGCTCGGATGGCCTTTGAATCCAACCTCGTGGCACGGCGCAGTATAGGACGACAGCGTAGCAGCTGGTGCAGGAAGAGGACCTCAACCAACTTGGCGTGCGAAACTGGAGGAAGCGTGCCCTGGTCCGCGGACTGTAGTGCCACTTTAAGTACGTAAGCAAGTAAGTAAGAAGATATTCCTTCCAAGTCCTGATACATGCTCTCCTTACTCTCTATTTTAAGTTGGCCACACTTCTTCTTTGATTCTTTCTTGCAACGTCTGAAGACTTCTTTAATAGCCCAATCAACGAATGCTCAAAAGTGAGGTCTAGGTGGTAAAATCGATGGTAGAAAAACTGAGTATGCAGCTTTGTTTGGACTAGCAAGGAGGTAAATATACTAAAATTTCCCGTTCTTCGGTTTACCGAAAAGGGGAGCTGGGGGGGGATCATCATTTTTCGCTTTAAACTCAAAAACCTTTGATAATAAAAAAGTATTAAGTAGAACATTAAAGCTGACAATATTTCTTACAAAAAGTGTATCTGTAGTTTTTTCATATCTTCATTAGTTTCTGAGATTATTAGAATATCGTTAATATGTGAACGAAAAATCGTTTTTGATTATTTTTGTTGAATTTTTGTTCACGTATTAGCGATCTTCTAAGGCTTATATCTATTTTAACACACATGATTAGCAACACTCAATAGCAACATAGCTCAGCATTCAGACAGCTGCCCTCTGTATTCAGCCAGCCGTTTGTAGAATGTTCTCGGTGAAAACCGTCTTGACATTTCTTGTAAACTTATTTATTAACGAATCTTTCGTTAAATTACCATCGCGGTTTGTGTCCATACTACAATAACTACTCTACGATTTGTGTCTGTACTAATTTTTGTGTCGATACTAAAGTTGGAATGAAATGGTTTTGGTGGGTAAAAAAAAGAAAAAAAGAAAGCATTTCCTATTGCTTGTACAGCACGTTAATATACGTTCATATTTTGAACTTTCCAACTCTCCATTTTTGGATTTCAACTATTTTGTTGTATTGCTTGACTAGCTTCGCTAGCTCTGACCTAAAATCAGCAACACTTGCATAATGCTCGAAATTTTCGAAAGTTCGCGAAACAATTTCTCAAGTTTTTGACACTGCCATATATTTCTATTACTGTTGTTTGAACATAAAATATACGCACAAGTAATTCAACAGAACAGTATTCCGCCATTCTTCATGAATATATTTAATTCTTGACATTTTAAGACTATATAATCTGCTGCATTCAGCATTTTTTGCTTTTATAATGAGTTCCACGTTGATTTTTTTGAAATGTCACACTGATAGACTTTAAAGGCAGTATCGCATTTCGACACACATCCCTAAAAACCTATAAGCACGTGCTTTTGTCCTAAGCTCTTAAATTTGGATCTGCCTTGTACTTATGCACCAAATGATCTTTGCATACTCCCAGCTACATTATGCCTAATGTTATTTACTTTGTGCATTCAAGTACAATCCCAGCAGGAAGTACTTAGATACATCCAAGGTTTCATACTACCGCAGTTGATGAATTATCCGGTTCTCATCAATCATCCGGATGCTCGATGACGGCTGGTTTCGATTGTATAGCGTGATATATGGCCATTTGACCTCTTGATCTAAAGACCATATTTGTCTGCTAACACGTTATGCCCCCAGGCAATTGCTCTTTTTCTCTGTCATCGACTGCTATGGACAAAACAAAGTTTAGATTTAACATTTTTCAATTACGCTCTCTTTCAGATCATCTGTTAAAGGTAATCTGAAGATCAGCCATAGAGATAGATCGTGTCTGCACTTTACCAAGCTTAAATACATTTTCGGTAACGAACAATATATCTGTGTACAAATCGAAAAGCTATTTCTTTAATTCATATGGAAACTTTACATTGTAGAATTTGAACTGGTTTCTGCGTACATGTGCAGCGCATGCAAACATACACATGCGGGGCGAGTCAATCATGAAATATCGTCGACTTAGCTTAAGGTTTGGCTTAAATAATATAAAAAAAAAAATAATAATACGTGAGCGACTGCTGCAACTGCAACATGAGTATACCCAATATTGAATGCCAACGGTAATTGTGCTACGATGACATGGCTGATGCGGCAGCGGCGGCGGCTGCGGTGGGAGAATTTGAATCTGGTCCAATGATTGGAGTTTGCAGTGTCGCAAGTTTATGGAAGCAAAGGAAAAAGCCAATCATATTCTCTTATATAAAGAATGATAAAGGGCGAGTTGTATTTTAAAGCATGAGGTGGTAGGCAGGTGGCTAAACGATGATCTGCTTGCCTACCACGGTGTTCTGGTTACCTTTAAATGGCAGATGAACTGATTGTGAATGCTTGAAAAGAGCTCCAATCTTTTCGCTGAATACAAATGCTTTAAACTGAGCATCGTTTTGTGATGATATACATATTTAAGTTGAATCGATGAATTTATAAAGTACAGTAAAACCTATTTATATGTGTAATGGAATCGCTTAGCAGCACAAATCACTGGAGCTAAATGGATGTGAGTATATGTATGAGGGACCGATAACTACTGTGATGGTCAGACTTCTTGTTCTATTTGTGATCTTGTCCGTAAAGCTTTTAACAGATTGAATACCTGTGACCGGAAGGAGGAGAAGAATCTGCAGAAATTTTTTTAGATCAATCTTTATTGGACATTCTGAAATATAAAATATCTAACCAGCAAAAAATGATGAGTATCTAGTAAATTGTTCTGTGTGCAAATTTTGAAGACCCCTTTTAGGGCTTCTTCATAAGTAGAGATGCATAAATGAAAAGAGCAGAGGGTGTGAATCCTACAAACAAATCCATATTTACGGAAGGCTCAAAAACGGAATGCTCGAGCAGATCACCCAATAAGTAGCTGAGCTTCTAATAGAAACAAAATGTTGGCCTCGATGACGGCCTTACTGCAAGACGATATTGCAATTCACTGAGAGGAGTAATAAAAGGGATTTATGATGTTGAAATAAAGATCAAGCTTGTGACAAGCTGTCTTTAAGAGTTTAAAAGTCTAAAACCCTACTGGGTTCCTGATGCTCACATGGTAGTTATAAGAAACAAATAAACCAAAAAAAATACCCGAAAAGGCTCAACTAAGTATTCACCTTAAACTTTCTGAAGATATCGTTTGTCAAAACTCGACTGTCACTAAAGCCCAGCGTAAGTCACCGTGCTTTTGTTTGTTCTTCTTTAAAACGAATTTGTTTTTAATCGTGTTTCTTATATCGGTTATATGCAGTACTTAAATTAATCACAGAGCTGTAGAAGAATGAATTTATTCGTGAAAGAATTTACTGAAATAAATGATTTCAAATCACTGAATTCAAAATCATATCCGACTTCAAGTTTTTTCATTCCTTATTCAAATTTAGTGATTTAAATCAAATGAAATTAAATGATTTCAGAATTCACCACGTTAAAATCTTATTTATTTTGAATCACTGAATTAATTTACATTCAATAACTTAAATAAAAATTAAGTGACCGAATTGAAAATGAATGGGATTTAAGCACGCTGAATTCATTTTCAATTGATTGATTTAATTCATTGTATTTAAATCACTGTAATTCTTTTGCAACTGTGCCAAATAGGCAAATTACCAATATAGAAATCACTAAGGCATTCAATATCCAGAATTCGTTGGGCAACAATAAATATGCCTTGATTGAAATTACCTTGTGTTATAGTCAATTTTACTATAAATGGGTTTGACTGTATTTCAGTAAAATGTGTTGATTTTAATTAATTCATGACATCCGTTCCTACATTATGAAGAAGAATCGCAAGCATTTACGAATGAGTTATAAAATATTGCATTGGCGCATGATACATTTCAATTTGTATTGCAAAACATCTAAGCAAACATTATTCAAAAAATGCGCATAAAGCCTATAAAAGATCTGTATTAAATTCTTTAAATGAATTCAGGTCACAACTTGCTTCTTTAAAGTGCACTACAAGAATTTCAATAAATCTTTGTGTGTACAGTAAATGAAGGTGCAGGAAAATTGTTTTCAGTTTTAAGTTTAACATTTGAAAGTTTGGTAAATTAAGGATAATTAAATGGTGTGAAACTTATGGGTATAAGAAGTTAATATCAATTTTAATGATCTCTCTGGAATTTTTTAACTTAAATATTTTTCCAAGGTTCAGTAATGGTATTTTAAATCAATGAATTTAGCTGGAAGCTGGGCAATGTCCGAGTCAAGTAACTTTAAGAATCAAATCACAAACTTATTTAAGTTGGTGTGTCGTCGAATATACGAATTTTTATACACACCCGATAAAACGTAGCTAGGATCATCGCAGTTTTTAAGAGGCACCGACTTTGGCACTCACAGAAGACCAATTGAATCGATTGATGGACATAACAATCACTGCCACATGCGATGAAAAAAGAAACAGTCACTTAGTATAAAAATGTATCTGATTTGCAAATTGCCACACAAAGACTGCAATCTTTTAATGACTTAAAAATAATTTCAGGGGTGCGAAAGCGGTTCCCATTATCTACAGGAAGAACCATTTAGTAAAACAGTTATAACTTTAACAGTGCTCAGTTGCCACACCCACTACGACTACCGAAGGGTCAGCAGACTTCCGGATTAATTATCACGCAACACGTAGATACTATTTTAATTTTCATTATTTTCGTTATCAAATGACGTAATGTAAGTATTTCGCTCAAAATTATTCTAAGTATTGGAATAAATAGTTATGAATTTGAAAAATTTGGGAATGCAGAATTATAAAAGTTGTACTGCAGTACTATAACTAAACATTTTGTAATACAGTATTTAAGAAACCGTATTTTTTTACATACAACATTGTAAAGCCAACCAAATAATTTGAATGATACAAGTTCAAGATCAAGACCTTTTGACTTAAAATATTGTATATACAGCTCCACCACCGAAACATTTGAATAACACATTTGGAGGTTCTTACATTTACTAAGTGTAGATTTTAAAATCCGTTTCCTGATAAAAGTTATAAACAAAACGAAAAATTATACATATATGTTTAAGACTGTTGTGAGGGTAACATGATAAAAAAATTAATAAATGCAAGAACCTCCTAATGTGTTAGTCACAAATATCTTTAGATAGCCAGGCGGTGATTATTCACCATGAATGCTTAAACTCTCAACTAATTTTTGTTGCCTCATGTTGGGCGCCAATTTAAGTTTTTGTTTTTAATTTTTTTAAATAAAATGTCTCGGTAGCATTAATTTGGTTTTTGTAGAAAATTCAGAGAACGATTCTATATAGTAAGATGGCAATATGTTAAAAGTCCACTTTTCAAATTTTACGTGAAAGCATGTTTAAAGTTTTTTTAAGCGACAGCACTGACTTAAGGTCTGAAGAGAGAGCGTGTTGTTAGAATGTTCTCCAGAAAGGAAACATTTACAGAAATTCATATCATATAGTTATTCCTTACTTAGGGCAGAACCATAATAGAAGAATTAGTACGTACGGTGCCGTACGAAATTAGCGAGAACAAGTAATTTGTATAGTGCGCACATATTGCTCAATTTCGACAAGCGCTCCAGAGCGCAGTTTACGTACGTAAATCTGACAGCCAGCAATAAACCAATTCAAAATACATTTGAAATTGGTTTGCGTGTGCGTTCGACCATTATGGTCGACTGAAGGTAATGGCGGTAAGGAAACTTGACGTATAACTATGACATTAGCTTTCGTTTGCTTACGACTATTTTGGTTGGCCCTTTATTCTTCCGAAATCGGTGCGTTAAGTGCCTTGCATATGAGACTCGACCAGCGCATTGCGAATTGTGAATGGTAGCGCATTTTGACATTTTATTCACATGAGAGGTCGCGGGAGCTGCGAATCGTTAATACAAAAACAGATGAATTTGAGGTAAGACTCGTGCAAATTTTTCATTCGCCGCTGTGTGGAACGCGTCCTGTGCCGAGATTCAGCTATTTCAAACTTCGGGAGTGAGTGAGATGAGTCGCATTTCATTGAAAAGCGATTCATTGAAAAGCGAACAAATGCGAGTATTCCAGTGAGTGAAACGGAACGTCAGATTACTCGCCTACCATTTCGGACGTGAGTTGGTGTAATGTAGGTAAATTTATCAGTTTGGATAATTAAATTTGTATAAGCATTATTATGAAACTTATTTAAATCAAATATTTTGTCATATTAAAAGTGAGGTTATGAATTTTCTTGATATTCTTTGTTTGATGGCGTCTTTGATGTTCGAAACTATTTTCAAAGTTTCTCATCTCGCCAAAATAGCTGAATCGCTTTTGGCAATGAAGTGAGATCAGAAAGTGAGTGAGGTGAGTAATTTAGCTAACTCGCCGAAATAGCTGAATCTCGGCACTGATGTTGTGGATTGCGAATTCACGTAGAAAATATAAAAATGAACATTTATCTGATTTTAAACCTATTTTTGTGGTGTTTTCTATTGAAATTCGTATATATTGGATCAATTATTAATTTTACCAATAAGTAAAAGTAATAAATCAATATTTGCTCCTAAAATTACTTTAAAACATTTATTCGCATTCGCAGTTCGCAGCTCATGTGCAAGGCACTTTAAAGTTATTTAGCATTTATTTCATCGCCACATTTATTAATAGATAGAAATTACGAATTATGCGGTGTGTTAGAGTTAACTCACTTGTTAATTAATATGGAGGTTTCTTTATTCTTCCAAACCTTTTAATTGAAATTTAATACTTTTTATTACATTTATAGGTACGGAGGAAGTTGTAATGTAATGCAGAAAATATAATCAATATCAATCAATTAACAACAATAATCACTTTGCTTTTTCTTAACAAAGACTGTAAATACTGATGTGATGGGACTATGCCGAATATCTAAGAATATACAAATATAATTATTGTAAGCATTATCCCAAAATTGCGTTTTGGTGCAATATTCAAATTGTCCGCCTCCTAATTGTCTTTTTCAGTATTTTCGCTTTTAAAATTATTTCATTCAAGGTTTTAAATTTCTAAATTTATTTAATGGGCATGATCAGCAATTAATTTTGCAATTAATAAAAAAAAAAATATGAAATAAACGCCAAGAGCATATTTTTTTAAGTTTTTTTGGGTGTGGATTAAATCTGTTAAAGACGAAGGCCAACAATGGTTAATAATTGAAGTATTATAAGAAGAATGCCGTATAATCGTAATTGATGTGTAATGTGGGTTTAAAGCTTCAGAACTATGACTTTGGTTTGTGCATCTTTATTTACGTAAGCTCATTAATATCTGTAATTGAGTGACATGAGAAAATTTATGAACATAAAACTAAGAAAGAATTTTTTAATGAATGAGGTAATCACTCTTTGTTGGATTTGTTGCAAGTACTTTCACTGACGATATCGTTAAACTTAATAGGTAGAGTACTTCTTAAACCTGTAGCTCCCACACAGACATTGCAAGTGTATTGTATGATAGAAAAGCCAATCTAAAATCGATATAAAAAGAAGTCCCTTTTTACTTGCGATTAAAGGTACTATAAGGCAAGTTTTGTATTCGAAAAAAAAAAGTTTTGAGATAATAAACAAACATGACATAACGATGATAGAGAACACGAAAAAAGTAGGTCCGACAATTCTGTCTGTATGTCTGTATGTCCGTCTGTCCGTCTGTCAGTCTGGACGGTTGGGCCGATTTTCTTCAAACTTGGTACTCAGTATTTTTAGAGTAATATGCCGAGGCGTATTTTTGATTTTTATCCTAGGTCTGAAAATAACGGTACCAGCCATATAAACGTAACAGATAATTCAATTTTTCTCGAAAAAAATACGATCGATTTTGATAAAATTTAACATGACTGATTTTTTGAAAACGGTGATGTTTTTCGACAAAAAAATTTTACAACTAGATTTTTAACGGTACCTGCCATTCAAGCGTTTTAGGCGATTCCATTTTTCTCGTAAAAAATACGATCGATTTTTATAAAAATTCGTACAATGGATTTGTAGCCAAAGGTTGTATTTTTCATTTTTTCAGAATACCTGGCAAATAAGCCTTAAAGACAATCCAATTTTTCTCGTAAAATATACGATCTATTTCGATAAAATTTAGTGTGACTGATTTTTTTTCAATAATGAAGTTTTTCGTTGGAAATTTATTTTGAAATCACCTTATTAACGGTACCTGCCATATAAATTCTATAGAAAATTCGACTTTTCTTGAAAAAAAAAATACGATCGATTTCGACAAGATTTTGTGTGACTGATTTGTTGCCAATAAGGAAGTTTTTCGTTAATTTTTTTTCCAAAATCACCTTATTAACGGTACCTGCCATAAAAATGCTATAGAAACTGTTTTTACTTCCGATTATTTATTATAGTTTCTTGCTTAGTATATATCTTTAGCCAAAGGTTATTTATCTAACACAAGAGCAAGTTTGTCCGAACCAATCGTGCCTTTTATTTATCTTAAACGTAAGGGAATTTTTGTGGCAAATCGATGTGCTGTGAAAGAAAAGACTAAGATTCAGGTTTAAAAATAACTAGTTTAAACCCGGAGTCTTATATTTCTCTGTTTTTGTTTATTCATTCATTATTATCTCTTATAGGTATATATTGACAGTTAAGAAGTTGCGAGAAGTTTAAAATGAAACCTCTTGTTGGAAGTCTCTTATATTTAAGTAAAATATAATATTTAGTAATGAAAAACTCTTAACGCATTATTGTTTCTTTACAAAAGATCTATATGCAGTTGCATATTTCATGATTAGCTAGCTTTTCAAATATGTAAGTACGTAATAATATAGATGTTGATCTATAAAATGCATAAATGTTTCTTCTATAAGACATTATATTTATGAAACATTTGACAGCAGTATATCTCATTAATATTTATGAAAATTCACTTTATCATATTCAATTCTTAGCATATTTACTTCATTTGATGTCATTTGAAAGTAATTTATAAAAAAATATGTATCTGATTTAAGGAATTAAACCCACGTTAATGTAAGAGATTGGTCTATAAAAAAAAAAAATATTTATCATGCTGATGTGCACCCACGCAGAATGACTTTGTTCTATCAGAGTTTCAAGGCTGCATAAATGCAGTTAATTGTACTTTATTTTAATATATGAAGTCATTTGTTTAGTAAAACTGTTGGGTTGATTTAGTATCTGTAAGACACGAATAAATCCATTGTATTTATAATAATAACTGTCAAAGTGGAGAAACTAGTAATTATGTTGTATAATTTTAGTTCATTTGAAATTTTTATCAATTTATCTTCAAATGAATTCGCATTAAATTTTTGTTTGCTATATCGAGTTTTAAACTCATTAGTAATAAATACCCATTTTTAATGGAACAGAAGCTAGAAGCAATTAAGTATATGTTTAACTTTACCTCTTGTTGGCCAATGAAATGAGGTACAAGGTAGTTTTAGGTCCAATTTTGAACTGGCATCCTGCAACTGTTTATAGACATGTAATATACACAATTATAGTGAAATAAATGGAACAATTGCAAAATCGTTAAAACGTGACATCAACGTTATACGATAGTATCGTCTTTTTAAATGATTTTCCTATGTCCATTTTGGTGTATATTTATTCATCCTGTGTATCTTTTGTATTCAAATGAGATCGATAGATCAGGCAGACGGCACGATTCAAATGAAGAAAATATTTTTTTAATTTTTTTAATGAAATAAAGAAATATTTATTTAATAATCTATTCAATGAACAAAATCTACGATCTGGAAAAAAAATATTATTTTTAATATTTTTGTTTATAAATACAAAAAATGATAAAAATCCATTATCAAAATGTGGAATCTAGGATTTTTTTTAAATTAATTTAAAATCGCAAAAGTATTTATAATACATGGACGCATGAACTTGCAAGGAACTTAAGTATTAATTTTTAGTTTAAAAAAAAAATTGAAATAACAATCAAACATAACATTACGATGATAGCGAAGTCGAAAAAAGTGGGTCTTGAAACTCTGTTTGTCTGTCTGTATGTCAGTCTGTATGCATAAACTCCTACAGCCTAAACGGCTGAACCGATTTATTTCAAATTTGGTATGTAGGGTTTGTAGACCATTCCTTTGAGGAAAAATTGATTTTTTTTAGCTCAAAAAATAACGGTACCTGCCATATAAAGGTTTTGGAAAAACTTGTTTTTCTCGAAAACGCTCCAACGATTTTCTTGAAAAAAATTAATAATTGTTTTTGTCTGACTACCTTTTGTTGAATTGCAAAAAAAAAAATAAAATCGTTATATTTTTCTTGAGCTATCTCATGATCGGGTTAATCGATTTCAAACCAAAAACTTTGTTTAGCAATATCTAGATAACTTGAACAAATTTTAATACAAACACTTTGCAAAAAAATCTTAATTTTAGTTAGACTTTTTTTTTCGTTTATAGTTAAAAAAAAAAATATTTAATTTATTTTTATTAAATTTAATTTTATTTTCGTGTTTATTTTTTTCTCATTTTAGAACCTAAAAAAAATTGATAAATATAAATGCGAGATGCGAAATTAAGATGTGGTGCAGTAGGAGACGAAATATAAGAGCAAAGTTGTGAAGAGGCGGAAACATGCCCAAAAAAGCAAATTTTAATTTTTTACCGTTTGAAAGATTTGTTCGAAATATTTTTTCCGATGAACAATGTTACGACCGTTGATAACAAAGCAGTCATCTAAAATTTTATCAAAATTGATGCGATTTTTTTTTTTCTCGAAAACACTTTTCAGAAAATACTTATTTTCAAAAATTTTGATTGCATCATTATTCAAGCTTAGCAGAATTTTAAGAATATTATAATATTTCCTCAAAATCGTTGCAGCCGTTTAAAAGATATTTGGTGTAAGAAAAACTTTACTACCTATATGCGGCATGTTCCGTTAAAAACTGCTTCACTTTGGCAAACAAAGTGCTCATATAAAATTTTATAAAAATTGAAAAAAATTAAAAAAAAAAAAAAAGTTATCGGTAACGCTCATATCGTATGAATTTACCAAATACAAAGAAAGTCGGCCCGGCACATCCCTTTATGGGGGAAAAGTCGATACAGGCAGACAGAATTGCTGGACACACTTTACCGTCTTCTTTCTGCTTGATTGTCATCTCAAAACTGTTTTTTACAAATGCATAACTTGCCTTATAAAAAAGATACTTAAAGGGCCGATTGCTCTAAGCTTTTATGACAGTAGTAACTACTGATTTATCCATGCAAAGGCACTATCCATCGATCAAAATATAAACTTGTTGGACCACTACACTTACGGCTATATTATTCACTCGTTAAATCCAGATGTAAAATTCAATCCAAAAATGTATTATTCAATTTACTCATTTCTCAGCCAAGTTTAATATTGTTTGTTCACAGAAAATAATACATATATAAGAAACAAAGCTAACAAAAGGAAGCAAAATTTAAAAAAGCTAAATTTTAAATAAAAATAACGCAAACAAAGAATAATTTACATCCGGATTTAAGTTTTAAACTGCTGAATAATATGGCCGTTATCGATCTATCCATAGATAAATCTTTAAAATATTTCTCCATTTTTCTCTGCATAACTTTTTACATCTGTCAAATAGAATTTGACAAGAAGGCTGTATTTGTGCAGCAAATGTTTTTGTTGTTAATTGGTTTTCTAAATTGTTTGTGTTTTTTATTTTTTATTTTTGTTCGTTAATTATATTGAACACTTCAATAATCTCCTTTCTCTAAACAACTTTATTATCATGTACACATAAAATGATTGTCAAATATTATACATTTTTAATAGCTTATACAAGTATAGACATCGACTATACTGACGGTTATTATTCATTAAGTTTACACACAAACCATCAATACTCAATAAATGAGAGTCAAATGTGCGTGCTTGCAAAGTTAGCATGGTAATATAAAATATTAAAATTATTAAAAAGGGTATAAATAAGGATAACGAAAAGCATATTGCATTTCAGTTCTCAAACCAAAATGATTGTTCCCAATTCATATATATCAGTTTTAATAAATTTTATTGGTATGTTTCCACAAAAATTAAAATAAAAAATAAATTAAAGATTTAAAAAAGGGTTTTAATAACAAAACAAATATCTGTGTAAAGTAATTTCAATTGAAATTTACTTTTAAATACAATACTACAATTGGTTATCTATTTATTTTTTTAAAAACCCGTTTTCTCTAGTTCAAACTTATCACTATGATGCAACCAGCGTATGTGTCATTTGGAATGAAAATTTGGATTTCACTCTGAAACAAACGAATTATGAAAAGTATGTAGCTATCGAAAGCCTTTATAGGCCAATGATGAATAAAGACAAAGAAATACCCTTTGATCGTTTGGACTTGCTCTCGAAATTTGAAATTTTGTTAAAGGAATCCATTGAGCACACACATTGTGAGGTAAATTAAGATTAATGGAAAGACATCTATGTATGATTATTTTTATTTCTATTATTATTATGCTTGTATACAATTTATCTTCTAAAGGTGTGTGTAGAAAAGGATTTTGATTAGTAGTTTGAGGCAACTTGTTCGAGAATCGTAATACAATAAAGTGTGAACAAAAGGGAAACATAATTAATTTAAAAGTTTCGTGAAAGTGGGCCTTAAGTATCATTTTCTTATAAATCTGATGCATTTTCAAAATATCTTAGCTAAGTTCACAAGCAAACATAGAAAAATTATGATGCATGTGAAGATTTCGGATAAGTTTGATTTTTTATGAATTAATTCTTCAGATAGAGTTCAATGTACGTATTCGTAGTTGAAAAAATCCCTTTATCTTTAGTTTCCTTATAAACAATATTCTCCTATTTAAGAACAATAATAAATACGCAAAAACGATCATATTTATTGTTATTTTAATGAATGAATATATTTTACTATTTGAGTCGAGGTAGAGTTCAGCCAACAAGATTTTCAATAATTTTTATAAAATACAACTCGTTATATTCTTGTTCGTTTTGTATTTTAAATATCTAATTCAACATGTTATGATCATTCACTGTGGTAATGATTAGGGGCCGCTATGTTCGGGGTAAGGAGTCGGACTTATTAAGTTGGGGCAGTAGCAGAAAGTCTGGTTGTGGTCATTTTAGAGATTAAACACAAGCACCCAAAAAGCTCCACCCCCGAACAGATCCCAAAAAACTCTGTTTGAGCTCTGTTCCAGAACTCTCTTATTCCTACTACTATGAACCATTATCAAAATAGTTCTCGAAATAATAGTCCGGGAGCCGACCGTAGGTTTACCTATCTCATCGCGTCCTTAAGAAAATTTAACTTTTTCTAAATTGATGGTCGGACAAACTTTTTCAGGTACGTTTGGTCAAAAATGGACATTTCCGGTTTTTTTTTGCGACGATTTTTCGTGTTTCGTTTTTTCAAAGCCATAGAAATCACGCGTAACCATTTTTTATAATTAAGAAACTGTACTTATAAAAAAGTTAAGTTATCTATTTTTCACAACAGGGTACATTATTTCCCGTAAAGATATCTTCCTGCACCTATGAGATAAAATTCTTGGTCAAAAAAAAGGATCTCGTCATAATATGTCCACACGTAGAAAAAAAAATTATTAACTTTTTACTTTGTATCAAAAACATAGCATACTCTTAGGAACAGTTCCCAACCGTTTTGGGAAAAAAAATTGGCTTGACTTTAAATCAGAACAATTATGACTTCCGTACACCAAAACCTGTCATCGGCCGAAGTACGCACTTTTATATACTTTACAAAAGTGTTGGTTGTGACACTTGGTACTATGTTGATGTTTTTCAGGGTGCAAGTTTCTAAAAATAATGCTCCTATTTCTATAATTTTGGTTAATGTTGTTGCTAAAGCAGAATTTATATCAAAACTTGCATCTAAAATATATTTTAATTCAATGTTTGATAGGTTTGCAATTAATCGAACAAAAAAAAAAAAACAAAAAAATTATTATATTTTTTAAATAAAAACTTGTTTTTTTATATTAACAAAAAAATATTAAGGGGGAAAATTATTATGGTCTTTATTAGACTAGATTTAATTAATTTTAAATTGATGGGTTATCATCGATTTTAAATCTATAAATTTGTATTAATTTTTCCAGAGTTTTATTGCTTTTGAAGAAGAAATTATGATATTCGTTGGTTCTTTTATGAAATCTGTACTTCATTCTAAATGGCGGTCGTTAAAAAATAGATTCCTATTTGCTTACACTAGCGGTAGATTCAAGGATTCATCACAATTTGATCAACATTTTTTTAAAGGTAAGTATAAATATATACTTAATAATTCCATCTAAAAACACTTTTCATGGTAGGTGTAATGATTCTCCTTTTGCTTTATTTCCAAATTAATTCCACCAGAAGTCCATGTTTGCTTCCTCTTATTCGTCTTTCCCTAAAATTGTGTCAGCAAAATCTTAATCATTCTTTTGATTAAATCGAACAAAAAAAAAGTTATTACTAAGCTTTTTTAATTAGAGAACATTTTTTAATTTACAGATCTTAACAACATTCTCTTTATTGAGATCTTCAATGACACAGTTTTTGATTTAAAAACTACCAAATTCGTTGGAAGTAGAAAAAATCATCCAGAAGAATTAGTATTTCTAGACAGATACTATGGTGAAACAAATACATTTGAACTTAACAATAATTTGTATCCAGACAAAGTTAAAAACTTACAAGGACGTGAATTGATTTCGGCAACTATTGATTATGAACCATTTGCAATTCTCAAAAATGTGAGTTTTCAATAACATCTTTTTTTTTTTGTAGTCTTATAAAGTTTTTTTTTGTAAATAAAAGGCTACAGAGAAAAATCATTTTATGGATGTTAAAAATGGAAATGAAGACCCCAAAAATAGCCTTCTATATGACGGCACTGATGCACAGGTTTTGTTTCATCTGTGTGAATTGTATAATTGTACAATTCAAGTCGATACAAGTAAAATCCTTGTTGAAAGACTTTCTTATGGTATAATTTAAAAAAAATATACTCTTGATAGGTGTCGGAGAGAATTGGGGATTTTTTTATGAAAATTTTACTGCTGATGGAGCTTTAGGACTTGTTTTTGACCGAAAAGCTGACATTACTATGATGGCTGCTTATATGTGGTAAGTATTTGAAATGACATGACGTGTGTTTCTTAAAATTTTGAATCATTGATCTTCTTTTTATATGCGATAAAATTAACAGTTTTTATTTCCATAAAAAAAAATACAATTAATACAGTATTATTTATCAGAGCAATAAAATGCATCGGAATTCAGCATAGTAAAATATTGTATATGTTAAATGACGTTGAAAAGGTCGCATGACAGAGTATCTTTTGTCCAGCGGCATCTATACACATAAATAAAAATGAAGTGTCTGTTTGTAATGTCAAAATAAGGCTTTTTACAAGATGCATATGAAAGCATATACGACACTTGTAACAAAACATACATTTTTTTTACTATTATTTTTTAAAATCAAGTAAATTCCTTTTTTGAAATTTGCTTGCAAATATAATGGCGCAAAATTATAGTCAACCTATATTTAAGGGATTAACGTGACACCACTTAACATTATTTCAAATTTAGAACATTTGTCTAACTTTTACTCAAGAATAAACACTTTTTTAACTTCCAGTTATTTATTCCACTGAAAGGGGTTGTTGATGAATTTATGCAGTGTTTGTGTGTAGTTAGATTCCACAAAAGCGATTTCAAGAGAGTGAGTTGTCATTCTCTCAGAGATTTTAGTGCGTTGCATTAAAAATATAATGCGAAGGTTTGCTGTTTTTAAAGTTAGATAACTTCATTAAGAAAATGTATACTTTATGCCGTTTATAATACGGAAAAACGTATTTTTAACCAAGTTTCACATTAAATTGCTTTTAGTTTCGAGTTAAATCGACTATAATTTTGCGCCAATGTATTTAATTTAAAGTTATTTTAATGCTTAAAACAACTTAAAATATAACTAAGTTGTTAAAATAATTCCTAATTTGGATTTTCTCTTTTTTGGGTGATTTTTAAAATATATAATATAAAATATACATATGTACATTTTTATTACATAGTGAGAATTTATCTCGTGCTAGGTACGACCACTATCTGCATTTTGATATGTCAAGTGTCTTATCTAGATCTGGCGTAACATGTTTGGTACCAGCACCGAGGTATGAGAAATTACGCGGCTGATGTGAAACGAAAATTTCCATACATAAATGACACAGCGAAATCATAAACGAAGTTTTCCGTTATGGGGTACGACGGAATAATAATTGTGAAACGGTAGATAGCCTGTTCAAGTCTCCACTACTCTTCACTCTCTTTTCGTCCACAATTGAATTGACCGGGCCGTGATGGGACTTGGGAAAATCAAAGTGGTGGTAGATAACCCGGAAAAAAGGTGGTAGAAATAAATTTGGTTTTATGTTAAATATATCATTTATTTATAACAAAAAAGCTAAATCAAAACAAAATCAGCCTATTAAAATTAGTTTTCAAATGACATATTTTGTTTACGAACGGTAAAATTATTATTTTTATAATTTAAGCTATTATTATCATTGACAAATTGCACATAGCTACCACTAATAAAAATGAAATTTTTATTTTAGTTGTTGTAGATGGGAACCAAGGATTTCCGCCTTCTTACTCGTAATTATTATTCAGTTAAAATTACAAAATAGCTCAGTCAATAAGATGGATTGGAAATTATAGCACTAGCCCAGTTTATATTTCTAAGATCTCTGAGATTTCCATCTGTTCATAAATATAAACACAATTTTTCAGAGAAATTTAACACTATTGCTGTCAAAAAACTGAGCCTGAAAATTTTTGGATTCGCTTGCTTAGGTGAGTGCTTAGAAATATAAACTTTTCAACTGATGTGAGAGTGTGTAACAATTGTTATTTCCAAAGCAATACAATGACAGAAAAGACAAATAATTATTATTAGCGTAGCAGCAAATGGTAAAAGGTGGTAGATTTTGAATTGGAGTTGGTAGAATTTAAGTAACAAAGAAAAAACACTTAAATGGTTGAAGTCTCATCACTGTGACCGGGTCATTAATTGCTCGCGAAATTTTTAAGTTTCAATTTATGTAATTTTAAGGTGAATCTCTACAAACAAAATTGTCCGGTACCGTTTTGTTAACATTTCGTTTGTGTTCTTGGAGAGGACGGAAAATGTTGTTTCACTTCAGCAACGTACTAGACTTTAAAAATATCATCTCACATTCGATTATTTTAAAGACGTGTCATAAGTTGGTTGCTACCCCTGGATCCATTCCATTGGCTTCTTTGGATTGGAATAGTAGGATGTTTGGCTTTGGAAACAATTGGTCTTTTAGTAACTCGTCGAGCTAATATATCAGAAAATATAACCTGGACTGAAAGTGCATATTTCGGTTATGTCACAAGTCTCAAATTGTTTGTATCTCAAGGATCTAATTATTTACCATCATCAGTTTCGGTGCGGATTGTACTATTTTCATGCTACATGATTGACATTATCATAACGAGTATATACAGCGGTGGATTGTCGAGTATTTTAACAATACCTACGTAAGTTAAATAAATTATCATATACAAGTTTAACAAGTATAATTTATGATTATAGCTTAGAACAAGTAGCTGATAGTGTTGAGCGTTTGGCCAAATTCAAACTTATTTGGACAGGAACTGTTAATAACTGGATACTCGCGATAAACGGATCGGATATTGTAAGAGATTGGTTATAATATTTTTGTTAAAATCTAGATATTTTGGTTTCACTAGGAATTAATGAATCAAATTTTGAAAAACTTTCGAGTATACAGTGGTGAAGAAATCAAACAAAATCGGGAGTTGGCAAAAACTATGGGATTCGTCATTGAAAGGCTTGATTTTGGTAAGATTTGTCAGTTTTTGAAAATAAAATCTCAGGTATAAAACTGGATAATTCAAAGGTCACTTTGCTATACCAGACCATATAGAGCAAGAATTAATTGACGGTTTAAAGTTAATGGTAGATGATATTTATTATCAATATTGTGTGGCATTCGTACCAAGATCATGGGCACTTTTGGAAAAGTTTGACAATGTTATGATGATGATGCATTCAAGTGGTTTAACACAGTATCTTGAATGGAAGGTATTTTTAATTAGCCCTATTCTGCTAAATGGGGAATCGAACGTTGGATTCACCTCTTCGATTCCCGTTCACTCGTCGTCTATATTCTGTTAAACGCCGGGGGAACTACTTTATCAATTTTAATTTCGAATCTTTTGAATATCAATTTTAATTGAAATGTCACATTTAATATCAATTTTTTTTTTTTTTTGATAAATGAAAACTAATTAAATAAACAAACAAAATTAAAACAATTTGATAGTGCCGCGATTTTTGTTTCGAGGTTGCCAATAAATTTCGGGAACAATTGATGTAAGAAACGCAAAATAACAAAAACATTTTTCTTAAGAGTGTGTAGTTTTTTGAAACGTATATGTGTATGTGTTTTGAACTGAGTTACCGACGGGGAATGTTTCCCTTCGAACATTTATTTTCAACGAAACATTCTCCCTGCCGTTTAACAGAATAGAGCTGAACTGATATTCGGGAAACGTTCTCCCCCCCCCCTCGTTTAACAGAATAAGACTAATAATAATTCTTTTTTAGGTTGTGGCTGATCATATGAATGAAAAATTACAAAAACAAGTTGAATCATCAGCAAAACCAAATTTTGACGATGCTGGACCAGTTAAATTGGGAATGGAAAATTTTGCTGGAATTATAATAGTTTTGATAATTGGACTATTTTTTAGTACATTAGTTTTTGTTGGAGAACTTGTGTATTACCATTACAATGGCAAACATTTATCTAATCAGGCTTGGAATTGATTGATTCAAAAAATATTACTTAACAAAAATACTTATTCACAATTTTGTTCACTTGGAAAAGCACATTAAAAATTTTATTTACTAAATAGCTTCACAGTTCAATAAATACATAATTAGTTGTTGCAAAAGATTAATACTTTAATGTTGATTTTTTGTAATAGGGTGCGTATAGTACCTAAGTAGTAGTAGTAATTACTTTGTATATCGATGGCTTAGTTCACATATGTTTGAAGTGCTCAAAGCTTCAGTTAGGCTCAATAAAGCTATGCTGAGTTGAGTCGAATAATATACTGAAGTCATTTTAAATGCATTATTATACAAAAATAAATATTTTATATCATTTTTTCGGGAAAAGTAGAATTAAAAAAAGCACTTTTTTTCAAATGTTTGACAGTATTAAACCAAGATAAGCAAAACTTTCAGATTGTAATATTTCGTTAAAATCGGTGCAGTCACATCAAAAATTACGGTCCTATGCCAGGTACGTTGAGAAACTTCTTCGTAAAAAAATACAGATAGAAGACATTACCGATGGCATAAAATCACTGATATAAAATTTCATCAAAATCGATCGTTTCTATTTTTTTTTTTTTAAGTACGTGCATATTACTCTAAGAACACCTATACTTTATATTGAGTTTAGGGAAAATCGGCCCAACCGTTGAAGCTGTAGGTGTCGATACAGTCAGCAAAACATACAGACAGACAGACAGACAGATAGAATGTTTAAGATAGTTTTGTGACCAATGAATAAATTGCATTTTGAAATTGCTTTAAAAAATAGCATGCACAATTTAGTAAGCAACTAACCTAAACTTAATTTTATAAAAAATCATTTACAGGCATTTATAGAGTTAAAAATATTAAAACAAAAAAAAAATTAAGTAAATGAGAACAAGTACAAAAATTATATCGGGTTCCTATTATTGAAGTTTTGAATGTTCACAACACTTCAATTATATCCTTGTTCTTTAAAACTTAACTTGAAATACACAACACACATAAAACACTTGTCAAACATTATAAATTTCTGATGCCTTAAAAAAGAACAAACATCAATTATATTGTCGATATTATTCATAAAGATTACACACCAATCATCACTACTGAATAAATGAGACCTAAACGTGTGCGTGCAAAGTTAACATGGTAATTTAGAATATTAAAACCTTCTGAACAAATCACTATTTTCACAAGGATATAAATAAGGATAACAAAACGTATATTAGACATTAGTTCTCAAATCAAAATGCTTGTTCGCAATTCATATATATCAGTTTTAATAAATTTTATTAGTATGTTTCAACATGGATTTTAATAAGGAAATAAATATTTTTAATTAAAATTTATTTTTGAACATAACAAATCTTGATGTACTAAAATTTTATCTTTATCAAATTATTTTTTTAGTTCAAACTTATCATTACGATGCAACAAGTTTATGTATCATTTGGAATGAAAATTTTGATTTTACTCTCCAACAAACGGATTCTGAAAACTATGTAGCTATCGAAAGCCTTTATAGACCAACATTGAATGAAAGCAAGGAAATACCCTTTGATCGTTTGGATTTGCTATCGAAATTTGAAATAATGCTAACGGAATCCATTGAGCACACACATTGTGAGGTAAAAAATTGAGATTAATTGAAAAATTTCAGTTGAATATAATAATGAATTGATCAATATATAAATAATAAAGATAAAGTGCATCAGGAGCTTGCTATGATAAAATCATGATTACCATAAAACTGTTCTGCCCCAGTTTCACAGTGATAGTTTAAACTATAGTTTAATTAAACCTAAATGAAAGTTTAAACTTTTAGTTTTAATTCGTTGGATTTCACATCAAAAACTTAAGCTCCAGTTAGTTAAAATTGAAAACAGTTGGCGAAGCTCTGTGTTATGAAATTTGTTTTGAAATGTCAAATTATTTTTGTGAAAATAAAATAAATCGTGAATTATTGTGAAATAGTGATGCTATTGTGTATTTTTAATCAAATAAATTAAATCCCAATTTAAAAATTAAAAGAAATTTAAGTGAAAAATTATTAAAATATCATGTGCCAGAATTTACATCCAAATGGTGATGTCTGTTTCTTCTAAAACTTTAAAAACTTTAAACGAAACGGCGGCGTTTAAACGACGAAATGAAATCGTTTAACTTTTTTTTTTTTTATTTTACGCGCACTCTCAAGGGATTATAAATTCCATTTATATGATTAACACAGTACGAGCGTATAGGAAAATTGGATAGGGGTTGAAAGGAGATACCGATGTACATTGGTTTTGAATGCAGAGCCGGGTAAAGCATTCCACATTCGTCTAGTGCGGCTAAAAAAAGAGTCTCTGTACTTAACTGTTCGTCCGAAGTTGGGCTCAAGGGTTAACTCATGGGCATTCCTTGCAGTATAAGTATTGCGTTTGAATTGTTTCAGGGGAGGAACGCAACTGGCTATTTCGGCGGAGCACTCTTTATAAAAAAAACAGAAAGAAACATTTCGGCGGTGTTCAAGTGACACAAATGTTTCCGTTATAATCCTGCCCCCTATCAATTTAAAGGCTCTTTTCTGAATTCAATCTAGGAGATTCAAATAAGTTACGGGAGCTCCTGCCCAGACATGAGAATTGTACTCCAGTTTTGGACGAATATACGTCTTATAGAAAACAGCCAGATCATTGGGAGAAGAAAATTTCTTGCATCGTCGTAAGAAACCTAAGCATTTCGCAGCGTTTTTGGCGACGTCAAATATGTGTTCATTCCACAGAAGGTGGTAAGTAACACACATACCGAGAATGGAAAGCTTTTCAGTTTTCTCTATAATTAAATTCCACGCGGTTGTTAATGCCCCATTGGACAATGCTGTCAAGATCGGAATTTAATGGGCTTATCATACGCTGCCACTCCAGTTCAACAACCGAAGAGCTGGGTTGTGAATCTAGAAACGAATATGAAAAGCTGAGGGTGCTGTCATCAGCGAAACAATTTAGTGGATTAGAAGTTTCAGACAAAAGATTATTAATAAAAATCAAGAAGAGAGTCGGAGACAAAACGGAGCCCTGGGGCACACCAGCATTTATATCGAAGATTTCAGACTTGAAACCATCCAATACTACTTGTATTGAACGGTCCTAAAGGAATTTCTAATCAAACGAACTAGAGATACATCAATACCGAAAGCATGCATTTTGATGCCAAACTCTATCAAATGCTTTTGAAATATCAAGCGCAATAATCTTACTTTCACCAAAACGATGTAAAGATTGGTTCCATTTTTCGGTGAGATAAGCCATCACATCACCAGTGGAGCTATTGCTACGAAACCCGTACTGCCGGTCATTAAGAAGCTTTCGTTGTTCGAGATATTTCTTAAGCTGATTGTTTATCAGCATTTCCATGACCTTAGAAAGAAAGGACGTAGGTGCAATTGGTCGATAATTGGGGGGGGGAAGAAGATTCGCCTTTTTTACTGACGGGCTGGACAAATGCTGTTTTCCTTCCACTCGGGAAGAGACCAGTAGAATAGGACAGATGGGAAAGCTGACGCAGTGGTTTCGCCAGCGTGGAAGCACACCTCTTCAGAATAATGGGGGAAATACTATCCGAGCCAGCGGATATGTCTAGATCCTTGAAAACTCTTGCAACTGTACGAGTGCGAAAGAAGATTCGCCGCAAAAAACCGTTTACGCTCAGGAGAATTCAAGAATCACGCATAGTGCAGTGCTGTTCCCTAAAACTCCACTTCCGAAAAGCTACACCCCTAGAAACTTCTCATAGAAACTTCTCCAAATAGCTCTTTCAGAGCTCTATTCCAGAACCCCCTAGACAAACTTTAAAAAATGTAATGAGTTTACTACGAAAATAAAATGTATATCTATCTATTTATCGATGCTATTATTTGTATAAATACGAAATTATTAAAGTACTCTATCCCTACTTCAGTACACCCTTGACTGGTACGAATGAACAGAATTTTAAATTTTCTACAAAAACCATCAAAATTAAGAGAAACTGATTTTTACTATTACTAACTAGATTAATTAATTAAAATATTTACTCGTTGACATTGATTTGCAGTCTATTAATTTTTGCAGAGTTTTATTGCTTTTGAAGAAGAAATTATGATATTCGTGGGTTCTTTTATGAAATCAGTACTTCATTCTAAATGGCGGTCATTAAAAAATAGATTCTTATTTATTTATACTAGCGGTAGATTCAAGGATTCATCACAGTTTGATCAACATTTTTTCAAAGGTAAGTAAATTATAATAAATTATTTAATTTAAGAATTATGTAGTTAAATAGCTATATTAAAATTTGCTTAAAGATTTAACAAAAACTTCTTCTCTTCTTTTCCAAAATATTACAAAAGTTATCCCTTAGTGGGGATAACTTTTTGAGCAGCTCAACCTACTTTTATTTCTACTTTGCACATAAATTTCCAGAACTTATCCGAATTATTACATTGGATATAAATACGTTTAGCCGTCTTAACCCAATGACTTTAATTTTTTCCAGAACCTCCATATTTCTTTTTCCAAATTTGCAGTGTCCCTTCGCAGTTGCTATAGCATTTATATCTTTTTCTTTAAGTAAGTTCGTTGCATAGAACTCCACATAATTCTTTATTTTCAAGTCCATTTATGGCATGGAATTCATTCATTCATGGCATGAACAGTACATAATGTCAAAGAACACTTTTAATGGCAGGGATAAATAGTTCTCCTTTTTTTATTTTCAACAGAATTCCTCCAAAAGTCTTTGTTTGCTTTCTTTCTTCGTTCTTCAAAAAACTGTGTCAGCATCAATAAGCATTCTTTTTATTCAAAACTTATGATTTAGCATCAATTAATTTAAAAAAAATAATTTACAGATCTTAACAACATTCTCTTTATTGAGATCTTCAATGATACAGTTTTTGATTTAAAAACTACCAAATTTGTTGGAAGTAGAAAAAATCATCCAGAAGAATTAATATTTCTAGACAGATACTATGGTGAAACAAATACATTTGAACTTAACAATAATTTGTACCCGGACAAAGTTAAAAATTTACAAGGACGTGAATTAATTTCGGCAGTTTTTTCTTATGAACCATTTGCAATTCTCAGAAATGTAAGTTTTTAAAGCCATTTTTTTTTTAAATCTTATAATTATTCATATTATTGCAAGGCAACGGAGAAAAATCATTTCATGGATGTTAAAAATGGAAATAAGGATCCAAAAAAAAGTCTACTTTATGACGGAACTGACGCACAGGTTTTGTTTCATCTTTGTAAATTGTATAATTGTACAATTCAAATTGATACAAGTAAATAATATTGATTAACTATTTGTTAGAATTCGAAAACTAATTTACTGTTAATAGGTGAGGAAGAGGAGTGGGGATTCGTTTATGAAAATTATACTTCTGATGGGGCCTTAGGACTTGTATTTGACCGAAAAGCTGACATTTCTATGATGGCTATGTATATGTGGTAAGTATCTGAAATACCATGACTTTGGAACTCTTTATACATTATGTGTATATAATTAAAAATGTAGGTAACGGGTGATTTTTTAAGAGGTTTAGAACTTTTTTTTTTTTTAAAATACAAAAAATTCGAAAAAATGAATGAAATATTTATTTGAATCGATAGTTTGAACCTTGCAATTTAATGTTTAAAGATAATTTCATGCAAATGTTGACCGCGGCTGCGTCTCAGGTAGCCCATCCGCTGAGTCCAATTTTGGCATACTCTTTCACACATATCGGCCGGTATCTCACGAATGAATGCATGGATGTTGGCTTCCAGTGCGTCAATCGAAGCGGGATTGTCCCTATAGACATTAGCCTTGACATACCCCCACAAAAAATAGTCTAATGGTGTCAAATCGCACGATCTAGGCGGCCAATTGACCGGCCCGAAACGTGAAATTAACTGTTCACCAAACTCGCCTCGCAATTGCGCCATTGTTTCGCGTGCTGTGTGGCATGTGGCACCGTCTTGTTGAAACCACATATCATGCAAGTCAAGAACTTCCATTTCGGGCAAAAAAAAGTTTGTTATCATCGCTCGGTAGCGTTCACCATTGACAGTAACGCTGCGATTCGCATCATCTTTGAAGAAATATGGCCCAATAATGCCGCCGGCCCATAAACCGCACCAAACAGTGGCTTTTTCGGGATGCATTAGCTGTTGCAATGCTTCTGGCTGATCTTCACTCCAAATGCGGCAATTTTGCTTATTTACGTACCCATTCAACCAAAAATGAGCCTCATCGCTGAACACAATTTTTCGATAAAAAAGCATTTCGAACATTTCGAACCGAGCACGAATTTTGATAGTAAAATTCAATAATTTGCAAGCGTTGTTCTATTTGTAAGACGATCCATGGTTAAATTGCAAACCAAACTGAAACTGTTTGACATTGACACAAGGTACTAAACACACGTCAGCTGTCAAAACCAGTGTTGCCAAAACCAAACCAGCTAAAAAATCAAATATTGTTTTTATTTCTTTATTTCAAATATTGTTTTTTATTCTGTAATGTCAAGTTGCACCAAAATATACTTAAACCATTTTGTATCGGCGTATTGCTCTTGTGTTCATTTTGTTGCTGCAAAATAACACAACTGCAATTACGTCTATAAAAATGCCAATTTTGCCATGAATTATAACATGAATTGTGTTATAAAATTCAACTATTTCGATTTGTTACTATCAAATTTTCTTCTACATTTTCCGTTTTATAGTTTAATACATTATGTGTTTTTGTGTTTGAAAATACTTCTTTTATGAATAGTTTTTTTTTTCTGTCTGACATTTCAGTAGTACCATATTTCAAATACAAAAACGCGGCTGCCGATGCGGCTGCGGATGGGTTTTTTTTTTGGGATTCCCCACTTCACTATGTATAGATTGCCAAGAAACACGGTTATCGTTCGGTAGTAGTTCTAGTTTTGTATTGTAGCATCGCTCTGTGTGCTTTTTACTTGCTCAATTGGCTAAGTATTGGTTTCGTGTAGAAAAAAAATTACGATAATAGATAAGACCAAAAAATTAGGCTTCGTCATGCCGTCCGTAAGTCTGCCTGTGCATATGTGCGGATGTTCGGTTGTATGTTCACCGAGCTACAGCCTAAACGATTGGACGAATTTTCTTCAAACTTCGTGTGTAGTACTTTTTGGTCATTCCCTAACGGGTACCTTCCATATAACAGTTTTAGTTTTTTCAAATATTTTCTAAAACGGCTCTAACGATTTTGATAAAACTTTGTAAACGTTATATTTGGAGTGCTCTTAATATAACAACATTTCAGGTTTTTGACAAAAAAGGATGTTAACGGTTTTTAACAAAATTGTCCATAAATTTACAAGGCCTTACCCGATTTCATTTAAATGTGGTATGGTTTAGAATCTAAGCAACCAACACAAGATGGCATTCAAAGTTTTTTGCTACGCAGCCATTTAATGATAGCTACCACATAACTTTATATTATGCAGGCCACTTTTCAACATAATTCAGCAAATTAAATTTTCCCAATCCAATAATTTGCTACTACAAGAGCAAGTTGGTGCGACCCAGTTCTACATTTTATTTTTAAAGTAGCTGTTTTTATAAAACAGCATAATAATTTATGGAAAAAAATTCAAACTATATATTTTTTTAAAATATTTTACTAAATTTTGAGTTTTGTAGTTTTGTATAACAAAAAATATATTTTTTTTTTATTTATCTACACAAAAAAAAAAAAAAAACTTTAACCTGATATAATGGCAGGAATTCTCCTTTTAAATGTTATTTTATAATATTTTTAAACTAGGAACAATTTTTTTCTGTTTCGAAGTCATTTAAGAGGAGAAATCCTTCTTTGAAATCCTTTTATTAAAAAAATGTTTACGTATATATTTATTGAATAGTGAGAATTTAACTAACACTATAGGTACGACAACTATCTGCATTTAGATATGTCAAGTGTCTTATCTAGATCTGGCGTAACATGTTTGGTACCAGCACCGAAGTATGTGAAATTGAATATAACTTCTTAAACATAACACGATCGATTTTTTTAAAGGCGTGTTATCAGTTGGTTGCTACCCCTGGATCCATTCCATTGGCTTCTTTGGATTGGGGTAGTAGGATGTTTGATTTTGGAAACAATTGGTCTTTTAGTTACTCATCGAGCTAATAAATCCGAAAATCTAACCTGGACTGAAAGTGCACATTTCGGTTATGTAACAAGTCTCAAGTTATTTGTATCTCAAGGATGTGATTATATACCATCATCAGTTTCGGTGAGGATTGTTCTATTTTCATGCTACATGATTGACATTATCATAACGAGTATATACAGCGGTGGATTGTCGAGTATTTTAACAATACCTACGTAAGTTAAATAAATTATGATCTACGAATTTAACAAGTATAAATGATTATAGCTTAGAACAGGTAGCTGATAGTGTTGAGCGTTTGGCCAAATTTAAACTTATTTGGACAGCAACTGCTTATAACTGGATACTTACCATAAACGGATCGGATATGGTAAGCCCTTAGTTAACAATAATTATACTTTTGTTAAAGATTTTCGTGCTACCAGGAATTAATGAATCAAGTTTTGAAAAACTTTCGAGTCTACAGTGCTGAAGAAATTAAACAAAATCGAGAGTTGGCAAAATCTATTGGATTCGTCATCGAAAGGCTTGATTTTGGTAAGATTTGTCAGTTTTTGAAAAAAAAGAATCTCAGAAATAAAACATTATTTTAAGGTCACTTTGCTATACCAGACCATTTAGACCAAGAACTTATTGATGGTTTAAAATTAATGGTCGATGATATTTACTATCAATATTGTGTGGCATTTGTACCAAGATCATGGGCACTTTTGGAAAAGTTTGACAATGTTATGATGATGATGCATTCAAGTGGTTTAACACAATATCTGGAATGGAAGGTATATTATTCTACATATTTTGGAAAGGAACATTTAATTTAGATTTATTTTGAATTTTGTAGGTTGTGGCTGATCATATGAATGCCAAATTACAAAAACAAGTTGAATCATCAGCAAAACCAAATTTTGATGATGTTGGACCAGTCCAATTGGGAATGGAAAATTTTGCTGGAATTATAATAATTTTGATAATTGGACTACTTATAAGTTCATTAGTTTTTGTTGGAGAACTTTTTTATTACCGTTATAATAGCAAAAATTTATCTGATCAAGCTTAATATTAATTGTTTCGAAAATTATTTTGAATGATATCACTTTTATTCACAATTTTGTTCCCTAGGGAAAAAACATTTACAATTCAACTAAAAATAGCACAAAGAGTTATAGAAATTAATAAATTTTTAATATTTGGCAAACATATTTAGAATTACATAGTTTGTTTTATATTCAGTTTTAATGTGATCAATGGATTAAGAGAAATTGAAAACAGTTGATTTAATTGATGTAGTGCTCCGTGGCGTAGTAATTAGTGTTTCGGATAGGAGGTCTAGGTTTGAGCCCAGCTTCGAGAACACCTAATGTTATTTTTCAGGGGCACTGTCTCTTATTGCGAGGAAGTGACAAATCCTGCAAGAGTATGATTGTCATGAAAAGTGCATCTCACATTAGTCGTTCGAATTTGACGTAAAATTGTTGGTCCCTTTCAATCCTGTAGAACTAACAACGCACACAAAAGTATTAGTTGAGAGAATGAGAGTTGTATTGTATATTGTAAGTCACTTGTCCGTGGTTTTTAGGAGCTCTCAGTGCCACTATATTTATTTATATTTTATGCTTTAATTAATAATTACTAGAATTGGTCATTCTGATTATAGCTGGAATTTGTTTCATTATTCTATTTTTGGGGAAATGGCAAAACCTACTGATGACGAAATAAAATCTATATAGTAAAAACAAACCCTATGCCTGCAAACAACATATCCCAATAGAGATAACCCTTACAGCTACTCAAGATGGATTGCATTCCTGACATGAAACCTATTAAAATTAAACACTATGTGGTCAGAATACAACAGATTGTTTCGTAACTTTTCAACAAAGACCGTTTTTTTATTATCAGAGATGATCTATATGGATCATCTTTTGATAATAAAAATACTTTGGATCATCGGTTTTGGTTTTTATATTGTGATAGCGTTGACTTTAATGTGTATGCCAAAAAATTACATTTGGTAATTGAACAAAATGAAAAGGTGAGGAAAGCAAATGCCTCCTCAACAGTCCATTTTTTCTTAAATCATTAAAAAATATATATACATACATTAGCTATGTAGAAAACATTAAATCATATACATACGAACCAAAATTTATAATTTTTCTTTAACGGGATCCATTTCAAAGTCATTTTTTTGTAATTTTAGACCATTTGACATAATATAATTTCAACATTGAATAAATTAGGTTCGTTTAATGCACCACAATAAATACAAGTCCTGCTCAGCGAACTTCTAACCTACACTGAGCAGAAAAGAGCATGATTAGACATTTTCTGCTCTAGATTTGCTTGATTTGCTGGTCATTCAGCTTTTTTTTTAGAGTAGATCAGAGTAGATTAGGGTAGGATTTTCTGCACTTGCTTTTGAGGAATGCAGGCAGATTGTATATAATGTAGGAATGTCAGAATCAGCTGTTATTGATTTTTGTCTGTGATATTTTTGCATTGTGTAATCATTTTAAGAAAATGATTTTCAAAATACTTAAAAATTGAGGTCCGGTTGTACAAACATTTGAACCGCAGTTCAGCAATTTTATTCTTCCAAACTCGGTGACTTCACTAAGATTTAGTTCTGGTTAAAGCAATTTCATGACTTAACAAGAGTTGAACCGCAGTTAACCTGCCAAAATCGGTGAGTTAAGAACTTGAACAAAGCTAGGAGTTAACTCTGGATCTAATATCGTCCTAGAAAAGTATTTCTTGCTTAAACTTGAGTTTAATCTTTAAACTAATAATCTCCAGCTGAAAAAGTGGCCCTTAAAACATTAATGATTGATTTTATACCAAGAGAATCTATAAGGTCACCTTTCGATAAATTAAACAACATCGATCATCAATCATTTGGGTTGTTTTTAAATTTCTATGATTTCGGCAACAGGAGTTCGAGTCGACCATGGTTGTCAGTGACGTCAGAAAACAACCCTTTATCAAAATATCCCATATTTTGTAAATATCACATAGTTTGTAAAACAAACCTAATGACTGACATCAATCAAATCGATTACCACCTTATGAAAGAAAACATAAAACGTAGTGCCTCACGTCGAAACTAGCAGAACTTATTTTTGGATCATGAAACGTGATAGCAAGATCTCAATTTGTATGGAGAATGATGATCCATATGGATCATCTTTTATAATAAAAAAAAAACGGCTAACAAGTTCCTAAAACAAAAATAGAATTAAATAGATACATTTTTAATTTTCGATTTTACGTTCCACGAATGAACAAGAAAACCCCCAAAAAAAATACAACAACATTTTTTACACACATGCAGCCGAACCTCACCGAAAGTTACGGTCGAGTGTCGACTAACTTGCTATAACTTTTTCTGTCGAAAAAAAATAGAACTCAAAAATTATGGGAATTTGACATTCGTTCCCTAAGAAATAATTTCATCTATCGTGAATAAATTCTACATAAACATTTTCCAACGTACATTTCCAAGAATGTTAAAGGATGTCAATAAAAATTCTTTTTTAATTGTGACTAAATTCCCTAAATAGGCAATTTCTTAAAACAAAATATCCCAAAAAATATAATTTAATTTAAGTTTAATCTCACCAAATTGTCGAGGAAATAATAGTCGCTAAATAAATAATTCTTTTTTTATTTTTATTTACTTAATGTTTCCAATAAACTCAAAAGATTTTATTATATTCTTCAGAAACTGCTTATGGTTGGAGTCGGAGTATTATGCATGATGAAAAGAGGGTATGTGGTTCAATTCTTATGTACCTACTGCATTCACAATTCATTTCTTTTGCGAGATTAAAAATTTCAAAACTAAGGGCAATGTGACCTGATAGCAAATATTGTGTTTCAAGACGCTTCCTAAAAATGTCAGAAAGCCCACTGAAAAACATGTTGCAACGCAATATTTGACATCGTGTTTTGCTACAATCATTATTGAAAACAACATAATTTTTGTCTTCAACTCTGGGGAATTAATTATATTATTTATTAAAGTTAGTGGGTCAAAACCCGAAGAAGAACAAAATATTTACACCTATTAACACTGCTTTGACGGTGATTTTCCTCATAATTTTTCATTTTCGTGTTTTGTAAGATTGTCATTTCAATATATATTTTTCGTCATAATAGTATGCATGTTTTAAATTTATTTTCAAGATTAATGATCGACCTTATTGCGTTTTTATGTTAGTCAGTGTAAAAACGGTTCTATGGCAGGTACCGTTAATAAGATGATTCCGGAAAAAAATTCTATAAAAGACATCACATTGAGCAACAAATCACTCGTATAAAATTTTATCGAAATTGATCATATTTTTTTCGAAAAAATTTGAATTATCGGTTTTTCGAAAAAAAACTCTTTCAAAAATTACTTTATTTTAAATTTTTTCTTGCAGTTTTATTTTGGCTTAGCAATTGTTTGATAATATCAAATTTCTTTAAAATCGGTGCAGCCGTTCAAAAGATAGTCGGAAGAAAATTGGAATTATCGGTTTTTGCAAAAAAAAACTTTTTCAAAAATGACAGGTACCGTTAATAAGCTGATTCTGAAAATTTATTTTAGATGATGGATATCATTGGCAACAAATCACTCATATAAAATCGTATTTTTTGAGAAAAATAGAATTATCAGTTACGCTTATATGGTAGGAACCGTTATTTTTATGCCAAGTTCAAAAATAAAAAAAAGTCTGGGGATATTTCACTAAGAATAGTTTATTCCAAGTTTGAAGAAAATCGGGCCAACCGTTTAGGCTGCAGGTGTCGATACATCCAGACAGACAGACAGAATTGTCGAACCTACTTTTTTCGTCTCTCTATCATGGTAATGTCATGTTTGATTGTTCTCAAAACTTTTTTTTTACGAATGCAAAACTTGCCTTATAGTACCTATATGTATAGAGCAGGTAAAATAAGAGAATACAAATTTGTTTTTTTTTTTTGAAGTTTTGTTTATTTTTGAATTTTTTTTTCGTCGAAGTCAGAATGAAAAATATTTTTTTTTTAAATATTATTTGAATTTTATAATTATTCTGTCCTTTTTGTAAGAAAAAATGGACTTGTAAGCGTATGACAATATTCAATTTTTACAGCTGAAGTGAAAAGTATTTCTTGATGCCCTTCACGTTCTGTAACAGAAATGAGGAAATTAAACAATTTCCCACTTGTTACATATATTGCATCGTTATACTTGTCGATGTGTGCACAGGCTTGTCATATAGTGTTACAGAATTTTTAGCAAGTTGTCGGATTTCACTGGTCCTACAAGTACTTGTCACGTTGGGTTATAGCCAGGCCCCTTGTGTGAAATTAGTTTTAATATGATTAAAAATACAATAAACGTGTTGGAATGCCTAAAAACCAAAGTGTTCTATTTTATTATTTTCTCAAAACACACTTGCTGAGTATAAACTCAGCTAAATTCTTTGCCTGAAGTTAGAAGCTATATAGGTTGGCTATCTTTACATGATTTGAATATAGTCACATTTTTGCTTTTCCCCTTAATTTTAAGCTCACAATATGTTGTTAGAATGATGAAAAAGTTTAATTGATCTCATCATTGCTGCTACTACAAAAATGTTTTATATAAAAAAAAGAATCATTTTTTATTAATAATTTATATATCTCTATTCCTAAAATCTCAAAACACCTGCCATCATCATTAACAAGAATGCGGAATAAAAAAAAATATCTATCTACGTAAGACTAACTTAATGCATCAGTGCGCGCGTATATATTCTCCTTCATCATCATCATCAACAGCAACGCGTATCTCGCATTAATCTTTCGATTAACAAATAATGCAAATCAAATTTATCGAGAAGTTCAAATTCAAATCTCCAGAAGAAGAAGTATAAACAGTAGGTCTGTTGCATTCTTTCCTTTTATATTTTTTCTACACATAATTATACTATACCAATCAAACCAGTACATACCAGCATGTACAATGTACACATCCTACACGTAACCTAAACTTACCTCTCTATATCTAGATGCACAATATAACTATATAGATGCATCTCGTAATTCTTGCATTAAATCTAAATACCACATTCATCATAAAGGTAAGCTTTATTTTTTGTATTTCGAATCTAAATCTTCAGTTGAACATCATTTTATTGGAGTTGGACCAGTTGTGCTCATTGAAATGTTCGATATAATGACATTTTCTTTGAAGAACAAGCATAAATGTCATGACCTTAAAACTAACCTTTTCTAATTTCAAGTTCAATACTCAGCTTCTCTTTCTTACATCAAACGACCAACTTATCATATATGTACACACGATAAACATGGTGTTGAAGTAAAAATTGTTTTTATTAGTATGTTAGATATTTTATCAATGTTTTTTTTGTTAGATATAATTATTTTGTATGTTATGTTTAGCCTAGTACTAGCCGTGAACATACAATAGCAATCTATATTCAATTAATTGCAACCATGATATTTGCTCTCTCACTCTTTCAAAATAGCTGTGATGTGCTCTCCTCAAAGCTTCTCAAATATTACAACCCGCTCCTTCGTCCCTTCTATAAAATGTATAAAAATATTTATCTTAAAGGTGCAAAATCTATATAGATAGACGAAATTCCTCAACTAGCACAACAAAAGAGTTTTATAGAGACGAGCATACAAAAATTCTGATCATCACTTTACAATTACAAGATACTATAACACCGCATGTGCGCCGCCGCCGCGCCGGTCTCAAATCCCAGAGTTCCAATCCCAGACGGAGTCGTAGTCGTAGTCGCAGTCGCATCATTCTATTCAAGCTGTGCCCAAAATTCAAATACATGCGCGCATCTAACTTCCCATGATCATAATGATGATGATGGTTATGTTTAAGATAGTCAGAGAATATGATTATTACCAAGATAATTATTATGGCTCTGGAACTACAATATGAGTACTTTGGCTCAAAACAATTGCTATGCAATTGTGTGATCTCTTAGATAGTTTGTGTATTGTTTGAATCAGCTAACTTAAACTTCAGCTTATTGTGAAGCTCTTATTTTTTCTTCTCAACAGAATCATACACAAATTTGCGCTCATCTCTTGGTGCTTTTGGTGACGATCTTTATAAAAAGACTTGCATCGCGTTATTGAACCCTAATTCAAGTCGTGATTCGGGATTAATCGTTACAGCTAAGGTTTTTTTTTTTTTTTTGCTTTCTTGGAATTTGTCTAATTCATCAAAAAGCAAAACACAAAATTATAAATGAATCTGTGTTGAATTATTTAAAATAAAAAAAAAATATTTATTAAGGATCCTTAAAATAACATAAAATACATTTACTTACGATGATGTCTTCAAAATTGATTGTTTGCATTGTGAGTAAAATTCATAGTTGTTATATAAAGTAACAGAAAGTGTAAAAAGAACAAAAAGTGTTGGTTTCCCTTAAAAAGGTTAAACTTATTAAGCCCATCATGTTTCTTTACTCAGGCTTCTTGTACCTGTTGATCTTATTTGGATTTTAAAGAATTGCAAAAATAAGAACTTAGTGATAGTGATGTGAATTTGAAAGTATTTGACAACAGAGGTTTTTAATGTTATACGGATGTTGAAACAGGATGTGACGTAAAAAAAAGTTGTTTCATGTTCACTTTACATGTTGAAGTAATATCGTTCATCACTTGCTCTTTAGATACTTATTTCTTGTGAAATGAAGTATGTACTTTGGAAGCAAGTTATGTAATTGTGATCAAATTTGTTTCCCATGTTATAATAAATTAGACTTTAACTTTGACGACAGAGAAGAGAAATAATTTACTCTGACAGTTTTATTTTTTGTTTAAATTATAGCATATTACATATTTGAAATCCGTCTGAGTTTTTACTTTTAAAAGGATAACTCAAATCTTGTGCAATCAAATAGATTTTTTGAAGAGACTTTAAGAAGTACGAGTTTTTTATCAACTGCTTTGTTTGTATTTCTCGCTTGTCATCTTCTGAACTAATTTTGAGTAAATTGTGTAATTTGATAGTTCGAGCATATACTCAAGGAAACATCAGGAAATTAATTCTATTTAAAAATCCGTTTTCTCTTATAAACTGTGTGATACCATAGCAAATAAAAACAACAGACTCTTTCGAAAAATATAACACCAAACAAATTTTCCACTCACACAAAATCGTTTCAATATGAATAACCTGTCAAGGGATATTTAGTTATATTATACAAATTTTCTGTAAAACTGAGAAATGAATATATGTAATTACATTTAAAAAAAAAATAATTATCGGAATCTCAATGCCAATAAGTTCTATAAAAAAGAAACAAAAAAAATATTTTGTTCCACATACTCCTGAGTGTACCCTCATCGCGCTTCAGTAGTAAATATTTATAATATTTTGTATTCATTAATAAATAATTGGATTGTGTTTTTTTTTTTATAGCAGATTTCTTTATTTATATAAATTTGTTAAATATGAGATACTTTTAAATTATTTGAACACTCAAATTGTGCAATCAATGAATAATGTTAATGTTGGACTCAAGATTATGGGTTTTTGCTTTTATAAACTGTTGGAGTAAAAGTTTTGGAAAAAAATGGATTTAAAATTTAGAAATTGAAAAATATATTAGTAATTTTTAACGGAATATTTTAAAAAATCTGGAGTTTGTAGCCCATATTTATACAAAAGAAGTTTTCCCTTGTTGGATGGGACTTTTTTGTTAAGATTTTTAATAATTTCTAACAAAGATTTTTTTTTTAATTGTAAACCTGGTAATATTGTTTTTGTTTTAAAGGAAAAAAATGTATCTCAAAGAAATTCACTTTAAATTTTCAGAACGAACATTTAACTTTTATATTAAAAGTAAATAGTTAAGGTGGTTTGAAGATTTAAGAATCATGGAACTCTTTTGAATAACTCATTATAAGTCCAAGATATCTCTTTGCTTTCCTAGTTATTGTATCAATATGAGAATTTATCATTCAATAGAAATCATACGTCATTAAACATTTCCACAAAAATATTATTAAAATACAAGGATACAGCTGAATATCATCCTAGACTTTTAGACATTTAGCATTAATTTACGTTTTTCTAAAACCATTTCGAATTGTTATCAATGTTATGTTAAAAAAAAATATTTATTAGATTTCTTGTAGCTTGCTTCAAAGGATAGCCGAATACATCATTGATCAATATGGGAAACCCAAATAAGACGTTGATTATTGTAAAAATAAATTTCATAACTAGTTTATTTTATTTTTAGTACAACGGTTTTGGTAGAGGGTCTAAATTCTGGTTGAAAAAATTCTGCTTTTCAAAAGTCTGGTTAAAAATTTTGCTTTTTGTATTTTGTTCAATTTTTTTATTTACAAAATAATTAATTAGGGATGTATATAATTTATATCATTTATAACAAAATTTCTTACTATAAAAATATAGTAAACTACATTTCTATTAAACTGTTAAGTAGAGGAGTACTCTCTGAATATCAACATTCTGCAAATAATCAAGAAAAAAATATGTTTAGAAAATCTTAATAAGCAGAATTTTGAAAAGCAGAATTTTGACAAAATAATTTTAACAACGCCGTCAGTATTTCGACCCTAACCCGTACATCTAGATCTATATATCCAATACGATTTTCCGATAGTATATCGATTGTTAGTATAGTAAACAACAGTATACGCAATACGATTTTTATTTACAATCAAACATGATATTACGATGATAGCGAAGTTGACAAAATTGGGTCTGGGAATTCTGTCTGTTTGTCTGGCTATTAAAATCTAAACGGCTAAACCAAATTACTTCAAACTTAGTATACCAAGTGTTTCTAGACCATTTGTAGAGGAGAAATTAATTTTTTTTTCAGCTCTAAGTTAATCGATTTTTACGAAATAATAATAAATTTATTTTTTGTTCGATAAGTTCGATAATGGGAAAACAGCTTGGCATAAAAACTTTATTTTTTAACATTAAAGGCAAACTATTTAGGACTTGAAATTGGCGTACTTCAAGTTTGTAAACATTTTTTTTCTTTCTAAATTATTAAATAAACTAAATAAATCGATGTTTACTTAATAATTAAAAAAATAAAATCGCTTTAACGATATTTGAATTAATTCTTTAAGTAAACTTATGTTTAGGCAAAAAAATTTCCGCATTCTTTTATTTTGGTTTGAATATTTGTAAAAAGCACTTTTAATAAAAATTCATATAATTTTTGTTTGTATTTACATCTTAAACAAAAAAAAATTTTAAATTTATTTCATTAAATTTTATTTTATTTTTGAAGCAACTTTTGCCAAAAAAAAAACGAAATGCAAATTTCGGTATTCGCGATTCTGTCTTTCGAAAATTGGCTAAAGGGAATCGGTGTTTCGGTATTTTCGTTTTTACATTTAAATTTGTTTGTATTGAGTATTTCGTCTTGCGGAAAATAACAACACATCGCTATTTTTTTGAGACCTATACATAATTCATTAGTTATAGACTAATTGTTTATTCAAAATAAGATTTGACATTTTTAATTCTAATTTTACAGAAATAATGCCTCATTTTATTCTCTTAAAACTTAATAACATAATCCTTTTTTTTCACTCAGCTAACATTAGCAAAAGTATGTCAACTTCGAAATAGAACTAAAAGTTATAAATTAAAAAATTAAATTTAATTGCATGGGGCTATGAAAATGTTACGGACTATATGTAAGCTGATGTCTGTTTATGTCGAATTTCTGAATTTATATTTCAATTTTTGTGTTTTCACATATTAAAGCTGGTCACTATTGTTATGTTACTTAGAAAAAAAATAATTGACACTTTTTACTTTCAGGCCATTTCAATAAGCGTGTTTTCGCTTGCATTCGCACAACTGGCTCCTGGCTCTAACACATATCTTCCACCGACAACCAATGGATACTCATATCCGGAACCAAATAAACCATTCACAGTAAGTATTTCATTTTGATACTAGCTGGTGCGACTTTGTTCTCTCTTTACCAATTTAATTAACTAAACTCTGTGTCTTAATTGGGAAAATGATTTTACTGATATGAAATTTTTTTATAAGAAAAACTAAATTTTTGAAAATATTTCCACAAATTTCAAGATAAAAACTATCCTTTCTCTCTCGTTGGACCAAACAATAAACATTATGCAAAAATTTCATTAAAATCGGTTGAGCGTTTTCTGAGATAAAGGAGAAGGAAAATTGTGGCACGATGTTTTTATATATGGGTGAATATTTAAAAAAAATTATATTTCGTAGTCCATCACTTTTAATTAAGAAATATTTATAATTTTTAAAATAGTCTTACTTCTGACATCTCAAAAAAATATAAATTTGTTATAAAATATACCCGTAATTTCAAGTTGAACACCAAAAATATCATTACTATGATATTTCTCAAGCCCTACCTTTTGTTATATCAGCAGAATATTTTTGTGAAATAAGAAAACTTTCGAATAATCTAGTAACACAGTTTTGTGAGATAAATATGAATAGTTTATTTTCGTGTAGTAAGTTTATTTTTAATACTTTAATTAAGAGCTGTCTAAGGAGTGTCCCACATAAAATGATAAATTCTCTATCAGAATTAAAAAAATCAAAAAACGATCGAAAAAGATTCACTTTTTCCTTGAAAATGACGGTATTTGTTGTTTATTTTTGAATATTGGCGCTATAACTACAAAAAAACATTCACAAATGTAATATTTTTCAATTCGAATGGACGATTACAGTTTTCGTTTATTGATATCATCATTACCATGATGAGTGATTTTTTATGAAATATAGGAGTATAAAATTAAATTTTTTTGTCAATACATCTATATTATTAACTACTTTTAATTTGCATTCTTAATTTAAATTCGATTATATTCTCGTAAAACACCTTTCGATGTCATTGCCATGCCTCCTTTTCCAAGCCGTCATTACCATGGTCATCTTTGCTTGCATGGCAAAATTAAAATATATTTTGAGTATTACGACTTGGGAATAGTTGCATTTACTCATCTTGCTCCAATGACGAATTTGTTTTCAAAAAAGTCCCGGATTCGGGTTAAAAGAACAACAAAATATTAAACTCTTAAACTCTTGTATAATTTTGCATAAAAAATTGTTTTATTTTCGTATGGCAACGCTCAACAATCATGTTTAAGTTTTTTTAATGATGATATATTTTGTGTTTATCAATTGGCGAAATTATTTTGCAATTTTGGTGGCAGAAGTTTATTTTCCGATTAAAATTAAAGCTGTTATAAAATATTAAAATGGCTGCCCATTGCTAAAAAAACTATTGCTAGTACAATATTAACCAAAACCTACCATTATAAGAAAATCAATTTCCATTTTCGGGTCCAAAATATTAATGTTTTGAAATATTCACCCATATATGTATAAAGATAAATTTTAAATCCATGAAATATAACACAAAATAACTTGTTTTTTTTTTTCAGCCACCAAAACCACCAGCAGGGCCAGGTCCCAAGCCTCCTGGTCAACGCCCAGGTCCAGGCCCTGGACCTAGACCAGGGCCGCCATCTAATGATGTAAGTATAGTAAAAAATATTTACTTTGGCAAAACAATTAAATGATATTTTCTAATATCTAAAACAAATTAATTTTAATTAATTTTTAACAATAAATTTAATAAACAACATAAAAAATTTTAAACAGTTTACATTTTAAACAACCTACACTATAATTATTGTTTATAACTTATTTAATCTCTAGGACCATGAACATGTCCCTGGAAATCCATATGCATTTGATTATTCAGTAAAGGATGTTGCAACTGCCAATGATTATTCACATAAAGCCAGCAGTAACGGAGATGTTGTGGAAGGAGAATATCGTGTCGCATTACCTAATGGACGTACACAAGTTGTTCGATATACTGCAGATTGGAAGACTGGATTCCATGCGGATGTGACCTATGAAAACTGATTGGCAGTTTAAGTCTTTTCATCATTAAAAGACCCAGCTAAAAAATCTAAATGCAAAATTGAAACATTTAAAAAAAACATTTATGTAAATTATTTTCAAAATCAAATGTCATTACTAAACACTGCCAGTTTTTTTTATTCGTTAAAATTTTTAAAAATAAAAAAAAATAATTTAAAATAATTAACAATTTGTTTGTGTATTTATAAAAAAATAGTGTTAGAATAAGTGATGGGCAGAAACTTGAAAAAAAAATGAATGACAATGGGTCAATAGCGCCGAGGACCCAAATGATTTTTTAAATAACAAAAAACAAAAAAAAAAAACGAAAAAAAAAGAAAATAAGGCCCATAATAAAGTAAGCCGTTCGTGATTCCATTTCTCCCAGATCAATAAATGGCAATATCATCATACAACTTTGAACTTTTTTTTGAAAGGTTTGGGCGAAAGAAATATTAGCCGAAATGGCGTTTTTTTCCAAAATAATTTCGGAGCTATTGCCTAACACTATTGATTACAAATGGAGGTGAGATGTTCAATGTTCCTCTTTTAAGTCTTTCACTTTGCTATAACTCAAAAAAAGGGGAGATAATATATCATCTTGTAGCAGCAATACTTTTTGCTGTCCCTAATACTTTTTACATAATCTCATTTCTAAAGCAAGCATCAACTTTTGGACACAAATTTCCAATAATAATAATATTCATATGATGTGTACCGCAGCCCCATTACTTGCAGGTGTTAGTTGCTAGTAAAACACAATTCTACACAGAGTAAAAAACATCACTTACAATAACGAAGATTGACTTACTAAGCTACTTCTTTAGGAAATCTAAGGTAAGTTAAGGGTTAGGTTCGCGAATATTTAGCTCAACCCCCAACCCAAAATTCTTAGGTCATTATGAGATCCTAGAAATGTGCTTGAAATAAAATGTCATATTTTCTTGTTTAAATCTTGTACGTAATATTTTATTTACTAAAGTTTAAAAATACTCGAACGTAATCTTTTCTTAACCCAAATCTTTTTTCAAAAGTCGTTAAAGAATTATTCAAAATTAAAGCGTTTAGCGGCCTATTGTCGAAGAAAACATTGCATTTCGCCCTGTGCTAGCTTGTGCGTAATTGCGTAATGACAAGGTGCTTTCCGCTGCACGTCATATGACGAGCCAACAAGCTAGCACCGGGCAAAACGCAATGTTTTCTTGGACTAAAGGCCGCTAAACGCTTAATAATTCAGAAAAGTCCACTAAGGCTCTGGTTTTCAGTGCGAGACTATTTCATGGTTAAATTAACCTTGAGTTAACGCTGATGGAAACACGTTTTGAAGTCAGTTTGAGATCCCGAATTCACTCAGAATTAGCTCACCATAATTTATCTTGATTAATTTTGAGTTATCTCCGGATCTCAAAACTTACTGAAAACCTTGTTTTCATCACAGTTATCTTGGGGTAAATCTAACCCTTGAATAATCTCGCACTGAAAAACTGGACCTTAAAATAAACTGATGCTAAGGGCCAGTCTTTTCAGCTCTGGTTATTTGTAACCATTGGTTATCTCAGTGTTTAACCATAGATTTTTTATGTGTTTCTATGGTTACCAGCAAATGGTTAAATTTAACCAGAGCTGAAAAGACTGGGCCTAAGTTTTCTACTTGAATTGAATATTTTTAATATAAAAAAAAAACTTTTTTAAATTAATTTTCATATTAGTATATAGAAGACGTATCATTATTTATTTTATTTATTTGTTGTGTTGTTAAAGAAAGGCATTTTGTTCGCAGACGCAAAATAATAAATTACACACATACACAGGCACTTATTGAACTTATTCAAGTTGACGTTTCACTATGTTATTTCAAAATGACATTTAGATTCTAAACTGACTTTACTACGGCTGTAAACCAGTTTTAGCTTACTTCGCCTCTAACCCAGATCTTCCCATAAAAGTTATTGGCTAAATACCGTCAACATTTTGGACAATTGTCTCGTTGATCTAACAAAATAAAGTTGAACATGTTTTTGGTAGAACCTTAAATTTCCAACATATCTGTATACTCCAAGTTAAACAAAATATCGCAATTTGAGCTAAATTCACGACACTTTTGTGTTTTCAATTTACACGAAACTTCTACTTGCCATATTGATCAAGTAAAACTGTAGCACAGTAACCTTCAATAAGCGTTCAATTACCTTTTTTTTGAATAAAACATCTTCGTTATTGTGCCATAAGATTGTCTGAAGATATTGTTCTTGTCTTCTATTTTTCTCAGTGTACAAATGCAATAATCCATAAAACTTTTAAAAGAAAAAAATTAATAAAACATGAACTATACACTTAAAAAGCACACAAAAACAGCTGACTACTGGAGGTAATTATTTTTTAACGTATTTTTTAGTACTATTAAAATCAATTATAGGTTCAAGTTTTAATTACATAGAGTTAACGCAAGAGATTAAGGCATAAAATTATCAGTTCGGTGTGGTTAACAATGTAAGATCTCCAAGCTACGAATTTGGTAATTCCCTTCACAATATTGGATTCCAACATAATTAAGTAATAAATCAAGTCGGTGCATTTAAATAACCCCCTAGAAGTTCATGATATTTTGAATTATGATTATAGGTGCAAGTTAAGGGAAGATTTATAGACAAACAAAAATGTACCCATCTCCGTTATGTTAGCCAAAAATGTTAAATACCAATTTCGGCAAATACTTATACTCTCAATATAAAATAGGTTTAATTTTACTAAAATCGTTAGAGAAGAGTTTTCGACAAAATTTTATTATTATTTGAAGTATGCGCTATAATCAAGCTTAAACAAAATTTCCAATCACACTGTACAATCTACATATCGACAAACAAACGAATGCCATCTCATAACTAAGTGTATTTTTGAATAAATTGTTTTATTTATATTTTTAGTACTTGATTTTTTTCTACAAAACCAATACTTTTACTTACCCTATTGAGCAGAATAAAAATCTCTAGATAACCATCAAATATGCAATTACGATCAAATAAAATAAAATATTGTCTTAAGCAATAATTTTGGACTAGTGGTCGTACCATTGTATATTAAATTAATAATAATATTGGAACTCGAAAATTGGTGGACACCGGAGCAAGCATCGAATTTATTTGTACAATGCAAGAATGAAGATAATTGTTTGGTAAGGGAGGTTATGACAACAGTAATGCGATAGACAAGAAAAAACAATTGAAATTGAAATTAAACAATTGAAATTGAAATTGTTTAAGAGAACCGATAATTACACTTCCAACAACAAAAATTAAGTGACCTTTACACATCATTCAGTCAGAGGACGTCAGTCATCTACACATATAATCAGTCATCAGGCAAAATCAAAAGGGGTTTGATTTTTCGTCAAACAAATGCACGCATACAGACTTATTTTTACAAACACTTACAGATTGATTTCAAATGACTGACCGTGTAAATGTCGCTTTATATATTTTCGTACCATAGCAAAGCAATTGTATTTACTCTTTCGTCAACAAAATTCTCCTCTTTTCAGAACTCGAACTGTAATTTAGTTCAAAATGAACATAAACAGAATCGTCCGGAGTAGTTCCGAACAACATCGAACTACCAAATGAAAATGCTATAAATGAGAAAAAACATTCCTAACGCAAAGTCGTATGATTTACATCTCATTCTCACTCTTTAAAACATCCTTATAGATACATTATTCGCGTTCTTTTTCCAACCGGTTGGTCTGTTTTGTTTTCCAAATTCTTTAATTCTGCGAAATTTCCCAACTGAAGCCAGTGGTCAAGTTCCATGAATGAAAGAATAGAAGATTACGACACTTGGTTTTTTCAGCTTTTTGTTGTTGTGTTTTTGTCACTTGTGACGTAAGCACAAACAGAAAAACAATTAAATGGTGGCTTTACCCCAACCAATGAGAAAAGAGTGCAAGGTGCTTACGTCACAAGTGAAAATAACGTCACAAGTGAAACAACAACAAAGTGAAAATGCCAAAGTGTCGTAATCTTGTATTTCTTCGTTCATGGTCAAGTTCCACCGACAAATATGGCCACGGGGGAAATTGAGTTATGTGATTACTAGAATATGTTATGTGATTACTTAAATATGTTTACAAAGGTCCTACAAAAAAATGGTGTAAATATTTTTTGTTGTAAATATAATTTTCTATTCAAAAAGTATAGTTTGATCCGTATCAAATGACGTTTAAATGGATGAAATTGCATAAAACCCAAAAAACAGAAAAAGTCAATATTTTAAAGTAATTATACAAATGGTAGTTTAAACAATTAAATTTCTAAAAATCTGATTCTTCGAAATAAATTTTCTTTTGATTCTGGGAGTACATGATAGTTTTAACAGAATTTTAACAAACAAAAATAATAACAATTTAAAAAAGTGGCGACCACGAAAAAAATGCCATAACTGCTTAATAAGTCCAAAGTATCAACTCACAGTTTGTTTTTTTGTTTCAAATTTTCTACAAGATGGTGCCCTTATTTTTTTTTTTTTATTTTTTGTTTTTATCAAAATTCATTTTAAAACAAACCTTACTTGAAATAAAAAAGTCACACGTTCCACAAAATTATTTTATGCAAAACTATAAAATTATATTATGCAAAATTATAAAATTATTGTAATGAGCGTTTTTAAAGTATTTTCATGAAAATGTTGAGTATGTTAATTTAAGGAAATTAATTATTTACTTATAAGAATAAAATTTAAAAAAAATTAACATCTGGTTTTTAAAATATTGATTTTCAAAAAAAAAAAAAAGAATTGTTTTATAATTAAAATTTTAGATAAAAACTTGGTTAAGATCCTCTGACTCGTTAAGGAGAAAGTCAAAATATAAAAAAAAAACTAATATTGTAAGTACCGTTATAACCATTTTCTAAGAAATATGGCTTAAATCATTTGAATTTTCGTTCTACAATAAACATTAAAAAAAAATACCTGCGATCGTCACCCTATACGACCCTAGAAAGCAAGTTTTAAAGATAGTGTCCCAAATGAAAATGCTAATGACAGACAGACAGACTGTCAATCAAACCTGACATTTCGATAATAGATAAGGCCAAAAATGAAGGTTTCGTCATGCCGTCCGTCGCGGTCAGTCTGACTCTGCAGATGTGTTGATGTTCGGTCGTCTGTTCACCGAGCTGCAGCGTAAACGGTTAGACGGATTTTCTTCAAATTTCAAATTTGTTATATTCGAAGTGCTGTTAAAATAACTGCGTTTTAAATTTTTTGGCTTAAAATGCACATTACGGAGATTGAGATTTAATGGTATTTACAAATTTGGTCATAAATTGATTACAGGTTACTCAAAGTTTGAACCGATTAGGCTGTAAATCAGTGAACAGAAAACCGCACATCACCCGCACATACAGACCTAAAACGGCAGGACAAAACCGGCTTTTTAAGGCTTATCTAGTATTTTAATATCAGTACCTATTAAGCAAGTACAAAATATATATTAAAAAAACAACGGTAATACTTACAATGCCTTGCTATACCTTTCTGAAAAGTCAGGAATCTCATTTTTTATTTCATTTTCAAATAAAGTTGTTTTTTGAAAAATTAATTTTGAAACTCAAAATTTTGAAAAAAAAATGTTAACCACTTTTTTTTTTTAATTTTACTTTTAGTACAATTTTTGTTTTCGAAATTCAATATTCTTATTAATTTTTAGAAAACTGGATGCTCAAATGTCTTGATTTTGCTCTTTCGTAGGAAGTAAGGGAACAAAGTTATTAAGAAAAAAACAGAGAATTATCGACAATTTTGCTGTTTACTCCCCCGTTGCTCTTTTCGCACATTTTCTTGGTCCAAAACTTGGAAGAATTTTAATTTACCATCCCTGAACAATATCCCAAAGTTTCATTAACTTCTACCTTTTTTATATAACTACCAGTCGATTGAACTAATATTATGAGCTGAAAAAAAAATTAAATTCAATACCAATTTTTCTTTGTTCAACTACAATTTAATTTTTAACTTATTTTTTTTTTTCAGTTTATAAATATTGATGAATGATGAACAAGCGTTCTTACTTTTCGAGATTAAAATCTCCAAAATTTGTCCATGTGTTATCCCAAAAACGAGGATCAGCACGACTGTCTTTGGGTTTATTGCCCGGGGGAAGAGCTGTTTCATTGTGAGCATCTAGTTCAGAAAGAAGTGCCTTAAGTATGTTTGGATATCTGAAAAAGATTTAAGTAAGAGAACATTATTTGCTTAAATGATAATTGTGGGTGGTTAAATTTATAAAACGTACAAGTAAATATTAAGTCTTTGATATATCTTATAAATGTGAGAATATAATGTATCTTTTAAGTTCAGACTTATTACTTTTTTGAAAAAAAAATTGTTAAATTCCAACTTAAGATTGCTTTGTTTACGTTCAATTATATTTGTAGTTTAGGTATATGTTTCTTATAGTATAAGGTAACGTCCATGATTTTTCAGAAATCACAATTTATTGATGCAAAAAACATTACGAACCATGAGAACATATCTTCTGGCACCTAATTAATTATCGATTTCGTCAATAATATAGAGAACAACACTCTTAAGTAAGATATTCAGACATAAATGTAAATATAATTGTTAATTAAATTCAATGCAATAATAATACTTTGTCTGCAGAATTTACATACATTATTTCTAACTTTACAGTTACAGTTTGTCGCAAGTTGATGTATCTACGTTAACTTATTACAGCTGTGAAGCTTACTACATCATAAGATTGCGGTAAAAAAAAGGTGTTCCTTTGCAATATGATTGTTGCGCGAGCAGAACCTATTCGTGAAATTCCCACAAAGAGCTGCAAAAATAAAACAATTGTATTTGATTGCATTAGATTGAACACGCGTGAAATTTTAATCATCATGGTTAAGAAGAACAGTGGGAAAAATCTTTTTTTTTGTAATCGAAAAATTAAAAAACGTATTTTTTTTTGTACTGAATTATTCAATGGATATAAGATTACTATTGAAGATCATGGATTTCGTTGGTGGTTAATTTTACATTAATAATAATATGCGATTTTGCAATGAGTAATCGTTTCTGAATTAGTGTAAGGTGTATTTGGAAATATTTGCTGTATAAAGAGTGTATTATTATGGAGAGATGAATTATTCGCATTCACACAATTTTATAGTGGTTCCGCTTCAGGCTGAAAATCAAAGAATTGGTTATTATGAAATTTTAAGCTCAAACTGTTTGAATCAGTTGGAAGTAATTTGAATCAGAAACGATAATTAGGCCATCATTTTGAAACCGCTTAATTTTAGGATTTTTTATACTTGCGATTATAGGTAGGTACTATAAAGCAAGTCTTGGATTCGTGCAAAAAAAAAAGTTTTGAGATAACAATCAAACATGATAGCGAAGTCGAAAAAAGTGAGTCTGAAAATTCTGTCTGTCCTGTATCGAAACCTACAACGTAAAGGGTTGGGCTGATTTTATTAAAAGTTGGTAAAAATCATTCTTTGAGTAATATCCCCGGAATATATTTTTTATTTTTATCCTAGGTCGTGAAATAATGGTACCTACCATATAAACGTCACCGATAATTCCAAATTTCTCGAAAAAAAAAACGATTGATTTTGATAAAATTTAACATGAGTAATTTGTTGTCAATGATGATATCTTTCATTTAACGGTACTTGCCATACAACGGTACTTTTTCGATAGCGATTATCTTTTGAAAGGCTAAACTTATTTCGACGAAATTTATTATTCAAAAATTATTTTTAAATATGATTAACGAGAAAACAGTATTACTTTATGATTTTTTTTTCAAAAAAATTCGATATATTTCTGAAGATTATTATTGAATTCATGTTTTGTTTGAAGAGTCCGTTACAATTGCTACGACTGAATCGTCTAACTTTGACACCATGGCTAAGAAATTAAAGACCAATATGAAATATCAATCGTCCATCAGCTAACATAATGTTTATTGTAAAATTTTGTTTTTAAATGCACAATCAGGGCTAAGAAAAAATAAATCAGTTTCGAAGCTTAACGACTTGATGTAAAAAGGCCCCACGTTGGGCGCCAATTTTTATAAAAATATCCAAATTCTGAATGTGAAATTCGGTTTTTGAAAGTCAATGTCTCTAAATCCTAGAATACCTCTTATTTTTCCAATTCGTTTAACTCATAATTCTGTAGGTACAAAAATTGTTTTACTCAATTTCTACACTAAATTAGACATAAAAGTCCACACTTACCGTTCAGCCAAATTGAGTGTTTCACAAGGATCATGTTTGATATTAAACAAGCATGGTGCTACCAATGGTTCACAACAAGTCCCTTGCAACAGATAAGATTTATCAATTTCATTACTATTACAACTAACTGATGCAGATCTCCTTAATTGTAGAATTTTTTGTTTCGTTGGCATCATTTTAATTGAAGTTAATGCTTTACCAGCTTGACTAGTATATAAGGCACTAATGTTGTAATCTTTTTCATTTCTCGTTCCAGCCGGTCCATACCATCCATCCCAGGCACCCTTGTAATTTGTACCCTTATGTAATTTCCATTCACCGACTGTAAGCGATGCACTACCCCAAATATCATCGATATTGTGCAGAACAGATGTACGTTTTGAATCTTTGTCAGATGATAATTCATTCCAAATGCTTATGCCATCGAGTTTCGTGTCATTTTGACTAGAGATTGAAAAAGGAATGGTTTGAAATGCATGAAAAATGCATTTTTTGAGATAACTTACCTTAAGGGAGCTCCAATGGCGGTCATTAAGGTTGGAAGCCAATCGGAAATATGCATTGTTTGCTCAGAAACACGTTGTAATGTTTCTAACTTTGGTGACCAAATAAGACCAGCTCCACGAACGCCACCTTCCCAGAGTGTATTTTTTACACCACGGAGGGGCCAATTTGAGGCGTGATTTAAGTTAAATCCTTCTGCAGGACCTCCATTGTCGGTGCTGAAGATTATTATTGAATTCATAAGCATGTTTTGTTTAGAGAGTTCGTTAACAATTGCTCCGACAGAATCGTCTAACTTTGACAACATGGCTAAGAAAGGAAAGAATAATATGAAATATTTTTTTTTTTAACTTATATCAATCGTTCAGCTAACATAATGTTTATTGTAATATTTTTTTGAATGTACAATTAATGCAAAGAAAAAAAATCAGTTCCAAATCTTAATTTGATGTTGGGCGCCATTTTTTTCTGATGTATATTATTCACTTCCAAGTTATGCGTTCGAAAAATTGAGATAACAATGAAATCAATGTCACATCACAAAGATAAATAAATTCAAAAATGGAATCCAAAAGTTCCCTCAGTCTGTCTGAATGTAGTGCCTGGGCAGCTGGAGGCTGGAACGATTTCTGTTAAACTTGTTGCTTAGTGATCTTAGGGTGATTTACCAAAAACTGTTTTCTTTTGATATTAGATATAGGTCATCGAATAACGTTACTTGTCATTAAAACGATTAGAAATGCTCCCATTTCGATTACATAAATTAATTATTTGAATCGTGATTTAATGGAAAGCATGTTTCAGATAAAGTTTATTAACAGACGACGAATCAACAGTTTGACAAATTGAAAGAAATTCTAAGTCCTGGTCGATTGTAAGTCGATACACAATTATTTTTTTTATTTCTCTTCATCCTTTAGGTATAATGTCAAATGAATCATATTTGATTCATACGATTAAATATGTCTCTTGTTCTGTACTCAGCGCGGGTTAGTCACTTTTCAACCAAAAACTTAATTTCTGACCAGAAATTTATTACATAAATAGACATTTTTTAGTAAGTACACACAACTGGAATTTATTAAAAATAATTATTTTCATTTACAGTCTGAAAGCATTTGGCAACCATAAATGCAACAACTTACTGCCTTCATAATTGTATGCACTAGGGCAACTTCTTAAAAGTTCTCCGCGGCCATTATTTAAAAAATAACTAACACATTTTCTTACCTGCGAATTTCCGGCGGTTAAAATCGGTAATATTTTGAATTCTACTAACTGCCTCATCCGGTGCCGGCAATGGATTATATGGATTCCCCGAATGTACTGCAACATGTGCCACATACATAAACAATGGCATAGAAGTGTTCCGATTCCTGATCACTTGAACTGCCGTATCTGTTATGATGTCAGTACTATATTTTCCATGCATATCGTAAGCTACATCTAAACCTGTAACATCAATTTTGTATTAACACCTGCTTACAAAAAGATATTATGTCTAATTATGCAAAACATAACCATTTCTCATATCCAGTCCCCATGAGGGATTTTCCACAGCTGTATGATCAAAATAATCATGATGACCAGTAAAACAACCTACATGACTTTGAAAGCCTCTGTACAGAGGCGTGTAAACTCGCTTGTAATGGCCTAGATGCCATTTACCTGCAATATGGGAAGAGTATCTTTATAGATATAATTAACAATGCATATATTTAAAACAATTTATAATATTTATTATTACCCCAATTCATTGAAATATTCAGGCATTAGTTTTTCACTAAGGGGAAGTCCTCGTGGTTCAGCACCAAAAAGTACAGTATGTTGCATTCCTGAGAAACAAAGTTAGATTTCAGAAGTAAGAATATATAATTTAAGAGCCAATTTTGCTACCGGTATGGATTGGATATTTTCCTGTCATTAAGGCAGATCGTGACGGTGTACATATGGGATTGACATAATATCGGTTGAGAATTATACCTGAGTAAGCTAATGCATCAATGTTAGGAGTTGGTATTTGTGATGATCCGTGAAATCCGACATCGTTGAAACCCTATTATGTTAGGGTTAGGGAATTATTAAAATAAATATAAACATAGTTAAGAGTCTGGGGTAAGATTCTTTTGAAAAATGAGATCTTGTCTTTATTACTGTATGTATACATACCAAGTCATCGGCCAAAATAAATATTATGTTAGGCTTTTCTTCTTTGTTGATAGTTGAATCTACTTCGGCAATGACGGCAAAGCCAATAAAGGCAATAAGTGTAAAGTAAATGCGTAATTTGGAACAAACCATTGTAGATTACCGTCAATGCTGTGAGGGGTATCCTGAAAGATTATTATATTTTTTTAAATATTAAATTTGAATATATATATTTAATATTGAATATATATAAAGAATTCAATTGGATGGAGATGACTACTACAATCTTCCTTAACGTCAAATCTAAACACTTTTAGCCTACTTTACAGATTAAATACTAACCTATTTTATTCACCACGCTATAAATTTAACCATGGTAGAAGATTAAACCAACACTTAAACACAATTCTCACATGCTCCTGCTCCCTAAAGAGGTTTTAAATTATTTTAACATAGTCTTTTATATGTTTGAAGAAACAGCATTGCCAGATCAATATTCATACCTAATGATGAACTCCTAGTAATTGGTGATTTCAATCTTCCAAACCTTGAATGGACTAAGTCAGCAGAATCTGAATCTTTTTGCGCTCTCAATACGTCAAATAACAACGAAATTATTTTTATCGACGGAATGAACTCATTTGGACTTAACCAACTTAGGGCCAATCTTTTCAGCTCTGGTTAAATCTTTGGTTTGTTCACCATAGAATTTTCTTAACCAGTTGTTTCGAAAGTCGGTTAACCACAGTTCGTCTTTTCACCATTTTATCTACTTTGGTTACCAAACCAGAGATAGTTCCAGTTTTCCACTGGTCCAGTTGTGAAACGGAATGTCTGGTTATGTTTGTTTATACTTTTTTGAATCCGAGAGAAAGAGATCGAAGATCTTGTCAATAATTGATAACAGCCTGTCTCGTTTCGATGTACATGGATAAACTGAATTGATTCATTTACGAACAAAGGAAAACAAAAATATTTACATAAAATATAGGGGTGTAATTTATTAAGATGGTAGATCATCATTTTTTTTTAATTTTATTCTTTACGATTAGTAATAATGATCAATAAGTATCTAATATATTATTTATCATTCAACACAAATGTGAAAAAAATAATCGCTTACAAAATTGACTGGTTAACGAAATCTCTGTTAACCATAGATTCTCTGGTTAAAATTTTGCTGAAAAGACCAAATCTCTGTTAACCGACTGGAATAATGACACTAACCACGGAAAATTCGCTGGTTAACGTAATCTATGGTAACCATAGATTCTCTGGTTAAGATTTTGTTGAAAAGACAGAATCTATGGTTACCAGCTGAAATAATCAGTGATTAAACCTAACCAGAGCTGAAAAGACTTGCCCTTAATGGTATCAAAAATATGTTTGGCAAAACTTTGGATTTGACATATTTTTCGGAAATCAATTTCTCTGATGGAACTGTATTACTTAGCGATACGAAGCACGTCGATGAAGATCGTCATCATCCTGCATTAACTATTTCTTTGAACCTAAATATTAATAACTTAACTTATCGTTGTAAGAATACGCATGAATTCAATTTTAAAAAATGTAATTTTTCTGAACTTTACTTATTATTGAATGATATTAACTGGGATGACATATTTTTAAACGTCAACTTAAATGAAATGGTCTTTCGATTTTATAAAATTTTATTTGATTGCTTTTTGGAAACTATTCCCTTACGTAAAATAAGACCGACTAGTAACACTCCGCCATGGTTTGATCTCTATATAAAAACACTTAAAAATAAAAGAAATAAGGCTTGGGTGAAGTTGAATCGATCCTGGAGTGATGAAGCTCAAAATGATTACATTATGTTTAGAGATGAATTTATAAATTACTCAAATTTTCTTTATTCAGACTTTATATCTAACACTGAAAATGATCTTAAATCTAATCCACAAAAATTCTGGAAATTTGTCAATTGCAAAAGAAAATCTGATGGGTACCCAACCAACATGAGCTATATTAATTCAGAAAGCCATTACCCAGAGGATATAGCCAATATGTTTGCTGAGTACTTTCAATGCGCATTCGAAGATGACTCTTCTTCCGAAACGAATATATTTACAGTTAATGAGTTTTCACACCTTAATTCGATTGATTTTACTATTTCAGAGGCAACTATTTTAGAGCAAATTAAAAAGTTAGATGAATGTTTAATTCCAGGTCCTGATGGCTTTCCCTCAGATATGTTAAAAAAATGTGCAATATATATGTCATATCCGTTGTTTTTGCTTTTTAATCAGTCCTTAAAATCAGCAATAACAAATTTGTTGCAGTTTACGACATTTTGTACTGACGTATTTGAAAAAAGAGAACAAGTTGACTGTATTTTCCCTGATTTTAGTAAAGCATTTGACAAACTAAGTCATCATATACTTTTAGAGAAACTAAGAACTATTGGTCTAAACGACAGATTTGTTTTGTGGTTATCGTCCTATCTTCAAGATAGATTATACAGTGTTGTTTTCAGAGGTGAACGTTCTAAATGTTTCACTGTTAACTCAGGTGTACCTCAGGGTAGCCATCTTGGTCCTTTATTATTTGTGTTATTTATTAATGATCTTCCGTCCGTTTTAGTTAATTCTATGTGTCTTATTTATGCTGATGACGTGAAAATCTTTCGAAAAATAACCTCTATTGGAGACTGCAAACTTTTACAAGAAGATCTACATAGATTTAGGGAATGGTGCAATATTAATAGTTTAATTTTAAATGTTGACAAGTGTAAAACAATGTGTTTTACACGAAAAAAAAATGTGCTGGTTTATGATTATGTGTTGAATTCGTTACCACTTTGTAATGTGTCTAATTTTACTGATCTTGGGATAGTGTTGGACTCAAAACTAACTTTTACTGACCACTTTGACCATATTATTAAAAAAGCAAACATGACTCTTGGGTTTATTAAACGTTTTTCTCGTGAGTTCCGTGACCCCTATGTTCTTAAAACTCTTTATGTCTCATTTGTAAGATCAATTTTAGAATATGGTTGTATTGTATGGGCACCATATTATACGGTTCACATAAATAGATTGGAGTCCGTTCAAAGAAGATTTATGAGATTTTGTTTACGTTTCTTTCCATGGTCGGATAGAATCATTTTGCCTCCTTACGCTCAAAGACTTCAACTAATAAATCTTCCATCTCTATCGAGCCACAGAGCGTATATACAATTTTGTTTTATAGTCGGTATAATTAATGGATCAATTTTAGCTCCGTCGATCCTCAGTCGATTTAAATTCAATGCTAATCGATATAGTTTGAGAAGGCAGTTGCCAATTTGCAACATTTACAGTAGATCAAACTATGGCGCTAATAGCCCATTTAATCTTTTAATTAAAATTTTTAATAATAATTATAATCTCATTAACTCTAGCAATGACAATGTTAAATCAAATACTGTAAAAACAATATTTTTTAATCAAAATTATTAATAATGTTCATTAAATTTATGTTTTTAATTATAAGTTTTATAAACAATGTTTACCTACCGTTAGAATTTAACGAAACTAAATAAATAAATAAATAAATAAATAAATAAATTAAAATACTAGGTACCAGAATTGATAAAATTTTAGAAAATATTTTGAATTTGAATTGAAATTGAATTTTCCTATTCAATATGAGAAAGGAAACTTCTTGAGTGCTTTACTCTTTATCAAAGTCCTTCACTGACTACTTGAATGCACTTGATGTATTGGTGGATGTGTTTTACGGAATTGGCTAGCGCAAAGCACATTTAGCGATATTATACTTATATGGTGCCTGTCCCGCATGCCTATTTGAATGGAACAGTCATACCCAAGTGCGAAAAGTTAATAAAATAAAACTGACAGTTACCGTACCGCTATGCATTATACATCGGTATTATACATCGGTGATCTTGGGACACCCTGTCTACATACTATAATATTAAGCAAATAAAAGCCGTGATATAAACAAATAACAGGTACAAAGAAAGACAAATTATATTCCCAAAATGTATTTAAACTCCGTTCTATTAAATTTAAAGCTTGTTTTTTTTAAGAGTGTCCCTATATTATACCTCACATTACCTTTCATTCGCCTACACAATTACAATTAATCAAATGCTACAGTCAAAATTACGATTTTAATTGGTGACAATGCTATTCAGTTTTGACCACTTACCTTAGTTAAAAATTATAAAGCAAAGTCATGAACACATAACGAAAGGGGAGACTCTGTGATAATTTATGCATAGGAAAAAAGACTAACAATGTAATGGGGTTTTATTTTGTTTTGTTCTATTAATAGAAGATCTTAAAATATACTTATAAAGTTTAAACAGTTTAAAGTTTGAACAGTTTTAACAGTTGTACAAACATTTGAACTACAGTTCTGCTATTTTTATCTTCCAAACTCGGCTACTTAACTAAGATCTAGTCCTGGTTAAAGGTACATGTATGTAATAATAAGCGATTGTATGCCTTTACAAGATCTGAACCACAGTTTAACCTGCCGAAATTGGTGGATAAAAAACTTGAACCACGTTGAACAATCGTGGGTACCTACAACTGGCTCTTAAAGGAATTAATTACTAGACTGTTTAAAATTTGCAGAAATATGAATATTGAACATTTTACCAAAAAAATACTAGTAGCCCAGTAAAATTAGATTTTTACTTCGGAAAAAATCCGACAAAGCTGGATGTCAACAAATCTTGGGCAAATCTTAAAAACACTACCCATTATTGGGACCGGAGCTTAATTTTGTAGGGGAAGGGGAGGGGGAAAAAGTTGGAATTCAGTTTTCGATAATTTTTTGGCAACTATGATATTCTTGGAAACTATGAATTTTTTTTCCAAAAAATGGTAAAAATTGTAAATATTATGATTCCCTACAAAAAAGATCTTAACGCTTTGTATCTTCAACCAATTTTGAGAAAAAAGATTTGAATTGCTACAAAGTATATTATTTGACAAATCAAACATTACCTACATAGAGAAAACGAAAAAAGTAGGTACGGCATTTGTTCCTGTATATCTCTGACTGTATCGTCATTTACAGACTAAACGAATGGGCCGCTTTGTATTGAATTTGATTGCTTTTACATAAATAATATAAAGAAACTGCGAAAGAATTATTCACTTCTTTTCGAATTAAGGTAGACCTCTAATAGTTTGAATTAGTGCGTTATAATACTGTATTAAGTTCAATTGTATCGCTTTTTATTATTGTAAATTTTTGATTTATTTCTAAGGCAGTGTGCCATTTGTGCTATTTTGATCCTATGGCTAAATTTTGACACTACTGAGGTGAATACAGACGTCAAAAATTAACCTGCTCAGGAGCTTGTTAAAATTTTAATTTTTGACATTCGTTTTACTGCGTTCATTTGTACATCTTCTTATTATCGGCTGCGTTCATTATTGCATCTTTTTTTAATCGATTGTATCTAAAGCGATTTGGAGAGCTTATGCCCAGTTTCACCAAAATACACTTAAAAGCATTTTAGTTAAGGGAGTTATAAAATTTATTGGCATTTTAGCTTAAAATGGTTTGCACCAACATTAGGAGGTGAATTTTAAAAAATGAGAAAACTTGATGCCAACCCCGGATTTTTATTCACCACTCATGGGTCTCTTTCATCAGAGAAAGCGAGAGGAGAGTATATTAATGGAAAAAAATCAACGGTCTCTTTGTCTTGCAATTTTAAGACGCTTTTAAAATGTATATGAAACAAAATGGGACTTTAGTTTATTGGCCCTTTTAAAACTGAAAGTGGTTGGTGAAATTGAAAAATGCTATTTTAAGATTTAACAATGCAATAAATATTTAAAAGTGTTTGGAGAAGCTGGCCATAAAGGTATCTATATAAACATTTCTGGATAGGCTCTTGAACACAAAGAATCTCATTGGGAAATTTATACCTATTTTAACAAATCCTATTTAATTTAATTGGCACAGCAAAAAGCTTAAATTTTATACACCCTATTAAAAAGGAATCAAATTTTACTGGGATCAAATTTAACAATAATTTTAAAGCAATTGGCACACGGTCTTAGGAAAGTTTAACTATATTTATATATTATATGTATTAAGGGCAAGTTTGTTAACAAAACACAGCTGTTATCTGTTTTACGAACTTGCTTTTCTTATAGCTATAGTTAAACTATCAAAATAAATAAACTACAACTAATAAAAAAAGAAAATAATTAAAAACTCACTAACTTAACTCTGACTGCAACTTACATACATACCTATAGCCAAATAGTTCAACCAGATAAAAGTTAAACAGACGTCATTATCTTTTGTGGAGCATTTAACGACTGATAATAACTTATTAGCCAATCAATTAATACAAAAGAAATGATTTTATCAAATATTGAGCTGATACAAAAAAAAAAACAAGAAACTCGTATTATGCACCCCGCTTTACCAACATAAATTGAAAAAAAAAACTTGCACTGTTTGTTTTTTAATTCAATTTTTGTGATGCTTAGCACGAACTGAGAATCTACCTTTATCCAAAATTCAACTGGACTCGAGATTCATTATGCATGCACATCGGCTCTTAATCTTCTCTATCACATAAATACTATTCCATACAAAGGATAGATTTTAAATATACCCATAGAGGGAACACTGATTGCCTCGTTCATTATTTTAATGAATTTAATTAAATATGCCTTGTATCGACAGCAGCAACAACAACAACTGCCCATTAGATTGATCAAGTATGGTAAAAGTTCTAGGTTGAAATATAAAAAAATGTTTCTATGTTTATTTTATTACTTATTTTGGCGCTTAAAATCAAATTAAATATTTGCATAATGACTAAATAAACTTTCTTATACCTAACTTACCTCTCTATAAATGGAATGCAAGATGATAATATTCAGTAACTTTTAATCTAAAACATGAAATCAAACCAGAACTTGTTTCTCTTCCCGAAATTATGTGTATGTCAACAAAAAAAAAAAAAAAAGAAAAGAAAACGAAACCTACAGGAATTTGCAAAACCTCGAATATTTTTGCAGCATCGACAGAAACAAAATTTAAATTCTAGCTGTGTAACGATCGAGTCAATGTGAAACCGAGAACTGCGGATTGGCCGCAGTCAATGTCTCAATCAGAATTATTTAGTTTCAGAATGGTTCTATGGAAATTTAAAATGTTTACAGGGTGTTAAAGTAAATAATTGACCCCATTATACACAGCTTTTGAATTCAGTACCTACCTATTTATTTAGTGAGATTTTAATTTGCGGAATTGTGATTGAAAATTGCGAAATTTTTGTGTGCGGGATATGAATGGTTGATAGTTAAAAGCGATATTTTTTGAATGCGAGATTATGAAGATTCTAACCTTGCGAGATTTCGTTTTTTAAGATTTACGTGAAATCACAGTTAAGATTTTTTTTCTTTGATTGAACAACATCCTGAGCAACAATACAAAAACATTATTGGCAAACGACATCTATTAATAATAAAACTAAAGTGGCAACACTATCACAAAAACTTTCATGGAATAATTTTGGCTTGAATGGAATTTTGGAGATTCAAATGGTGCGCAGATGGTGCTAGAAGCTAGATAGTTCAGTATGGTTCGAAAGTCCATACTACTTCAGAGTTGAGTGGTATGAATATACCAGCGCCGCCATATGTGCCAGTCTGTGAATTTGAACTATAAATCAGTGATAGATATAGATGGGTAACCGGATTTTACTCAGTAATTCGAAGTCCACTTAGGTAAAACAAAAATCGTTGTATGCAGCAGCTGTTTCAATTGAACTGAGTCATTAACCTGAAAATTTGTTTTTAGTACCGCAACACCAGAGCTGTAAAAGAATGTAAAAGTATTTTGGAATTGCATGACGTGAAGTCCCAGTCTTTTAACATATTTTTCATAATGCATTTACCATTTTTTATACCAGTACTTTATTAATTTTGAAGTCTTTATAATCGTTTAGAGCAGTCAAAAGACTTAGGCCGTGTGTTAATTGGGTTAAATGAGTTAAATTTTAACACTAGCATGGTGAATTAAACTGGTTAAAATTTAGCGAGCTGTGCAGCAGGCTAAATGGGTTAAAATTTGACGTTTCAAGATAGATAAAGAAGATTTTATTTATTATTTTTTTTCGTTTAGTTGTACATAATCACAAAATTGTAAACTATTAGCGCGAATAGATGAAGGTAAACGCAAAAAGAGCAAGAGTACCTACTGGAAAACCATATAATATATGTGAGTTTGAACGTATCCAATTGAAAAACAAAATTATATTAATATTCTTGTTTGTTTAGGGTCTCACAACGAAAAAAAAACTTAGGATATAATTGGATGGTTTGTTCACTTCACACACGGCCTAAAATAAAATGAATTCAGTAGGTATATTTTAACTGCTTGAATTCTTTGAAGTCTTTTAAAAGTCTTTTACATTCTTTTGACTGCTTGAAGTCTTTTTACTACTTGAAGTCTTTTGACTGCTTGAAGTCTTTTTACTATTTGAAGTCAATTTATTATTATTTAATTAAAATTATTATAGTAAATTGACTTCAAGCAGAAAGAAGACTTCAAGCAGTCAAAAGACTTCAGTTGTTGTTTACCATCTGAATTCTATGCTCATACGAGTATAAAATAAACAAATTGGTATTGAGGAAAGCGCCTTACACGACACAATAATATTGCGCGCAATATATTGCATACAATCCAATAAATATTAAAAATTTCTAATATTCCTCAATAAATTGTTTAAACCGGTATTATTGCGCAATACCGCCCTTACACGGTCGTGTAAGGCCCGTATAGCCCGTATAGCTTTTCGCAACACCCTGTATATTTAATCTACATAATATGCATAAGGTACACTGAAGCTTATCGGCACATTGTGTTCTTATTTCCTCTCCTGCATGGGTATTTAAACTTGATTCAAAAGCTTAAAACATAACAAAAAAGGTCACGAATTTGTCGCATGATGATCTTTTGATTAGCATACGAACATTCATAAAATTGAAAATATACCTATTTGTAGAAGGTAAAACATCTTTGATCTTGGCTATTTTGTTTAGTTTCCATAAAAGTTTTATATTATATGGGAACATTTAACTTTCATGGAATGACGTTTAAAATGTTAAACATATCAGATAGGGATTGAACTTGAATTCGGAATTTAACATTTGTGATATAAAAAATGCATAGTTAAATCAATTATTCTGAAACATGGGCATGTTCATAAAAAGATTGTTTTTAGACTACAGTTTTGCTAAGCCTGGGCTTAAACAATTATGGGGCATATTCCGAGGCATAATCATAGTTATTTTTTAACTCGAGTTTTCCTTAAACTGTGTCTAAACAATGTAATTTAAATAGGATAAACTCCAGCTTTTCGTAAATATAACTTAAACAGCGTATATGAATATGCCCCTATATACATATAATTTAAAAAGAAAATAATAAACTCTATTTTCTCTTAACAACCGCAGCTAAAACAGTGCGTCTATGAATATGCTCCTATGTATAGATAAAGTGAAATGTTTAGTTCGTTTGCACATATTTTAAAATTATGAGCACGAGTGGATGTAGCTTTCGCACGAACTTACTCAAGTAACCTTCGTGATAATAACAAGGAAAATCATTTCACCGATTTTTTTTAAACGGGATTTTTTTTTATTAAAAAAAAAAAACTGTCTGATAGCAAGACTATCTGAAAACGAATACCAAATTTCATCAAAAGCGAGTCATAAAAAAATAGTTCCATGGGAGACCCCGTTTAAAAAAATAAAGGGTACACGTCTGTCGCACTAACTTGCTCTTGTAACAAGTTACCTTTGTGTTAACAAATTGGTTTGATCAGTTTTTTTAAAGATTTTCTGTATGTCATTTTAAAAAAACACCATCAAATTTCATCAAGATCGGTGATTAAGTTTATAATAGATGGTTTGTATGAAAAAAAAAACAGTTCTATGAAAAAAAACTTTTCTTTTCTAAATTTTCTAAAAAATGGAAGTTAAAAAAAATTGTAAATAGCTACTTTTTTCCAAAATGTTTGATTGCAATTTTAATCGCCTTTCAAAAGATAACGGTATAAAAAAGGAAGAATAAATAAATTAAAAAAATCACCGTTGGCAACAAATGCTCATTTAAAATTTTATTAAAATCGGTGTCATGTTTTGTATGGAATTGTCAGTAGATAGTTACCACTTATATGGAAGTTACCGTTACTTTAATACCTAAGTTAAAAATAAATTAAAAAACGTCTGGGGATATTTCTTTAAAGCAACGTATCCACTATCCGAGGCAAACCCTTGCACTCGAGCATTGGCTCTCCTCTCGCTGAAACAGCGCATAATGGATACCTTGTTGCCGTTGTTACGCGAGCCAGCACGAACATTGACGCGCACGAAATTTGGGTGTCGCGAGCCAACCTTGATGAATTTTTAGTGCTCGCAAAGAAAACAAAACAAAGACTGTGCAAAATAAAAAACGTCTGTTGTGAATAACAATAAATTAATTTTTTAATTGCTTTTCTGCATTAATCAAGCTTAGAAATGGCCCATAGTCATGTAAAATTAACGATATAGTTAACGACATCGCATAAAATCTTATCATCTTATAAAAAGATAGAGAGAGAAAGTTTCTAACGATATCGTTAAATTTACATATTAAAGCCCCAGAACTTTTAAAACATTAAATTTCGTCAACATCGGCTTAGCCGTTAAATATACGGTATCAAAGTACCGTTCTATGGCAGGTACCAATAATATGCTTTTCTGTAGAAAACATTTTAGATGAAGGACAAAGACAAACCATTTTGGCAACAAATCACTTTTATAAAATTTTATCAAATTTGATCGTATTTTTTTTTGAAAAAAATGGAATTATCGGTAACGCTTGTATGGTAGCTACCGTTATTTTAAACCCTAGGATCAAAATAAAAGAAACGTCCGGTCATATTATTTAAAAAAAATACTTTTTAACAAGTTTATGTCTTTCAGTCTGTCTTCTGACGGTCGGGTTTTGGCTTTTAAGACTGGTAATCGAACCATTAAAAAAAATCGAGGATAGGATGTTCATTGTTTCAGTTCAATCAAAAACAATCGGCTAAGATAAATAAAGGACTACCTGTACCCGATTGTATCGACTGAACTCGATGTATCAAGTTACATGCTAGACCCTTTGGACCGCACACATTATTGCCCTAATTCTCTGTAACGAAAATCACTCCAACCGAACCAAACAAAATTCTTTATTTCACTTGCCTTTTAACTCAAGAATAATTGCTAAAAGAGTAACTTTTAACTTACACATGATTTCTCTATGGGTATAAACTCAGTAATATAATGTATGTAGGTAAATAGATCAGCAAGGAAGATTATTATATAAATTTGCTCCTCTGACGGTACGTAACGTACTTGCAGTTTTCTTGACGAGTATTTTGCCTCAATTCCAACATGATCGATTTGTTTGCAGGTTCTATGATCTGTGAGCGCCCATTGCTTTTGTGAATCTGGAGACGTGTTGTGCTGCTCATCACCATGATCTTCCTTCAATGATATTAGTTTTAAAAACCTTGATTTTTGTTTTAACACGCAACCCTTGCTTGCCTTATTAGAGCCTAATTAAAAGCAGTGATGTTATGAATTAATAACAAAAATATTGTATATCGGTTGATAATATTATTTTATTCAATAAAACGGGATTTTCAAAGGGTAGGTAGTCAAAACCATAATGATGGTAAAACTTTGAGTTGTTTCCTTTTTTTTTGTTGTTTAAATTACAATATAATTTAAATGTGACAGATTTTTTAACAATAAACTTATGGACACTGAGTATAAAAAAATTAATGACAATTTCGGAGTATGAAGAAAATCATTTAACATTTCATTCAATAAAAGATTCTGTTTACTTTTTTTTCTTTTTCGATGTTTTCTCTGCGGACATAATTTCAGCTTTACGTTTTTGATTTGATTTTGATGCGGTTGGAGTTTGTTGTGGTGTTCCTTGTGCTTTTGTTGCTTTTCTTTTCTTTTCTTGACGTTCTTTTTCTTCCAATTCAAGGTTTTCACGTTCGATTAAAGTAATTAATGTATTACAGCGTCTTTGCAATTCTAGTGCTGTTCGTGATTTGATGAACCAATCGAAACGAAATTGGGGTGATAAGCTGTAAAAGAAAAAAAAACCAAATATTTTGTTGTTACAAAAACTGTGTGAAAATTTACAAAGAAAAACAATACTAACCGAATCGCGGAACGTAACTCTTCGTAAACATTTTCCTTGTCAAAACCCAGCTTGTGTAACATGCAAACCAAGAATCTGTCTTCATTCTCAGTGTAGTTTTTACCTTTATTGTTGCCATATTGAAGACGGAGTTGATGGAATGGTGCACGATATCGAGCCATCTGTAAATACAAATAAATTATAGAACTTTCATTGGTCACCACATCAAAAAAAAAAAAAAAACAAACCTTTTGGTCAAGTGCCTTCTTAATTGACAGTCTTCTCTGTATTTTAGCTTCTCCCCTCTCAATCTGTCCCATAATCCGTTCTATATCCTGCAATTCATGACATCTCTCCCAAAATATCGCATTATATTCAATAACTTCTTCTGGAGTTTTGCCCTCAACATCCTTGGCAATATTTTCAATGTCATCTCGACCATACTTTTCGTTTGCCTTTATAAACTGATTAAAGTCACGCTTACTCCACATAGTAAAACCTTGCGTCAGCAGTGTCTCTTTCTCCAAAATTTCTTCCTCCGTCAATGGCTCAGCTTCATCTATTTTGCGTTGTTCCTCGCGCTGTGCCTTCGATGCTTCTGAGCCGAGTTCGGGATTTTTGGGAACTTTGTAATTCAAAGTCTTACGATAGAAGTAAATCTCTTGATCCAAAAGTTCAAATAGTCTTGGTGGAAAGAATTGAAAGTCCTGAACTATAGGTTGTTTCGGTGGACGGGGAGCTTTAGGTGCTTTTGGTTCAGATACTCGTAGGGCTTCGCGGAAATATGCATCAACAGCATAATTAGCTTTACGTTCACGTTTTGGCGGTTCAATCCATGCACCTACCACATTCAACTTGTGCTTCTCTCGGTAATCTTCACCCTCGAATTGATACACCGAACTCGAGGCACCCTCGCCATTATTATCAACAGTAAAGTTGCGCAATGAACTTTCACCCATTTCGTCGTATTGTGCTTTCTGTTCGTTGGTCTTAGCTTCGCCGCGTTCGAGGATCGTATCAATATCTTCATCTGTCAATTCAGAGTCTTTAGAAGCAAACACATGATTCGCACCAAAGCGAATAATGTTTAACATCTCATCTTTGTTCATTTGTGTTGTACGATTATCGACCAATCGTCCCTGTTGAATTACCATTTTATCTAATCTCAATTTGACTTCGGCACGCTCAACAATCTTCTCCTCGACGGTGTTTTCGGTTATGAATCGGAATACCCGGACCTGTTTCTTTTGACCGATACGATGAGCACGATCCATAGCTTGCAGATCCATTTGAGGATTCCAATCCGAATCATAAATAATAACCACATCGGCTGTGGCCAAATTAATTCCCAGACCTCCAGCACGAGTAGACAACATAAAGACAAACTTGGGACTGTTTTCGGCATTGTATTCTTGAATCTGTCTATTTCTGTCTTCATGAGGAGTTTGACCATCCAATCGGCAATATTGATATTGTCGCCACAAACAATAATCTTCAAGAATATCCAACATACGTGTCATTTGACTGAAAATCAGAACTCGTGATCCTTGTTCTTGTAATTTTGGAAGCAATTTGTCCAGAATAACCATTTTACCACCGTTGAATACTAAATGCTCATCGGTTGTGTATGGTGGACCAGGTTCGGCACCATCGAAAAGATATGGATGGTTGGTACACTTACGCAATTGCATGAGAATATTTTGCAGACGCATTTTCTCAACTTTTCCAGCTCCATTAACAACATCAATGTCTTTCATGAGAACTTTTGTGTACCATTCACGTTGCATTTTCGAAAGACCAACAAAAATTTTGATTTCTTTTTTTGGCTTGAGCCGTTTTTCCACCTCGGACTTGAGACGTCGCAATAAGAAAGGTTTCAACACAGCATGCAGACGTTCAACCAAAGCATTATCACCAAAGAACGTATTGGTATTAAACCATGCATCGAAATCCTCCGAACTATTAAAGACATCGGGAAGCAAGAAATTCAACAAAGCCCACAACTCATGCAGATTATTTTGCAGTGGAGTTCCAGTGATGAGTAGACGATTGGCTGTTTTGAATTCACGTAGAATTTCAGAAAGTTTAGATTTTTCATTTTTAATACGATGAGCCTCATCAATCACCATGTAACGCCAATTGAATTTTTTAAATACTGATTTTTCACGAATACACATTTCATAAGATGTGACGCAGACATCCCATTCACCGGGCATAAGGGTTTCACGAATAAATATATTACGAGCTTCTTGATCACCAATTAAACAAACCGCACGTAAAGATGGACACCACTTTTCGAATTCAATCATCCAGTTTTGAAGTGTGGATTTGGGTACAACCACAATATGAGGTCCAGCTTGATTTCTAAAAATAGATGAGTAAATTAGTTGAGCAAAAACATAAGAAAAACAATGTTCAGATGAACAAATAATGTAAATGCAGGACCTCCGGTAAGCACAAAATAATTTTTAAGCAATCAACATTAAGCCGATTTTAAACAGACATTCAGACTTCCCGAAAATGTATGTGTCAGACCTATGACCTTTTGCTGATTTTTAGGATTAATTTGTTAGTTCTAGAAGGTTAGTTTATTTATCAAAAAACAAGTTAAATACGGGAGAAAAATCCGCTTACCGTACCACAGCATGTCGAATAGGCAGACGTGGTGACAATGTGGAAACACAACCGTTTTATCCTGAGTATAAGTCTAGCAACTCACCTCCTTATTCCCTTCACGCAGTGACTATTGAATAGCTAAGATTAGGCTGAACTTTAGGGTGGTATTCGTCAATAGTAACTAACGAAGCAGGGGGGTAAATAGAAACAACGTAGAATTCATTAAGTAGCATCAACGAAATCGACCACATTCTCATCGACGAGCAACATTATTTTCATCAGAACTTTCGGAAAAGCAAACATTAACTTCGACCATTGTCTTGTTCCGATCAAGGTATGCTGAATCCGCTTAAACAATGATATATCAAAAAACTGCAATCCATAACATCACCACTGCTTACAGCGATTTTGTTTCTTTCATTCTTTCATGAATGCTAAGTAGTCATTAAAACGGTCGAAACACCAATATGCTTGGTTTATCCACGTCACCAAAAAGAAAAACCTGTTTCGATTACGAGCCTCGACAATGTTTACGCAGCAAAATAGATTACAAAGAGATCCTGCAATATAAAACTTGACCTACTGAAGTTTTCAAGCGAAAAAGAAAAGAGCAGTGGTTGTTAAGAAAAAGAAGAAAGCCCACTGTATCCGAAGATTTGAACGGATGCCTGCAAGAATAAAAGCATTTCTAGAAATTTCAATCGGTGATGGTAAACAAAATGACAACGTTAGACTTAATGAACAATTCGAAATAAACAATAATAGACACAAACCTCGTACTCTTAACCTCGAGTAACATACATAAAAAGCCCAACATAATAGAGCCGCTAGAGCTGATGGCTTGCCAGCATGACTGCCTGCTTTGTTTTTCATCGCAAATTTTTTTTCTATTTTTTAACTGTATCAACAAATGGAATAGATATTTTTTTTTGATGAAAATATTCTTCCGGACTACCTTTGTAATTATATTGTTACTCTGTTTTACATTATTCCGTAGAACTAACAACTGCAATACAATTTTTTTCGGCGATTTTCTTAGCTGCATCAAATATGCTACCAAATCTTACTTCGGAACTCTTTTGAATTTCAATAATTTCTTCATTAAGATGTTTTGCATATTTCATAAAACAGCTAAGATAGCATTATCTTTTTTGGAAAAAATTAATGAGGTTCATTATGCTAAAAATTGGATCTACAATAATTGATGTAAGTAAAGCATGTGCGTGCGCGTATTGAGTCCATCAGTTTTCAATTGATATTCGTTCACTATCTCCAACGAGCAGCAGATTATATTCATATACCTATACCGTCAAAAAACAAACTTAAGGCTATGGGATCTAATCCTAATGTCCAAATCCAATATAAAAAAGACGTTGGATGAAAGTAACGTATATTTTTTTATAATAAACTTGCTTGTGAGTTAGGAGGACGCCCACCCAAGTATCTTGAGATACTTCCAATCGCTTATTCCATGGTCGTTTAGTTGGAATAAGCCCCTGTATTGACCTTACTTTCTACGGCAAAAGCTTTCAGGTATGTTTTCGTAGAGTGTTAAATTTGCTTCAATATAAATTATACAAGCATGTTTGAGAGATATGGCGCTCCAAAAAATGTGTAATTTTTCAAATTTTGCAAACAAATGTTTAATTTTTTTTTCCGAAGCAAAATTTGAAAAATTACAATTTGAAACGATTTATTTCGGCAACGAAGTGAAATATAAAAATTCTTAGATAAGCAATATTGTAACAAAATTAATGTTTTACAAAACATATTTAACCGCTTTTGCCGTACAACTTAAGAAAAAAAGCTTAAGAGGAAATACTTAAGTCGGAGCTACTTAAGTTTGATCCGAATAAATTCACAATGATGGTATGTCCTACTGAGTTATTGATCTATTGATATGTAGCTTTCAGACAAATGGCTAGCAGCCCCTTGTTTGCTGAATATATCGATGGGTGCAAGGTTAAGAGGCATATCGAGCGGAGAGCTCCACTGAAATACATGCAGGCCGAAAGTTGAACTTTACTTAACTTACTTAGATAAGTAACTTTATTCCAGACAGTCTAAATCTTAGTGCTCAGCGAAATTTTCATTGACATTCAGTAGGGCACAACAGTGATATTTGGAACTGCGTTGTTGATTCTTAATCAATAAAATAGTATGCCATTCACATCCATTACTAGGGGATTGGTGTTGTTTTTTTTTCCTGCATATTTTCTGGCATCTTCTCTTCTTGCAGATTTGTCCGCATTTTTCAGAGACCGTTGATTCTCCCCCTAATGTTATGTCCTAATTATTATATTATATATATATTAGCATTCACTTAAAAATCTACCCCATATTTGGAAGGCTGCAAATACCACCTTTCGAACGATAAACCTAAATAAAATAAACACTACTGACCACTTGTATCTTGTATCTATCAAATTCGTACAACAACAAAAAAACTTGTTAATGAACGTGACGATGAAAAATGTTTCATTCAACAATTTGTCAATGCTTGCGTTCGCGTGCACAACTATTGTGGTTCGCATACTTTACTGTTGTTGTAATTCCATGTTAAAACACAACTGATCGAACGTATAGCTGCGGCGGGGAAATAAATCTGAAAGTATCCTAAAATTTTTAGTATACTCACGAAGCCAAGGGAGGATTGGCAAACAGCTGACTACGAATATGTGTTTGTGTGTCTTTTGACACCTATCCGGTTTTGGTCGTTCGCAAACTCATACGTTACAGACGTATCTAAAAAGCAATTTTGGTGTGCACCCGAACGTGCGCAACGTAAACATATTTGTGCTTTTATAACTAAATCTTAATATGAACATGAAGATATAATTACTTATTTACTTACTTAAAATGCTTCAGATAACCAAGAAGCGAAATTGTTTGTAAAGTCTTTCCCAAACCCATTTCATCAGCAAGTATTCCATTGATGCCATTCTCATAAAGTGATATCATCCAATTAAGTCCCCTAACTTGATAATCTCTCAGTTCACCATTCTTAATAAAACTTGGAGATGATTCGAATCGAAATACATCTTTGGAATGTGAATCTTCAGCCAGAAGTTCTTCGTCTTCTTGCTGTTCTGTCTTGCGATGACGATGACTAAAATAAAATTAAATAATTTTTTTAAAAATTACTCTTCAAACACACAAAGCAATTCCAACTTACTCAGCACCTTCTTTGTCTTTACCACCATCATCTTTAACAGCATCATCTTTTGGTTTTCCCTCCTTGGGTTTCTTCGGTGGCCGACCGGCTTTACTTTTCTGTGGACTCTTGGTGGCACTGTTTGTCATGAAATGCGTAAAGATCTCAGTTTGTTTGAGTAAAAAATCAAATCTTTTGCTGCGATCTGTTTCGATTTTATTATCGAATTCAACTTCTTTTTCTGCTGAAGAATTTGTCTCTTCAGAAGTAGTTTCATTCTGTGGATAGATGTGATTTTTTTTTATTTCATTTTTTCAAGACGCCAAGACATCTTTTTTATGAATGAGTAGGTATTTATTTTTCTTACTGAATTTTCATTGGCTTCCGCCAATCCAGCGGCTTCTTCTTCGTTGGACATTTTTTCAAAAATATATATTTTTAAACAATAAAACTAGACAAATAATTAATTGTAACAACTTTGTTTTTATTTGATAAATTTATGGTTAATTTCGCGAACCTGAAGAAAAAACCACAGCTTCACAGAGCGGCAAAATCGCAAAACACGCAAAGATTTTTGTTGTTATTGATGGTGAGGAGATCATGAATTTTCCAGATTCTTGGAAGGAAAAAAACATTTCCAATTATCCATGTTGAATGATAAAAACTCAACACGAATTCACCAATCAAAATTAACGGCGAATAGCAGAAGCTTACAGGATACACACGTTTTGAGAGTTTGGTAAAAAGTAGTGGTACATTTGCGACAAATTTTGTAAAAATTCACAATAAAAGCATTTATGCCCAGTTTCACCAAAATACACCTAAAAGTATTTAAGTTAACGGAGTAATAAAATTTATTTGCATTTAAGCTTAGAATGGTTTGCTTGCCAACCCCGGATTTTTATTCACCACTCATGGCTCTCTTTCATTAAAGCAAGCGAGAGGAGAGCATATCAATCGAGAAATTTCAACGTTCTCATAGTCTTGCATTTTTAAGACGCCTTTAAAACTGATTTGGAACAAAATGGGACTTTAGTTTATTGGCCCTTTTAAAAATGTAAATGGTTGGTGAAATTGAAAAATGCCATTTTAAAATTTAACAACCCAATAAATATTTAAAAGTGTTTGGAGAAACTGGCCAATAGTCTTTTATAGGTTTGTAGAAACAGCATTGCCAGATCAATTAAAATACTAGGTACCAGAATTGATAAAATTTTAGAAAATATTTTGAATTTGAATTTGAATCCCTTCGATGGGTCCAGCTCCCAGATGGTGTTCCTTCTTAGATAATCTCACAGAAGAGATTGAATCAGAGGTAAGAATTAATTTTTTATTGGTAGATCTTGTAACGTTATTCTTTTAGGTTGTTAAAATGTAGGATTCACAAGTTTTCTAACAACAATATTTGAATCTTTAAAACAGATTTTATTTTATTTTTGAAGAACTATTGTTAACAAGGATCTTGGTTTTCGATGGAAAGATGTATTTGGAAATAGTAAAGCTGTAGACATAATTAAGGAGGCAGTTATAATGCCGCTTAGATATCCTGGACTTTTTTCAGATAAACTCAAACCGTGGAAATCTCTTTTGTTGCATGGACCACCAGGAAAGATACAAAATTAAAATACAATAAAATACTTTATAATTTAACTTTCGTATTTAGGTGGAGGGAAAACCTTACTAGCAAGAGTTCTTTGTTCGGAAACTCATGGTCAGATAACATTTTTCAATGTAACGTCTAGCTGTATAACATCAAAGTGGCGAGGAGAATCCGAAAAAATAATAAAGGTTTGGTAAAATTTAATTTAAAACGTTAATGTCATCGAACTTGATTTTTTATTCTTCAGGTCCTGTTTCACTATGCAAAAATGTGTGCACCTTCTGTAATATTCCTAGATGAGGTTGATGCTTTAACGTCTGGACGTGATCGTGCTTCAGAACACGAAGCTTCTAAGCGTTTCAAAAATGAAAGGCTAACCGCATGAGCCTTCAAGATCGCATTCGCAAGAAGCAGGTAGCTAATGGTAATGTGGAACTAGTTGGAGGTGGCTTAGGTAATCGACAAATGAAGTTCGAGACCAAGAAACCATCGCGTGACACCAAAAAGCGTGAATTCGAGATGAAGAAGCATAGAGAAGAGCGTAAGAAGGTCATTCGACCAATAAAGTCACTAAAATTGAAGAAAGTTAATTTTAAGTAAACAAAAAAGAAAATAAATACATACATTAGAAAACCTACTGTAGATGTACCGTTGATTCTGGGCAATTTTTTTTATTTCTTTTAGTTTATTGTTCTTTTTACAGTTGACTTGAATTAATTATCCTGTTTCGCTAAAAAACAATCCCCTAGTTGAAGGGTGCTTTTCTGCGCAAAGGATACGAAATGCATGTTGTAAACTGTGTAAAGGAAGCACCACCAATATTCTGGCAACTGCATTCTACAGTCTTCACATGTGCATTGTGTTTTTTTAATTTTCAAGCATTCATCGGGAAGCGCAATTAACAGAGTATTGTCTGTTCATTGTCGTGTTTTGGCATATAAATTGTAAAGAGGCGTAGACCTACAATCGTTTTCTTTTATTTTTGTTAAGGCTTAACTTGCGCTGAGATATTTTTATTCTGTAAACTCCAAACTGAAGGGTTGTTATTTTTATAAGAGTGCATTGAAGAATAATTTCGTATATGGATAAGTATTCCTCTGGTTGATTTGGTTGCAGCAGTATCTTCTTGCTCTTAATATCAACCGTTTCGGCAACTTGACCAATTTTTAACCTCAATGTGACCATTCTGGCTAGCTGCCTGTAAAGCAGTATGTCCGGCAAATTCTGCGTTGACATTGGCCAAGCTACTTCCAGATGTTACTGGTGATGCTCCAGTTAGGTATTCTTCACAGCGGGTCTGAAATATAAATTAAATAATGAAAAATAAAATTGTCCACTGCTTATCTTGGTGATTCCGATGACCAAATCAGACTCTTGCTTTATTATATTACATATATAATAGATAATCTGTTTTGTTAAACAAAAAAAAAATTAAACAAAAAACTGAATCAGAAATTTGATAGCTAGATTTGATTTTTTTAGGTACATATCGATATCGGGCAGAATGCCTTTTTTTAGCTGTTGTATCTCATCACAGATGACAGAGGTCGGAGGACGACACGTTCGAATATCGTGCATTTATTTGCGAGCCTCTAAAAGCCAGAGACAGGTTCAAATACTATTGAGTCGTTCATCTTTTGCCTTTGGAATGTGATCGGTTCTTGACATTGTCAAGCTGGCCAGTTCCACTCCGGCAAATTCTCCGTTGACATCGGCCAAGCTACTGCCAGATGTTACTGGTGATGCTCCAGTTAGGTATTCTTCACAGCGGTCTGAAATATAAAACAAAATATTAATAAAACATTGAAGAATCTAAAAATGTTTATGATTCTTACCGCATAACCATTGGCAGCAGCTTTGACACACTCTTCGGTAGCATCACCTGAGACATTCGGTTCAAAAAGCCGACAAACGTTCTCCATTCAAGGTGACTGGGACACAATTACCATCGGACGTCGATGAGGCCTAAAACACAAATAAATTTATAAAACTTCGCTATGATTAAAACAGAAAAAAACTCACAACTTTGGTCACAGCCAGGGGATTGTACGCCCAAGATGTATTCTTAATTTTCACTTTCAAATCATTGTCGTGATAAACCTTTCAGATCTGCAATTCCTTCGAAACCAACTCGATAGATATTTTTAGCTCCGTTGTCCCACACTGCTTATCTTGGTGATGTCGATGACCAAATCAGACTCTTTCTTTATTATATTACATATATAATAGATAATTTGTTTTGTTAAACAAAAAAAAAATTAAACAAAAAACTGAATCAGAAATTTGATAGCTAGATTTGATTTTTTTAAAGTAAACAATAGAAAATGACATTTGATTTCAAAGTCGTATGTCTATCCCACTCGATCGCATAACTTAAGAAACAAATAAGGGATTTTCTCACTCTTACACTCTGAAGTTGGATGTAGTTAACTTTGTTATTCCTTGGAATAGTTAACTGACTCTTTTTTATTGCTTGAAAAATCCGACAGTGTTATCAGACTGTTAAAGAGTCAGTTAATTTTATTCTTCTCATAGCTAACTGACTGTTTAACTGACGAATGAAAAATTGGCCCTAAATATTTAAAAGTGTTTGGAGAAACTGGCCATTAGCGAAGTATTTAGATGCTTCTGCTTTATGTTGATCTGTAGTTATGAAGAAAAATTAAATGGGGGACATAGCTAACAGAAGAAGGAAAGGGGATAGGATACTATATATAATTTGTGCTACACAGCGTTTATAATTTTTTTCAGGAATTTGAAAAAAAAAAAATAAGCCAAGTCTGACAATTTGAAAGAAAGTCTGACAATTTGAAAGAAAAAAAAATACAGAAGAAGAATCAAAAATCAGGATGCAACCAAATTGTTTTAATTTTCGTTCTTTAACTTTCCTGTAATCTTGATTTATTTATTTATTTATTTGGTCAAGTTCTAAGCTTACAGACTTCTTAAAAATACAAATTATAAATCAAACTGAAACATAAATATAATTAATCATCCCATAAATTTCATTTTAAAAAGAACTTCTGCGTTTCGATTTCCTCTCTCTTTCAAACAAGTGTAAATTTTATATCTTATGCCCTATTTATTTGTGGAAGATGAATTATGTATTTTTATTGCGATTTAAACCCTTCTTGCTGAACAAATCCCGTTTTTTTTTCAAAAAAAATGAGTGAACGGAAACCAATATTATTTTTATTTTATCGATTTTTTAAACAAGCACGTTTGTCTAATAAAATGACCGTTACTACATGACCGTTACAAAACAACTCACACTAAAATAATAGTGCCGCATTCTTTTCGCAAAACATCTCTTCCTACATTTCTTCTTAATTGCTCAAAGCTAAAAAAAAGAAAAACGCCTATTTTTATCTGCTTTAAATCTGAGCTCGGAGTACACATATCTGAGCCAAAAAAGAAAAAAATCATTTTCATTTTGAGCACAATATTGGAAATTTTCCAGTTCATGGAACTGGTTACAAACTGGAATCTTGAAATGTTTTGAGTCTCTTGCTTTTTATTTTATGTTCTGAAATCAGCTGTGAGCTGTCAAGTAAAAGTAATACATTTTGAAAACTTTTTTGTAGCAGCAAAGTTTTAAAAGTATATTTTATTTTCAAGCATACATTTGTTATTCTTTAAAAATAAAAACCTAAATTGATCATTTTTTAGTGTCTTCAAGTAATGTGATGTAAACCAGACATCTTTGAAGACTAAACTTAAAGTAAACAAAAAAGAATCTTCGAAAAATACCCATTTGTTCTTATAAAACAATATGAGGTGAAAACTCAAAAAAAAAAATGTATTAAGAAATTAAACATCCATCCATTAGAAATGTCATTAAGAAAATAAATTAAACTAATGTGTTAGATATTAATAAATTTTTAATCCAATAATTTGTACGTGTACATCCATTGCAACGACCGATCAAAGAGCTTCGATCATCTTCAGCAAAATAAAATGTTTCATCGAAGTCTCGAGGTTGGTCGCATTCTGCGGATCCGTTATCAAGTGCCGAAAATATTGAACAAAGACAATAATCAAAATGTAAGTCGGACTTAATCGAACAATTAATAATTTCTAAATATTTATATAATTTTCCTTCAAAAGGTTTCTATGCAATCCGGAAGACTCTATTCAAATATCCTCTCAAGCCAGCCACTCAAAAAATGCGAAACTCGATTGTCTGTGACACTTAAATCTCTCCCCATAGGAACAAAACACTCAAATGTAAGCAAAATACTTTTTCTCTTCAAAATGATGATGAGATTTTTATGAATTATGAGTCATCATACATATTTGTAGGTACCTATTGAATTTGCAATCTAATTATAATTTTTACTTTTTGTCAATTTAACAGGCAGCTTTTTATGCGACCTCAAATGATCAGAGTTCAAAAACAAACACACCTGCGGTGACGACAGCTGCAGGGTCCACATCTACGCCAGCGACAAATTCCAACAATCAAAAAATAACCAAATTAGAAGTACAAACAAAAAAGGGTATACTCTCTGTGACAACCACAATTGAAGATTCAAAGCTAAATGATGTGGTTTTTGAGAAAGAGATAACGAAACCCAATGTGAAGGCAATAGAAGTTACGAAAGTTGCTGTTAAAGCAGTTGCAAATGTTGTGGCAAATGTTGTTTCTAAAGTTGTTTCAGAAGAAAAAGTAGAACAAGTAGTACAACCAAAGGTAAGCAAAAAATACCGCAAATTAGTCGTCTCCAGAGAAAATAGAAAAACCTTCGCCTCATAGCGAACGTTTAGAAAATCCAAAAGTTCGTAATATTAGGAACGCTAGCTTTGACATACAAATAAAGAAACATCTCCTTTCGCGAAAGGTTTGCCTTTTGAGGTGGTAAAATGAATGATTTATAAAAAGGGTTCGCTTGAAGTCGAACGTTCGATTTTTTGATATTCTAACGTATTCTGCCTTTTCTATTGCTCATTTTTTGTTGCCTCAAGCAAGTTAACGTTTAAGTTACTTTTGTGATTTTCAAAACAATGTAAAACAAATCATAAATTTTTCTGCAATCTGTATTGTCATTTAAAGGCCTCGCCATATTTCCATGACCCTCGTAGAGCCGCTAAGGGTTTTCATCATTATCCTACATTGCTGTTAATATTTCTAATTTGCACATAATTCTCTACAGAAAGTTTTGATAACGTGTCGCCTTGTCTCAGAACTTTTTCAACATCCAAAGGTTGTTGGTGTTCTTACCGATTTTAACTTCTGCATCGTATTAAGTTAAGTATTCTAGAAAAATGATCTTTGCAGATCCTCAACAATCTGGCCTTGTAGCCTTAGGTAGAACTTTTCACCGTTTGGTAAAAATTTAAAACTTCACTCCTGCCGGTAGAGCCCTCGACTGCCCACTTCTCGCGCTTCCTATGGCTAGTAGGAATTCTGATGGCTAGTTAATAATGTCTCCACTAGTCCATTGCTGAAAAATTAAAAGAAACGCTTTCAATTTACATTCTGGGCTTTGGGGCGGCATAGATATCCGAGTACGTGACCGAGCCCCACGGAACGATCAGACAGACAAACATGTCTGGCCTCTACCATTATGTAATAAATTTCGTTGACGTTTTTTTTTTTTAAATCAAAAGACCGTAAAATTTCGTATAACATTACGTCCTACCGCGAAGTATCCCATCCTGTATTCATTGCCGCAGGTATCGTTGTGCAGGCTGAACCAAAGACGCCCTTCTTTCTAAATCTAGCATTGAAGTTAACCAGAGAAAATTTTCACATCGTACTTTGGGCACATATTGTACGTGTTCGAATGTGTAGAATGTCTCTCACTTCCGTAGATGCGTGGTCTCCGCGTTATTCAAGGTCTCCACTAATTATTCGTCTGTAATGATAGTGCATTCCAAATACAGATTCGATATTCGTTGCCTTGTTTCTTTTGTTTGGGTCGTAAATATCAAAAACATCCCTATAAGATGCTTGGTGTTGTTTCGGAACCATAGTATTTCTTGCATAGTAGGGCCAAATAGCACTAGGTTTCATTGTAATTGGTGCAAAAGAAAGGCCTTAAACCCTTGGTATGTTTTCATTACTTTCTGGTAAATTAAGGGATATTTTTCTTGCTTCAACTCACCTCCAAGTCATTCAGTTTAATATGTCTGTTATCTCGCGGAGGCAATATTTTCCTATGTAGTTTTTAATTAAGTTTGCAATGATTTTTTTTTTATTATTATTTAGAAACGAACAAAATTTGATAGCAATCGTGCTTCGTTGGAAAGAAACTTCATTACACCTGCACGCGCTATGACGGATTTTCTTCTAAAACCAAGCGACCTTGAAAGCTTGCCAAAAATCAAACGCCGTTCCCCATATGAACAAGAACCACCAATTACAGTATATTGGCGTAAAGATGTTGAGGCTAAAGCAATTGAAGTTTGGGGTTCCAAAGAAAATTTACTACGTGAATGTTTGAAACGTGAAATCGAACGCAAGACACATCAGCAAAGTAAACATTTTGAATTAAAAATATTAACAAATAAATAAAGTCTTATTTACTTTATTTAGATATATTTACGGTTAAAAGACGTCTGAGGGACTATCGAAGAGAAATCGGCAGCAGAACAGTTGTAATGGAAGATGAACCAGGACTGAGAGGGAAATCTGCACGTGTGGTTCTTATTGCAATTGGAATGTTAGTGAGAATTCAGAAAATAATTTATTTATAATAATTTTTAAATCTTTAATAGAAATACAACAAATTTTATTGTAAAAACATTTGCATGGCTATCAAGTGGATCACATAGTATGTTTGCTGAAGCTATACACTCTCTGGCAGATACAATCAATCAATTGATTCTTGCGTACGGCATTCATAAATCTACACAGGTAAAAAGAAAATAGACAACTTGATTTGTTTACAAAATTCCACAGAGAATCAAGCATAACACCCTTAAATGTATTTAATCCTAGATGGCAGACTCTGACCACCCATATGGATACACAAACATGAAATATGTTTCTTCTTTGATTTCTGGTGTTGGTATCTTCTGTGTTGGAACAGGACTTTCAATATACCATGGGGTTCAAGGTCTTATACATCCCGAACCTGTTCAGGATTACTTTTGGGCTTTTTGTACTCTTGGTGGATCGATGATGTCCGAAGGTGCTACACTAATGGTAGCTATAAATGAAATCAGACGTTCTGCAGCGAATAATGGAATGACATTCAAAGAATATGGTTTGAAAAGAAAAAAACGAAAAGAAGTTGTTAAAAAATGTTGCTATTTTTTTTATTTTATTATTTTAGTATTGCGGGGGAAAGATCCATGTGTAAATGTGGTACTAACAGAAGATGCAGCTGCTGTAACTAGTGTAGCTGTGGCAGCTACATGTATGACTTTGTCATCAATATCTGGCTCTCATGTTCCAGATGCTGTAGGATCACTTTTGGTTGGAGGTATTTTGGGAGCTGTTGCATCGTTTATAATCTATACAAACGTTGCTGCGCTTGTGGGCAAGTAAGTTGTAATTTTTGTTTGTCAATGACCAATCAGTTCACCAATAGTTTTAATTTTCAGATCTATTTCTCAGGAGCATCTTAATAAAATTAACTCCGAACTCGAAAATGATGTTATGATCAGGGCTATACATGACGTTAAAGGAATTGATATGGGAAACTCACTTGTTAGATATAAGGTAAGTTCAAATTAAAAGGAAAAAATTATGAAACAATTGTTCTCTTAAGTACACTATATATTTTACTTTAAAATGCTCAAGATCTGATTGCCATTGCAAGAGACTTCGCAAATTCTCTATATTTGTTTCTTACGTCCCATTCTATTAAATACACTATTATTATATCAACAAATTGCACGTCGTAAACAAAAGTGGCACTATACAAAATTTAACACTTTAAAGTTATAGCGACATCTAGGTTCCGATATATACCACCCATCTTTTGTTAAGATATTCGTTTTATACTTTGTCTATTTTCCACAGGAAAATAGACAAACACTTTTAAGTTTAACGCAAATCACTCAATTGCTAAAAGATAAAATGACACTTTTTTGCACAATGGCGATTAATTTTTAAGTTAAGAATTTTTATGATACTGAAAACTGAATTCTTTAATGTCATAATTCGTTTATCGTCGGTTTTCTCCTAAAAAACAGTGATTTTATGTTCAGTGAAATTATTTAACAGACACTTTTGGTTTAAAGCCATTTTTCAATATTTTTCTTGTTCTAACCGTAAAAAACATTTAGTTTATAACAGTCATATTTTGTTTAGTGCCGTTCTAACAATAATAAAATTTCATTTTATTTATAATTACGTGCCACTATACCGAACTTTTTCAAAAAACAATTTTTTTTTTAAATACACATGATTTTTTTTTGTAATCTTAAAATGCCATTTTATAAGAAGATAAATATACTATATTGTGGCAAAGTAACTCACCATTTTAATATTTTTTCTGCGAGTTATCGACAATTGAAGTAAGTCCAAATATTTAAACGGCCATATCTCAAAACTAGGTTTTTTGTTTAGTGACACTTTTGTTTTCAACGTGCGAAATGTTTTCCTGTGAAAACAAATCTAGTTGAAGAGAACCGTTTGACAATGCAAAATAGCTTTTATCTGGGACGGTCTTAATGATTTATTCATATGCTTCCTCGATAGTGACTTAATTCAGCGCTGATATGATGAACAAATTAAATGATAAGATATAAGGTTGAGAGAAGTAAGTTATTACAAAATTTAAGTTATTATTAAATTTACACCGATCATCTTTCCAAGAGTATTAAATATTACATTTTCTCTCATTCTAGGCCGAAATTGATTTTGATGGGCGTGAACTGACAAGATCTTACCTAGATAAACAAGAGCTTAACGAACTGTTAAAGGTAAGTAAATTTATATTAGAGAATAACTTATGCGATTAAAATAAAATGTCTAGACTAGACGATCAAAGAAAAGATAAAAAAACCCGGCTTATCCGAAAATAACTATCCATTATGTCAGAAAAAACATGGTGAATTTCATACGATTATGATGAATATGATAATGCAGCAAAACCCAGTCAAATTAAACCAGTTAAATTGACCATTTGCGTTTCGTTTCTGCAGATGTAAAGTGAATTATGTATGGCATAGTTTTGTCACAATCTTGAAACTTAAGCAAAGGTTTTGATCAATGATCAATAGTGATAGAGATAGTTACACATATGTTTTACAATTTTTTTTAAGATACCACAAGTAATGTTCTCATTTTTATTGAATGAAAGGCCAATTAAGTGTCTAGATTAAAAAAAAAAACAATTCAGTCGCCATCCAGTAAACAATTAACATATGAAGTTGTTTGTATTTTTTTAAAGAACCCGAAGCAGTTTGTAAATAATATTCTATTATGCCCTGTTGCTATGTATGTACATATGTCAATGAAATGAACAATTCATACCTATATACACTCAGTTACAAAAAAAGTGGCGCAGTCATACTTTTTGATGTGTTGTTATCATTTTGACAACCTTATCCAAGGTATGCCCAGGCGAATTAAAGCTTTATTAGATGTTCGTGGAGGCAATACCCACTATTGAAGAAACAAGGACTAGTTTAAAAAAAAAAATGTAAAAGTTTAAGTTTTGAAGTTTTATGCCCATTTTCCTTAATTTATGGTTTATTTCTAAGTTCTTCCTATTTTTTCGTTTTTTATTACATGAATGACTTACTTTTATGTTAATAAACAAAACTGTACCAGAAAAACGTTTATTTGTTTAAGTTACTTCAAAATGTTGCAAAATTTCAAGGTGCGCCACTTTTTTTGTAACTCAGTGTAAATATGACTGTTTATTTCAGTAGCCGTGTTCTATTTTACACTGACCAAACAATGCTTTGTATAATGAAATATCAATGGCTAAGTGCATAAACGTTCTAAGTAGGTACACTGCCAATGGATTAAATATTTTTGTCCCAATGGTTTTGATCTTTGCTGATAGTGCCTAATATACTCAATCGCTGTAGAGAAGAGAATACACAACTGGTGCATATCGAGCTCGAGCGCCACATCATACGTACATAGATACATTCGCATTGTCCGAAAACCAGGGTGTCTGAAAACTGAAAAAATCTGATCGTTCACTCAATTGATGACGTGTTCAATGATTGCTTTTGAAGAGATGAATATTATCGAACTTCGTCAATTGACGAAGTTGTGTTACCATTAATTAACCTGGGTAACCACTATAAAATCTTAACATTTTCGACTTCGAAACTTTACACACGTCATTCGCTATGGATTTTAATTCAGCCGCCATAACAGGCAAGTAAAACCTATCACAAAGACCATGCGAAGTCTTAAATATACCGCCATGCTATACTTTTGGTGGTTGTTGTGTCCGAAGTATTATAAAATCGGCTAGCTGTGATGGAATCTATTGCTTCCACACTGTGTCATCTTCAACTGGGTCACCTGTAGGTACACTGTTTGCATTTTTTGTATAAGTGTTATTAATTTGTGGCAGGTTTCCACTTTCCTAAAAACGAAACAATTTTAAACAGAACTGAATGTTTCTTACAAATACACAAAATGAAAACGTTGTGACAAGATACAAAAAATATAAAAGAATCGTTTGAAGACAAAAAAATCATCAATATTGAAAAAGAAAAAAAAATATCCAAATTTGAAAGAATATTTTAAACTTTTATTTGATAAACCACAATAGGTAGCAAAATTCTACAAAAGAATCATAATTTGATTATTTTATTTGACTTACAGGCTGTGAAGTCATTCCAAACTAACGAAGAACTTGAACTATTTCTTTTAACACATGGCGAAAATATTGTTGATCTAATGGGAGGAGAAATCGACAGAATAGAAATGAAGTTAAGGGTAAGTTCAAATAAGAAAACAATTACATATTGATTTCTGTTTTAAATAAAAACTTCTTTTTTCAATACAGAAAAAGTTCCCCGAACTGCGACATTGTGATTTAGAAATACTTTAAATTATTTGTTTGTACATAAAATATTACTTAACTATATTTTTCTCTTAATAATGTTGATATTGTTACCTGTGAATCTGTAAAACAGCAGCATTTTAATTAAATGATAAAAATCAAAATAACATACAATTTGGAAGATGATTTTAGAAAAAAAAAAATAAATTAAATAAAAACGTGTATGACACATTGTCTATTTTCTATTATATTCTTGTGAAAATAAAGGAAAACATTATAACATTTGGCTGTACAAAAAATGTGTTTTTTTTAAATTTATTTAAAGAAAGTTTGAAAGTTTTTAGTCAATTTTGTTTCGTATTTCAATTCTATATTTTGTTTTACATCTTATTTGCCCTATATGGTTGGTTGAGTATGATATCCGAAAAAGGGAATACAAAACGAAAGAGATGAAATTAAAAATAGTATGCAATACAATACTTTATTTTCGCCTCCAAAAACGATTCGAATCGTATTCAAAAATCAGGTTCCTGCTGGTTAGAAAGATTTCCATTAAATTAAACCTGATGTGTAATATGCAGATTGTCTTTCGCGGAGTACCGTTATTCAGAAATGCCAAAAAATATCAAAAAAATGAAAATAAACGAAATCGTTTTAGCAATTATCAATTTATGGCCAAATAAGTAAAAACAGCGGTGACACCAAATCTTTGTTATTTGAATTGGTGAACCGAAACCTTAAATGTTAAATGCTAAACTGCAAATACTCATATAACGTACACAAAGTTTTATCGAAATAATTAGAACGGTTTCCGAGATAATTTAAAAAAAAAAAACAAATAAAAACCGTTCGTACCCGTCTTAAAACACAATTTGATTTTTTCTGCAGGGAATTCTCTTGGTATATCGATTAGTTGTCGATAATTACGACGTACTGACGGCATGACGAAATTTACGTTTTTAAACTTCTCTTTCTCTATTTTCCTCACACGAACGCAATAATTGCTTTATTAGTAAGGTTACCTATCTCATCGCGGCATTTGAAATGAACACTAACCGATAGGTTAGGTTTAGCCCTAACATTTGCAAAACTGATGGATGATCGGACAAACTTTTTCAGGTTCGTTGTCAGACAATGTGAATTTCCTGCATCTTTTTAACCTGTTCTCTTCACTACACGCTCTCGGAAATAAAATATATTTTAGAAGAGTTTTGGGCTGCATAAAACGAAAATATTATTTAGTTGCTGCTAAAACATATGAAAAAAGTTATGAGCTAAAGTTTTAGAGTCTCATCATAAATTGATAATTATTTTCATTTAATTAACTCCTATAAGTATGCTATATTTCTGATCCAATGTTCAAAGGCTTTATTGTGGGGAAGATTTGTCTTTTTTTTTACCCAGAATTTTTTCAGATGCTTTTGGGAAATAAAGTACCCTGTTGTGGGAAAAAGATTAATTTTTTTTAGTTCAAGTCATTTCCCACACACAGTTATATCGTTGCAATAACTACAGTTTTTTTAAATACTGTTTTTTAAAAAATAAAAAAAAAAAACAAATGATTTCTATGGCCTTGAAATAAAGAAACACGAAAACACGCCGAAAAAATCACTGGAAATGTTCATTTTCTAACTAAACTTCCGTGAAAAAGTTTGTTTATTTAAGATTTTTGAAATCTTCTGGCAGGGGTTTGGCCGCTCTTAAAAGATCTTGTACCTACTTATCTGTTCCCAGGGAAGTATTCCCAAAATTGTGATGAAAACTAATTTCCATTTTTGTTATGAACTGAAAGTACAACTAAATTTGATTTTTTTTTTTAAAGGAGTTTTCGTCATGCCGTCCGTCGGTCTGTCTGTGCGGATGTGCGTATGTGCGGACGTGAGTATGTGCCGATGTTCGGTTGTATGTTCACCGAGCTACAGCTTAAACGGCTGGGCGGATTTTCTTCAAATACTACTTTTTGGTGATTCCCTGAGGACAAATTTGAATTTTTTTTTTAGCCCAGCTATAACGGGTACCTCCCATATAACTGTTTTAGTTTTTCCAAATTTCCTCGAAAACTCTGTGAACGTTATATTTGGAGTGCTCTTAATATAACTACATTTCAGGTTTTTGGCTAAAAATGCACATAACAGAGATTTGCTGTTAACGATTTTTACAAACTTTCCCATAACTTGATAACGGCTGATCCGATTCCTTTGAAATAACATTCAACACAAGATGACATTCACAGTTTATTGCTCGACGCCCGTTTAATTTTTTGATATTTTTCGAACTTTCTGTAGAATTTAATATAAAATTTGTGTAGTCCCATAGTTGGCTACAAGAGCAAGTTGCGACCGAGTCGTACATTTTATTTTTGGTTACCTGTCTGACCCAAAAATTTGCTGTTGGCTTTTGGTCTATTAATTTGAAGACAATTTGTTATATGACAATCGGTTATAATATCAATACAAACATAGTTAGTTCACTTTTGCTAAATTTTGTTAAATAAGGTGCATTTAACGATATTAGGTACCGCTAATAAGATTTTTCCGACAAAAAATTCTGATATTAAACATCGCAATCGATCGGTTTTTTTGTTCAAGAAAAATAGAATAATTGGTTTTTCAAAAAAAAAAAAAAATATTTCATTAAATACCTAGGTAGGTACCTACTTATTTTTTCTATATTAAGTACCTATGTTAATACTTTTTGAGTAAATTATTTCCGAAGAAAATTTGTCTATGAAAAACGCATCACCCTTCAACAAAACACTCATATAAAATTTTGTAAAAGTCGATTTTTTCGAAAAAAAGGAATTATCGGTATTCCTATTACCCTAAGAATACGTTGTAATCAGATCTGCCCAACCTTTTAGGCTGAAGTTTTCCATACAGACAGACAGAATTTTCAGACCTACTTTTTTCGTCTTATCTATAATCGTAATGTCATGTTTGATTGTTTTTGTTATACCTACCAACATATAATTTTTGTTTACAAGTGCATAATTTGCCTTAAGACCTTTACACGGTCAGTCATTTGACATCAATCTGTAATATAGTATTTGTAAAAATATTTCTTTAGGCGTGCATTTGTTTGACGAAAAATCAAAACCCTTTTGATTTTGCCTGATGACTAATTATATGTGTAGATGACTGACGTCCTCAGACTGGCCGTGAAAAGGTCGCTTTATAATACCTACCTACATATTATTATGTGTAGGTAGGTAGGTAGCTAATAAAATTATTTAAACCACTTTAATCGAACAACTTGAAAGAGATTATTAAAATCTTCAAGTCTACTTTTTTGATCTCCCATATCGAGTTCTATTGAACTTCTCTTAACATGATTTACGAATGTTAAACTTGTCCAAATAGAGAAAGTTAACATTTAAAATTTGAAAAAATTCACAGATACAAAATGTTGATTATCAACTTAGCAACATTGTTTTTGTTTCTCTGTGGGCACCAGTGGAGTGGACTGGACAACATACTGAGTGAACATCTTCTCAAATGTTTTTTTTTTCTCTTGAACGTTTTGTATACTTGTACTTGTTTTTCCATCTTTTCTTCACCATGTTGAAACGATGAAAGTAGACCATGATTTGAGTATAGGTATACATTTTTGTAGCTATTACCAACCCTGAGAATACCCATCGCCTCGCCATCAGGATTCATTAGAAGTCATGCGTGAAAAATATTATTATAAAACTACCTATAAAAAATTTGTATCTTATCGAAAGGGTGTTCCTGTTATTAAAATCTTGTCAACATGTTTAGTAGCCAATATTCAAATCAAGACGGAAGTAGTTTGTAATTTAAATATGTATGACTGGTTTTCATTAAAAGGTAAACTTCTTAGACAAGTTTTCTCTATTCAATAATTACAATATTATCTACAAATGCTAGTAGAACCCGATTTTGCTAATAAACCGTTCTGTGATGATGTCTTTTTCTAGTTTCTATACCTACCTACCCCATGCTAAGATTCTCGTCTAATTCCAATCCTATCCCTATGCATCCATGGCATTAAAGAAGCCTCTATGCTAGCAAAATTGATGAAGATGTTCGTTTCTCTATGGTGTTGTTTGTTGTTTGCTGAACTTCATTGACCAAATGATGAAGATGATAAACACACCTCCGCTGTAGGGTTGCCACTATATATTTTAGAAATGAAGAAAGTAGTATTATGAAAGTAAAGGTATAATAATAATGTTGAATTTAAAAGAATACCTACAAATATTTCTATCACGTTTAAAGATAAAATTGACAAAAGCTGTCATTATAACAAACTAGCTGACCCGTCAGACGTTGTGCTAAGTAATTTATGCAATTTTTTTCTTTTCGTAAGAAAAAATTAACTTAATTAAATAAATATTTGCTTACCAATGAACAATTTTGTCTGATATGTACTATATTTTATAGACGAAATGAAAAATTAAAAAATGTTTGCTAGCTAAGGTATTAGATGGCTTTATCGTGATTCGAAGTATTTCATCTGAACTGAAGTCGTCACTACTTTACTATCATTATCATAGGTTGGGTTAGGTTTGCGGGTTGCGGTAGGAGAGCCATATAGCTCAACCCCAACTCACTTAGGTCATTGTGATGCCCATTTGGGGGTTTACCAATTCCTCATCTTACCATTCTCGTAGTCGATATATAGTTTCTTAGCATCATCCCGGTGTGTCCACAATCCGTTTCCTCTTGCGAATCTATATAGATTTGTTATTGTGCACTCTGATAGTTCTTTGATGCTTTCGAAGAAGTATTTCCCCAGAGTTTTATTTCATAAATGGGAGATACTGGGGCAGTGACAGAGGTAGTGGGTTTTTACTCGTCACTCATGTTCTTCCTCGTCACTGCAACCTCTACACAGATCGTTTTCAGTTAGACGTAGTTTTTTGGCGTGATATCTTAGCATGTTATGGCCAGTTAAAACACCTACCAACGTCGATACAGACTTCCTGCCTTTTTGAATGATTGCATTCGTTTTATTTTTATCGTACTGCGGCGACAGTTTTCTAGCTACCTCACAAGTGTTTAGGTTTGCCCATCTTGAGTTGGCTATTGACAGGATTTCACACATTATCTTAAGTTTGAGGTCGGAGGTTTTACGGTATTTTCTGAGAGTAGATATCATTATCATTGTTTTTCAACACTTTCAAGCATTATAGGCAATAATTGCATATTAAGTTGGTGGTTTTAAGAATAATGATTCGATAGAAAAATTCGACATTAAGTACTGTAAGCTACACAACGAGAAAACGAAGTTGAACAGCTGGAGAATTTCGAGAGTTCGCTATCAATGTAGAATCACGCTTTCACAACGAAGCCAACGAAAACCTACATAATGTTCTCACCTGGCGAGTTCCGAACAGTGTCGGATAAGCGCATTACAAATATTACTTTATTTATAGGAAAATAAAAGTAAACAAATTAAATCAATGTATCCCATTTCTCCATTTCTTGTGCAGTTTTATCAGACAAACGATATTTTTTTTAGAAGAAATCGTTATATTTATTTTACCATTTCTCTGGGACTCGATGCCAATTTCCCTTTTGTAGTTTCTATCATCACTAACCCGGTGGCTCCACAGAACATCAACGATGACACGAACAGTCAACAGATAATTTAATGGAGATCAAAAATCCAATATCCAATCCATGATCCTTTCATAGAAATAATTTTCCCAATGCAAACAAAAAAAAAAAACACTTGGTTCTGGATGAGGTTGCGGATGAGAAGTTTATAGGGATTTTACTATTGTGGAGACGCGTGGTAGGTATTAAAAGGTTTTTCATCATCTCATAGTTAACCATGTAAATGCACCCTATAACAATTTTTAGCAAAGCTGAAAAGATCTTCAAGAGAAAAAAAAAAACACCGATCACTAGCTATGTCACTGCACGATCCTGGCCAAGTCTCGCTTCTCAACATTCTAGGGCCCATTCTTTGATCTAAACGTGCTCTCAAATAAGGACAAACGTTATTTATTTTCTCAACAGTATCTTAAATATCAAGCAGTATCTTCTCCACTCACTAATATAAAATTTAAAATTTACAACTTATTAATAGACAAACGGGTTGGGGTCGAAATCCCGAAAGCCAAAAGACTGAAAATCCAAAAGACCGAAAAGCCAAAAGACCAAAAATCCAAATACCGAAAAGCCAAAAGACCGAAAAAGTTTTCCCGGTTTTGTGGCTTTCATTCATATATTCTCCTCTTAAAAGTGTAAACTTAAATCTCTTCTTAGGGCTGAGATAACTGACCACAACTAAGTCAAAGCTAATAGAGTTTTTATTAGAAACATGTGTTTCGAAACCACCAAATCTAATTTTCAACTCTCAAACTACTGATGTAGTGCTATGGAACGAACAAGAGTACTTATTCATAATGCGGTATATTCATAGTTGTTTTTAAATTCGAGTTTTTATTAAACTGCCTGAAACAATGTAATTTAACTAGGATACACTCGAAAATTTCTTAAACACAAATTTCGTCTATGAATATGCCACAATATGTTAATATAACACAGTGGCCCGAAATTACTCATCCGATTTTATTTTGATATGTATATCTTGAAAGTGAAACGAAATAATTTTTGTTTAGTGTTCATATGGGTTGGTGAGTACTTCTTCGGGCGATAAGCTATAGCAGTCATATGGGTTGGTGAGTACTTCTTCGGGCGATACGCTATCGCAGCCAAACAATTTTGGCTGCGCAATCTGCCCTGCCCGATGCTGACGATAAGATGATGTTTATGAATGCGAGATACTGCCGTTCAACTGGGTAAGTTTCAATTCAATTTCAATTTATGAACGTATCATCATGGTGATACATTTTAGGTCACCCTGTATTATTTTTTTTCCTTAAGGGAAAAGTGGTAAAAAATCTGTCATCATTAAACATTTAAAAATGAAGAACTTTGTGATAAAAAAAATGCTTAAAGTTTAAAAATTAATTACCTAAATAATTAAATAAATATAAATGATACAATGCATGTTTTCGGATAATATATCTTATATTTTTTAAAATTAAAATATTTACTTTTAATTATTAAAAATGTAGGTATATTTTATTTACTTAATCCGCACAACGGCAACCAAGTGCCATCATCTCCGCATCCAATTCAATTCAACCAAACCAACCCAACAAACCAACAACACTTTTTCATCACATCAGTCTGCGTGTCAACCTTTTCAGTGTTGGTTGGTTGTCTTTTGCGGAGTGAATATTTTGCTTTCGGTGGAAGACCGTTGAACCGAAAACGGGATTCGCTTTTGCATTAACGCTGTATATTCTTCTTCATTTTTCGTTTTTTTTTTGTTTAAAGATAAACATCTGTCAAAAATCTCTTAAATGCCAAATAGCTACATATATGATCATATTACGGTGTTTTAAAGAATTTATCTGCTGAATTAACGTCAAAGTGCAGGTGGTACAACATTTTCTTTTAAAGGATATCCATGTTTCTAGTGTGTTATTCGATTAAGGTTGCCACAGACTACGTGTACTGTTCTGTTGACATTCGGGCTAGTGTAGTGATGTAGAGGAGTTTATTTTTAGTACCTTTATTGGGATTGTTGCTAAACCTATTTTGTGATAAAAATCAATACCGCAAAGGTACTCAACCAAAGTAAGAAATTCTCATAGAATAGTTCTGTGTGTCCATCAAATGGCGTTTAGAGAAACCATTCATTGTTTTGTTATAGAGACCGCAGAATAGTCTATTGAATTTCATGATTATTATGCTGGATTCATCCCATATTATATGCGAATGGGAAAGAAATTGGAGAGCACGGGAAAGTGAAAAAGGCAAAGACAAGTGCAATTTTCGAAATCGATCCCTTGCCGTTACTGAGTGTTGTGGTGAAAGTGTGCGCCCAAGTGTCCCTTTACCAAGGAATTCCTTATCAGTGTTTGTGTTCCATATCAAGTGTCATATCCGGGTTTATTTTTCTTAATTCGTTTATGTGCCGTTTTATTTATCTTTTTCAAATAAATATTTATATTATACCCATTTAGATACATAGAAAAACTTTTGTATATTTTATTCTTCTCTGTGAGTGCCCAGTATTTTTTTTTTTTGTTTATCTTGCAGTTATCGCGTTTTAAATTCCGCTTGCCCGGTGCGTTGGATATAGTTTTGTATATTTTTTTTATTTTTTTTTTATAAGTTTCAGATTACAGAGTGGAGTTAAAATTGTTTCCTTTGAATTTCGTTGTCCACATGGAAAAAAAGTGTATATAAATAAAACGTGGTAGTGTAAAAATTCCAGATATATCAGAAATATATTATCCTACGAATGTGACATGAATAATAAATAACTAAAATTTAAAATACCAACCTGCATGTGAGCTTGGAGATTAATTCAAAAGTGAAGAGAGTCAGTGGATTTAATGCGCTTTTATCACACAATGACAGGTGAGTGAGCAGTTGATGACTAAGTACATAAATTATAAAGATCCGTCCACACTAATTGACGTAGAACTATTTTGTTTATGGTGTTTTATAAATTATAAGTTTCAAAGAGAGAAAAATTGATAAGAATAATGTTAGGGCAAGTTTCCCCTAGTATAGCATACCTACATTTTCAATTGTTTTACAGTAAGGTGGGGTCTCAATAAAACAGAATAAAAATATTTAAGCGACAAAATACCGTTAAATCATAAATTTAAAACATTATTTAGTATTTTCTTTTGAGGTTTTACTGCTTCAAGAATTCCAAGGATGTTAAATCCCTTTCTTTAATCAGTTCACCTGAAAAGAAACTCCGTTTCTCAACTTATTAAGTCTAGTCTGCTAAAATCGGTGAGTTAAAAACTTTAACCACGTTGAACAACGATGGTACAACTGGCCCTTAGCTAATTTTATAGCCAAAAACTAATCGCTGATTAGCTTATTGTTTCTACAAATGTTTCTAAAAACGTAATCTTAAGTAACCATATTTATATTTACCACTGATTTAGCATATTCGCTAACTCTTATATATACATACGCCTTGCGGTTGGACTTTGATTATTATTGTCGTTATCACTATTGTGACATAATTATCGTTTATGGTGACAAGAAGTTTCACTAACAGAACTACATTCAATTGCCATTTTATTGTATTTAAAATGAAAATAAAAAAATTTACTACTATTCCCAAATTTTCACATTTTTTCCTTTAAAATTATAGCTTTTTATTTGATAATAATCAAAGTATATTTTCGTCATTCTGACAGGTACATGCGTACTATGGTGACTTGACGGTTCGTTGTTATTTGCCCGTTTCCATTCGCCATTTTGACATCGAATGCGAAGTTTGACGGAAAGCTAAGTTGTGGTAGTTTTTTTGTTGAAAACAAAATATTATTTTTTAATATCATTTCTAATTGTTTCTTTTTCAATAGTTGTTCTCATTTTCAACAAAATTATATTTTAACAGTTGCAATATTACATTATATTCTTAAATAATTCAATTTCACATTCCGGCGTCAAACAAGAAACGTCAAAGTTCAACCAGAAAAAGTCTTAAAATTTGTATACGTGCTTTCGTTACTTCATTACTCCTTCGTTTCTACACCCCTCACCCAAAATGTCAAAAAGACGTATGACGAAACGTACCGAAAAAGGACTGGTCTAATCAGGGTCCATCAATTTTCATTCAGGCATTTCGTTTTTGTTTTTTTTTTTTTTGTCGTCAAATGTCAAAAAGTAGCGCACGTTAAAGTTGAGTGAATTTGTACTACAGCTACATATTCACCCTTATTGCGATAGTCGTTTTACTAAAACGCCACTAAAACGACACGGCTCCTAAGAGTACTGCTGAGGTTTTTGTAAAATTTACACGTCAGGATTATCTTCGTCGGTCACTCTTCTTACCATTATTTCCATTTAGCTTTAAAAAAAACAACACAGTTCCGTTCTAGAGCCGTGTCGTTTTGCAGGCGTTTTAGTAAAACGACTATCGCAATAAGGGTGAATCTGTGCAAATTATAGGATTGGCGTTGTCTCTACTTTGGCAGTGCTACAAGCTACAGCTACACTACACCATTCTATTCAAGCCGTCATTCTTCATAGCTTGCATCAATCTCCCTTGCTTAGTCGATGTCCTGTAGAAAAAGTGCGGGGTTATTAGGTCAACCAACCAGGTCGAATTGCGTGAGTTAACAATTGATTCTCACATTTTTGATAGTCATTTTTGTGATCACATTTGAATTTCCCGTCTGCACAAGGTGATAACATCCACTAATTCAACTTCATTCAATGTGGCACCGCCATTTGACATTGTAAAAAAAACATTGTTTCCGTAGTCAAATGTCCAGGCATATTTATTGAAAAACAAATGCATATAATAATTCCCATTCCCATTTTGGATTTCAGTAAATTAATATGACAAATTAAATACTGTTTTTGTTGATTTGATTACAACTAAAAATTAAATTAAAAACAAGTAAAAAATTGTATTTTTGTTTGTATGCATGTACCTATGATAACTCTAGTCACATTGCCACAAAAATAAAAATCAAAGGCCAACTTACCTAATGCGAATGTGACAGTCACAATTGTATCAAGATAATCCATAAACCTAACCTATGTATTACGTCAAAATATGATTTATCTTAAAACGTCGAATTTTATCGAAAAATCATTACACCATGGACCCACCGACCTGATTTGAATAAATGATCTATAAATCATGAAAGCCGTTCCCACCGAACTATTTCCTGTTTTAGTCTGACATTTATGTCAATCTTGACTCCTTTCAAATCGTTCTTTTTTTGGTTTTGTCTTGAGACATTCCTGTAAAGATAGCCATTCCCGTAAAATAGCTTTTAATTATAAATAATTTATAAAAAAACAAGAAAACTTACCGAGAACAATATTTTGTTTTCTTTTGAGAACATTAAAATTTAATTTGTTTTTGAAATATCAAATAAAGGGAGTTACTTTACTAAAGCTAGATAAAAAACAATTAGGTAAGAGTATAGACAGAGAGATAAACAAGAATTCTTCTCTTATTTTTCACGTTAATATCTGTATATATGTATGTGTATACAAATTTTAGATTTTACTTCTTTAATTCTTATCTTTTTTTTATTTACTACATACTATAAACTATATTTATACTCGTCCAAGTGTGAACGACCTCTTACTCAAGAGTCAACCGTTCACACTTGGATGAAAAGTATCGGAGTATATGCCACTTAAAACTTTAAATAAGATTAGATTTTTCCTACATTGTAGTGCCTTACAATGTTTTTTTAGTAACTTCGTGAACATTTTTTGAAAATTTTGAAAGTACAGTCCAGTCAACGAATGATTCTAGGTGGAAAAATCGAGGGCAAAAAAACTAAGTATGCTTACTAAAACTCCCCGATCCTAGGTTGGTCGCAAATAGGTACAGGGATGGGGGGGCGCTTAAAATGTTTCTTTCAGTTTTTTGCTTATAACTCACAAACCATTGCCTCTACAAAGAAAAAAAATAGCTGAGAAGATCGCTAATATGTGAACAAAAATTCAACAAAAATAATCAAAAACGATTTTTTGTTAAATTTTTGTTTACATATTAGAATTTCTGATGTCCTAAATTATGCCCTAATGCCATAGCAATGTTGATTCAATACAGTAACCATTTAAAAAAAAATTTAAAAAAAAAGATAGAAAATGAGTTTTTTTTAATAATTTTCTCGTTAGTTTTAAGTAATCATGAATTTTAAATATAAGTAATTTTACGTTGAAAGGCATTGTTTAAATATAGTCATAGTTTAATTTAGAGCGCCCGCATGGGGCCAGTAAGTTAGTTAAGTTAATATGTAAGCTAGTTGTTTAAGATTTTTTTTCTAGCATTAAGATAGATATAAGAAAATGGAAAAATAAAAAATGAATTAAAATGCAAATGCAAAAACAGTAACCATCAGCACAGAGAAACAATCTAGGACCGGTAAGTTAATGAAAGTTTTCTGAGGTCAATATGGCTAAATCAATAGGCAGATCCTATGGTAGATAAAACGGTGCAGTTTGAACATTGTGATCCCATTCGAGATCTTAAACATTTTAATAGAATTTAAGTTTTGTTTCTAGTTGGTCGCATTCGAATTAATTTAAAAGAAATCTTTTGCATTATTTTGCAGGTAGTTTTTGTTGAATTTTTGTTCACATATTAGCGATCTTCTCAAGCTTATATCTTAGAAACTATTGAAGATACGAAAAAAAACTATTTACACTTTTTGTAGGAATTTTTTTTTGTGATTTATAAGCAAAAAACTGAAAAAAAGCTATTCAAAGCCACCCGCACCCCTTTGCGGCCACCTAGGATCGGGGACTTTTAGTATGTTTACCGCCTCGCTAGTCCAAACAAAGCTGCATACTTAGTTTTTCTGCCCTCGATTTTTCCACCTAGACCCTTTTTTGAGCATTCGTTGACTGGGCTAATTTAGTATACAATAATTTTCTTTTCTCAAATTACCAACCTATATTTTCATGCAACACCCTGTACAATGTATAATACTATAAAAAGATACGTATATTGATATTAGATATACTAATGCGGAAATGTTCAAATGTCAAAAAAAAAAAAAATCCTATTTGAACAGTTGTACAATAGTAAAAAGTTAATGCATTAGTGACACTGATAAAACAATGTCACTTTTGCAGGACAACAAGTGCTTAGTGCATCGAACAACAAACAATTAAATATGCAAATTTACTTTTAAAAAAAAGACATGTGTGTGTATAGACACATCTTTGTAAATACTGATTATATTTTCTACATATAGAAAAACAAAAAAAGACATTAAGTCAGGTACACATTTTCAAGTGCAAAGAAAAATTAACATTTTAATAAAATCTAACAAAAAAACAAAAGAAAAAACGAAAAAAAGATGGCAATCTTTCTTTTCATCTAATTTTAAAAACAAGACCTTCGAACCTTATAGCGTTTTCATTTGGTGGTTTGGAACTACTTCGGACGATTCTGTTTACGTTCATTTGACACTAAATGACAGTTCGAGTTCTGAAAAGAGGAGAAACTCGATTCCGGACTTAAAGTCAGAATCAAAAACAGAATCACGCATACTTGCACAGATTTCAATATTCAAATCGTTAAATGCCGTTACTTTGCTATTGTTTTGGACTCTTCCAGAAAAATATTTTGCTTCTTGAAATAAATAAATTGTTCTAAATAAAGTCAATATAGAACATCAATGGATACCTCGCATATTTTAAGTTGCATAAATAACTTGTTATCACCCCTCACCACCGACATTTACCTCAAATGAAAAAAAAAAAAATTCATTTGAAGTTTCACAAAATCGTCTCGAGTTATATATAAGCTAAGTTTATATTTCTAAGATCTCCGAGATCTCCGTATGCTCAGAAATATAAACACAATTTCTCAGTGAAATTTTACACTACTGCTGTCAAAAAACCGAGCCTGAAAAATGTTGGATTCGCTTGCTCATAAACGTAAACTCGTCCATTAGATAATATAATCAGCATTAAAAGCACCATCTGACATCCAGTTTCTGAAAGAAAATATTGATTTTAGGTAACTGCTGTCAAATACCTATAAGATGAACAACTCACACTAAAATAAAAGTCCCGCATTCTTTTTTGCAGGACACCTATTCTTATATTTATTCTTTATTGCACAAACCACACTATAAGCACCGATGCGCTTTCAAATCGACTCAACATTATATTAATGTCGTTTTCGGTTAGTCGTCCAGAACCGTCCGATAGCGCCCAGAAGCCTTCTGAAACCATTCGCTTGGCACTCAGAATGAAAGTTCCTCTTCTGGAAAGTAGAGTTTTGTCTTCTGAATTAGTAAGTCGGGTGGTTCATCGTTCATTAATTGAGGTTCTTAAACTTCCTTTCTCAGTATTGGTTTAATCTTTACTGCCATCAAACTATCAAGCTTATACCAAAAAACGCTTTTAAGACATTTAAAGATTGCCAAAATGTAACTGAGGTCTGTGAGATCACTTTTATATTTGAAAAATTTCAATATGCTTTTTTTTTGTCTTTTTAACTTTTGTTCAAATCTAATCCAACTTAACTTTACAAAAAATCCCGAATACTTTGCGGTAAATTGCGTTTTTAAATAAAAAATACATTTGAAATTTGCAACACTTTGACAGATAGTACCAGGGATGCCAGCTTTGAAATATAAATTATAAGTGAATAAGCTTTTTTGCTGGAATGGAATTGCTCACCTAGCTTTAAGTTTATAAAAAAACATTTCTAATGCTATTTTAACACATACTTTCCGTACCATCCCCTTTCTCTTTTACATGGAAAACAGTTCACCCATATGTATAAAAACAACAGGACTTTTACCTACACCAAACTGACCTACACCAAACTCAATGATGACAACTATCTAATCGAAACTTTCCAAACGGAATCTCCTTTGAAATTATTATTGTTGCTCCCATTTATGAACAAACAATTATACTTGACTGAGCATCACGAAGTCCATTTCTCTATTTCTACTATACGATCTTAACTCAAACTCATGCTAGTTTGGCTATAATATGTGATCGCATTCATGAAACAAAAACCTGATTTAAAAAGCAGTTAATTGAAGCATGAACTGGCTATAAAAAGATGATGAAGAAGAAATGATAATCTCGAGACATTCGATAATATTATAGATCCGTAGCCAGATTCATACCTATATAGAATTCAACTTCTCTTATATTGGCTTCTAAATTGACCAGTTTGCTAATGATATAATAATGACATACATACTTTGGCGCGACACACTTATTTCTCTGTATCTATTCGACATAAAATGAGATCGTCTGATTACCTGTTCCGATTCAAGCCACACCATAAGATGAATTCCAAAGATACGTAAAACGCACCGCACCTGTCGTATCTTCTATATATGTTGTCTTACCTACAGGTTGATCATTTCTTGCCATTTTATGTTTAGCTACTTCGGCTTCGGTGGCGTAAATTTAATTTTTCTTTTTTTTTCTTCAGTGATTTAAACTTCTTCAACAATCAATTGACATTGGCAATGGCATTCTGACTGTGAGATCTGACGCTGGCATTCGATGCATGCATAGCATATTTAGTATTTACTCAGCCTCTTTACGCTTTTGTATTCGTAAATGATGGTTAACGTTGGGACAGTGGAAATGTCAATTGCTCCGGAGAGAATTATTACAAAGTTCCTATCCGATGTTTTCACGGATGAATTCATATTTCAAGTGCGTGTAGCTTCTGCAGAATGATAATATTGTAGATATACAAAGATAAATATTTATTTTTCTATTGTAGTTTTGTAGTAAAAAATGTTGTTGTGGTGTGTAAGGTGGCTCCAACTCACAAAATTGTATTTCAGGTCAATGATGCTGATGTTGTTCGTTCATGTGTGGCTAATCGAGGGTTCACCTTTTCATTACAGGGTTTTGCAATTTTAAAAAACTTGTCATGATTTTTTCATAATTATATATGTATGTTTGTTGACATTCTTACAAACATATTGTTAGATTCGTTTTTGAATATATTACCTAACTTTTTAAATCCGCAATAAAAGTGATATTTATTTTACATATTTAATTATTTTTCTCTCGGAACTATCAGGTTTTTTTTTAAATTTTGTATATTAATGCAAAGGCACCCTTAACTTGTTTATAATTTTTCAATGTCAAAACGACAGTTAAACCTTACATTTTTATCGTGGCAAAGTTCAAGAACATTGAACGTTTGCAAACTATTAAAAATGTCTATCGATATTTTGAGTCGCTGGCGCTGGTTGCAATTTGCAGTTTGATGAAAATTCTAAGTATCATAAAAAGATCATCTTCAGTGATAGAGTATATTTTTAGTTAAAAAAAAAAAGATTTAAAAAATGAAAAATTTTGTGATGCGGGATTCTTCAAAAAAAAAAAAAAAAAAACGAGATTTCGTTGCAAGTGATTATAGTCTGCGGTCAATCGTAATGCACTGTTTTAACATCGTAAACACAAACAACTTTTGTTGTATTCAATTTGTTAACAATTTGGAATCTATGTTGATGTGGAGGAGTCCTCTTTCGATTATTTTGGTCAGTCCTCTATCTTAACACAACTTTTGTAAGTGTGATGTTTAAACTTTCGAGATATAAGTTTACGGGTTTTTTTAATTAAGAAATAATAAATAGCGGGTTTTTGAAACTGCGAGATTTCTTGGTGCGAGATTTTAATTTTCAATATTTCGCAACCAAGAAGAGGCAGTGTGACTGGGCCGTATTTACGACACAATAATTGTCGGAGAGCTAACGACGATTTATCCCAGCAGTTTGATAAAAACAAATATAGCTGTGTTCGTTTACCGAATGCACACTAAAATCTCATTTCTGCGCAAATGACGTCAAATTGACATTAGTTTGCGTATATAGGTTTCCGTAGAATTTGGTAACTTTCAAGAGAAAACGAACTCAATAGTAGAAAATTTTCGGTGTACCATTGAGTTTATACACATAGAGAAATAATGTGTAAGTTTCAAACTTTGCTCGTAGGATGTCGTTACTATGGACTTGTTTTTTGTTTAGGTACTCTTGTAGCAATTATTCTTAAGTTAAGAGGAAAATAAAATTAATGAAACACAAATACAAATGTATGCAGAAAAATAATATGTATGCAGCTGAAGTGAAACGAAAAATCCCATACAAAAATGACAGTGAAATCATAAGGAAATTTTTCGTCCTTCTTTTCGTTTTGTGTTACGCAGCTCCACGGTGAAACGGTTGGGTTCAAGTCTCCACTACTCTACACTCTTTTCGCAGACAATTTAATTGACCGGGCTATTAATTGCTCGCGAAATTTTGACATTTGTATTTTGTTGGTGGTTTTTTGTGGTTATTATTATTATATAATGGATTTCTGTTCTTTTTATTTGTTTTTTTGTGTGTTTTGAAAATTTTTTTCCGGTACCATTTCGTCTGTGTTTTTGGAGATGACGAAAAATTTCGTTTCACTTCAGCTGCATACTAGGGAATTATTGCAATAATAATAACTCGATATGTTCATTTAGCGACATCTACTTCGGTGAGTTTGAAACCATCTCGATTCCTCTAGAACGGTTTTTTTTTGTTTTGTATCGACTATCTCTTTAATTTATTGACCGATTTAGATGAAATTTGATGTGATAGATAATACCATAAATGCTACCCCAGATAACAAGTTAAATACATGAATAATAACCGGTAAAAACAATACCTACATGAAATTATGAAACATTTTTGCAATTAATTTATATTGAAAAATTCAGTTTTAAATTGCCTTTACCAAAAAAAAGTAGTTAGTTAGTCGGGATTTCGTCAGTCGGGATTTTGGCAGTCGGGATTTCGTACCCAACCCAATTTGATATTCAGTTAGTCCTGCAATGCTTGATAAATATGGTATACAAATATTTCGAAAAAAGTATTTAAAAAAAAATTGGTTGGAAATAAAAAACAAAATCTTTTTTTTTTTAAACTGATCAAATTAATTTTCAAGTCGTTAACAAGAAGGTAACTTACCATAAGAGCAAGTTGGTGCGACCCAGTTGTACTCTTTGTATATTAAATCTATAGAGTTCCACTTAAAACAAAATTGTTTTTTTCTGAATCAGCCAATACTTGTCAACTAAGTACCGTACCTAAATTCCTTAATTAATTGCTCTACTTTTCGCCTTGAATCAAACTTCTTTTTATACACCAAACAAATATAATTGTAAATAATAATAATTATTGTAATTAAAAATGCAGAATGAAAGACTTCAAAGTTTTAATCTCCTGTTAAAGTGGATTGCAACAACTAAATGTAAATTTATTTGTTTAAATTGACACACAATCTAATAAGTAATAACCAAGTCGAAGCGGTATAGGTCTAATAATTATAGCTTGTAATCGACTTAAATTATCGAGTGCCTATGTACTTCACAAAAAATAATTTGTTTTCATGAGAAAACTACAACTATGGGCAATAGCAAGTATTAAAGGTTTGACATGGTCGTACAAAGTTGTTCTATAATTTTTTTTTTAATTTAAAACATCAAACACAATTTTACTTAACTTTAACTATAGTGCGTTTCAATTCACTTGGCCAATGAGTACATCATGCGGTGTCGTTTTAACTAATAGGATTTTGAGTCAAAATTTCTGATGTCACTCAAAGAACACAGCAGTCAAAACGAGACAGCATGATGTACTCATGGGCCAAGTGAGTTGAAACGCACTATAACTTAAAGCGTTTTTGTTTTTGGTTGTCCGGAATAATTTGGAACCATTCCGAACGATCTATGCATGTAGGCACTTTCATTTTGGCATTAAAGATGACAGTTTTTGTTTGAAAAAAAGAGAACATTGATTTCGGACTTCAAGTTATGAATTAAAATCAGAATCACGCATATAGGTACTTACACACACTTAAAATGTCAAAATTGTGAAATGTTATTTTTCTGTTATTAGTTTTGGAAACATGATATTCAAACATAAAAGAATAAATAAATAGTTCAGCATCTTAGGATGCTCCAACCAATTTTGCCTACAAGCTTTCAAAACTGCAGAGATTTAACTCTGTATGCGTGCCTGTGCATTTCAAATGGGCTTTTTGAATTTGGCTAGCCAATTCATTCTTACAATTTTGCATTACGCTGTTCACACGTAGGTATTCACGTATAGAAAAGCGCGTGTAAAATTTTTTTTCTAAGGGAGGAGACGGAAGAGTACGAAAAAAAAAAAATTTATAAAAATTTGCATGAATAACATGTTAACATTTTCCTTATTATTTTCTTCAAATGACAATTTAGATAGAATAATAAACTAGTTGTCGAATTGTTATTAGAGTAGTTTTCTGAAAGTAAAAGGCATTTCGGTGAAGAACTTCCTTGCTTCAGTTGAAAAATATTCCAAGAAATAGAAATGTATTTATTATTGGCATCTGCATTTCACATTGCAAAAATTATGTGTTTGCTCGTTCATTTATAATTTGTTATCCCACATGGGACCCTTCTTTTTAGCAATTCCAAACAAAATAGCAAACAAAAAACGAAAATTCAAGAAAATTTCAAATGATTATATACGATTTTTTAAAAGACACTCACTGACTGATGGGAATACGTATGAATATCTCTAATCACTATTTAATCAACAAGATTACTACCTGCATGAAGGTAGTAATCATGTTTCAGTGGTAGAGTTAAAAGAATTAAAAACTTCGAATATTATTATAGGTTATCGCATTTGGAATAGAATTCCGTATATTAAGTTATTAGTTTGTCATTATTGAAGATCCCTCTTCAAGATTGAGAGTCTTAATAATAATAACTTTATTCGGGCCACTGCATTACAGATTTTTCTCTGATCATCACGCAAGAGATAACCACACTATACATATAATAATCAAAAAGTGAAATTATTATTTCCCTAAAAAAAGTGAAATTATTTCTCACTTTATGTGGGACACAACTTTATCTGAAAAAGTGAAATTATTTCTTATTAAGTTATTTCCCTTCACAGATTTCATTAGATTTGACAAATGATTGCTTTGAATTTTTCAAAGCATTACTAATATTGATCAATAAATACCCGTACTGAAAAATAGGTGGCGTTGTTGAGGTAATCTGTCATTACCGTCGTATCTGTCAAATGTGACATCATACAAAATTTCGGATTTCGATTTATTGATTAATAATTTTTATATGGCTAGATTAAACAAAAGAAAAAGAGCAATATTTATCAGTAACTTACTTTTTATTTTTATTTTAACCTTTGGTTAAGTTCAGGACCTTCAAAATTTCAGACAACCGAATGATATTGGTTTGACACATTTAAACGTGGTTACCTATGAAATGATATTCACATGATCGCCGCTGACCGTTGAACTAAAATGGTATACAGAATGGCAATCAATATTTAACATGAGCGGAACTGCGTTACTAATCCGAACCCGGAACAGCCACATTTCTTCAACCTGACCAGCGTTGCCGCGAACAAAAAAAAAATATCATGCCATATCGTGAGAAAAACGTCCATTTTCGTGCCATTTAGAAAAACACAAGTTTTTCATAAAAAACACTAAGGCCAGTTGTACAAACATTTGAACCGCAGTTCAGTTATTTTTATCTTCCAAACTCCGCTTCTTATCTAAGATCTAGTTAAGATAAATGTTAAAAGATAAATGTATGTGATAATAAGCAATTCCATGACTTTACAAGAATTGCACTACAGTTTAACCTACCAAAATCCGGACCAATTGCACAATCGTGTTTCAATGTGGTTTAAATTTTTAAGCCACTAATTTTCATATATCTAATCTGTGAAAATCGTTGAGTTAAAAACATGAATCACGATTGTACAACTGGCGCTAAGCAAAGGTACTTAATACTGCTTTTGAAGTATACTTTTTCACAAAAAATTAATGTTAAAAATGTTATTGATTATTAGCTTTTTTCTAAGAATTTTAGTAATGTATCTTAAGATTCTATGGGTTGGAGAGCGTCATAAAATGCTCTATTTTCAAGCTAAAAATTAAACTTTAGGTAACAAAATGAAAATTAAAAAAACGTGCCATATTAAATTTTTTTGTGCCACTGTGCCTCGAAGAAATTTGCATGTCAAAAAAGCACGATTGTGTCACATCGGTAACGCTGAACCTGACTATATGACTTTTGTGAAATAAACCAGCTTTAACCAAGAAGAGATAGTCGTGCCGTGCAGTGTGATGCTTTTAAGGAATCGAAACTATAGAAACTTTGGGAGAAGTTCATCATTCCGGGGTTTCTCATCATCTCACTTCTAACGTTGAAGACTTTACCGGCTGGAGCGTCCCATCGGTTTTCATTTGCTCTAGATTTGCTCGACGGCGAGAGGGATGATGGTTGAGTATTGTCGTGGCTCGTGAGTCGTGACTTGTGACTCTGACGCAGCTTCAAATTATAAACATGGGAATCATGAGTACTGTTCCAATTCCAAATTCGCGTTTTTCCCGATTTTGTTCATTATCAGCTTGACGGCGATGTGTTAACATCGCATATTTTTATTAATAAGCAAACTGAAGAGTGATAGAAAATTAATTCTTGGAATAGGAAACAAACAGAAGAATTAATAATAATTTATAGAGGTTATCTTCTTTAATTAAATGCAAAACGCGTCGTACAACTTTCTCACTTCACTAAAATTCCACCCGCTTCAAGTGAAGAGTCCTAAAATAATTTGTGTGTAGTCACGGGAGTACTCACCTCACCAGACTAAAATTTCCCAGTCTAAACCGGCTCCTATAAGTTATAAGACTTATTCAACCCGTTTCCGATTTACGTAAACAACAGTAACTGATCGCCTACTTGGAATATTATTTTCAATCAAAGAGGCATAACTTCAATTTTAGATTCACATTTAGAAAATTGAAATCACCTTAAACACTGATCAGTGATCATTATAAGTCGTGTTTTGTTGGTAATTTTTAGTTAGTCAGCACTGGAAAGAACCAATAAAACGCTATATTCACTTTTGTATCCTCATTTTTATTTTATTTCAAAGTTGGTATTCTTGACTATATGCCAAGTCGAAGTTTCAAATAATTTTATGGATGTGTCTGCAAAAGTATGGCTATTTGTATATGCCGAGTTGGTCAACTTGTACCCCAACTTCCACTACAAACAAATAAAAACCGGTTAAATAATCATTATTTAGCTTGAATATAACCAAATTTAATTCCAAATTATATAATTTTATTTTAAAAACCTGCTTCAACCAATTTTTTTTTTGTTTTTAAGTGAAAAGTTCAAAATCATCAAAACTTTTTTTCAACTTTCGTAGGTTGAAAGCTTCTTACTTCTTCCGCAAAATACGGCCCTAAAGAAAAACACAATGAACACAACCATTAATAATAGGTGCCACCAACCTTTAAGCACAAAATTTATTGACATTATATTTCGCGCCAAAAATTTTCAGGCATTCCAAGATTTGATCTTCACTTTTATGTTCACTTTCATTACTGACCAATTTATCGCCACTTTTCATATCCAATACAAAATTTTGTTAAAGTGACTAAACACTTACATATAAAACACGCCTATACATAGTCATCAGTTCATCACTCATCACTATCAGTCATCACCAAGATCCAAATGTTATTTGTTAAAAACAAAAACTATTTTGTTTTATTTAGTGTTTCTTTTTAAATAAATACAATACAATACCGTTTGAAACCATAATAAATTACAACTATAATAGTAAACAAATATCAACCTATGGCAATATTGTAATAATTGATTAAAACAGAATATTGTATGTTCAGTTTCATACGCCTTGTCAACTGACGAGAACATGTATTTGCAAACGGAAAAGCATTTTGTTATTTCAAAATTAATGTTTAATGTGATTAATGGTTCGGAATGTTAAATATTAGATAAAATAACCAATTTTCACGACCCGGACATAACATATCATAAATCTTCATTGTATAGCTAAGTTGAGCATTACTTTTTATGTTCAACATAACTTAATTCTAAAGTGTTAAAAATGTGTATGTTTAGTTTGAATCTAACATATTGTCGAACAGCAGTTGTAACTGTAAGCCATCTTTCAATATAATTATAAAATCATTACAATCAACATTTGTGTATTTCAAATTATTATTGGCGGTATTTATTTAACATTCGTTCTTGTTATATTGCTTACCTCTTAACTAATCCAAACAAAACCTCTTACTCAGTTTTTATAGTTTTGTTTTTGTTTTGGTTCAAAAATTCCGTCTACATCCATTATCCAATTAACTTGATTAGTAATTCAGTTTATTTAATTCAAAATAAATACAAGTTTGTTAAATAAAAACTAAAACCGAAAATTGTTAAACAGCATACTGATTTGTTTGTATTTGTTTTAAATATTTGCTATTATTAAACAAAACATAAAATTCTGTTATCTTAAGCCAGACGTATAATAAAAAAAAAAACTGACAAATGTTTTTTTTTTTTTTATAAAAGAATTTCAGAGCATATCGTTAAGAGAATATATTATCGGAATGATCGTTGCTTTTTTTAAAAACTTTTAACTATAATATTTTGTCAAAATATGTATCTTAAACTTTCAAGCAGTTCTAAGTCTTAGCTGCGCTCATTGACAATGGTCAACATTTCAAAAGCGTGAATATTATTATTTGAGCCCCATTTTGTTAGCTCTGTTCTTTTTTTTCATTGATAAAACTGGAATAACCTGAAATGGAAATGGAACATAATTTTAATGCAGTTGAAATTGAGATGTTTGAGATGATTTCGAAATTGTGTATTTGTATGGGAAATCGTGCAATTTCGGAAGTGATTTCGGAAAATTTGCTGATATTGCGCAATTTTGTTAGGTGGGGATGGGGAACAAAGTATCAAATTGAAATTGTCCACAGGAATTTTCGAAATTTGTCGAAACTTTCAAAATATTGGTACAATATTCAATAAAACGTGTTTTATTGAACAAAAATATTTTACTATATTTAAAGTAGAGTAAAATTTCCATGCATTACAAACATCACAAATACTTTATTGCGAGTAACTCTTACTTCTCCTTTTAATCCTAGTAATTCTTATTGGATAAAATTGAATAAAATTGAATTGAATAAAATATTCATGATAGTTCTAAATTTTATCTGTAAAAGTTGGTACATAAGTAGCCCGTGGTAAACAAGTAGTGCCAACTTAAAAAACGAAAACCTTATTGGCGATGTTATACTGAATCGTTGTATTGAAAATTTCCTACTCTACTTAGATTTTCCTAGCAGGATTCTAAATAAATCACACCTAATACAGAATTATGTCCAAAAAATTAAGTTAGTTTTGAAAATTCCATGAAAGGATATTATTTCTTTTAGATCTCAGTAAGATATAATTTAGGTGTTTTTCTTTTTAAGCTCGGAGCAATGCACTGAGCTGTCAAAAACAGATCTGTGTATCTTTTTTAGCTCTGAGCACTCAGAGCGCTCAATTTGTGTTTCTTTTTTCGATCAGAGCTTGCTCGGAGCGCGCTTTATGAGCTCAGGATAAAATGATAGAACAGACCGAGCGGCGAGCACAAGGTAGAACGCGGCCAACTTAATGTAGTTTTCATGCTGTTATTTGACAGATTGTGAGTTGATTTGTACTGATATGACAGTGAAGTGCCCAAGTGTGTTTTATAAATAAATCAGAACGCTCGGAGCGTACTCCGCTCAGACTCTACTTCGTGCTCTGCTCAGACCTAATCAAGAAATACGCCTTTCGTTGGGATACGCCCAATGAGTCCAAAGCAATTACCGTCAATAATTTGAATGACGTTTGCAACTTGAAATATATTAAACAAAATTAAGGGTGCGTTTGCATTTAAATTCAAGACAGTTATGATTTGTATAAGCAAATATGGGACTCACGATATAAACAACAAAGAATTCGCATTAATACATTAATATTAATCGCCAATATTGAGCTATCGTAAAGTCAACGGCAAAATGCTTCTTATCTTGTCAGTTTGAAAAATTATTTTATGAGAAAACTTTTTAGAGTCAGTTAATTTTTTTTCATTAATCTTTATATTATGTTACAATGTCGTAACGTATACGATAAATCAGAATGTGCATCCTCCTAAAGGTTCGCACATTAAAATTTAACATCGACACATTGTTTACTCAAAATATTCAAAGCTGCACGCTATACTTTATAAATATGCATTTTAATTGTTGTTTAAATAAATTTGCCATTTTAATTTCAAACAAACTTCAACAGTCCAACCGTGTTATGACAATGATATTTGCATTTTTATTTTTGTTTTATTTAAAATGAGTATGCCTACATCATAATAATAATCGTGATTAATTAATCTAATGGCAATGGAAATTAATATCTTTTGCCATCGCATGCTCTTAGATACAAAAACGTATGTATGTAAGTTATTGTGATATAAATTTTTTAACGTTATAAAAATAATAATAAAAATATCCAAGGTTCTTAAACTCGGTAGAATTCTCTCATCTCAACATGTTAAAAGTTTATCGATAGGTGCTTGGGAATCTTTTGAGATACACATTTTATTTGCAACGCCAACAACTATCGTGTTGTTGTTCTTAGGTTAGTTAGTAAAGTAAGTATAGATAGGTAAGGTATCCGTATAATATTCGTACTAAGCCAGGCATCAACTACTGATCGTGCTGCATTTCTCTTTCTCTTTGAAACTAACCGGTAAAGCAGGTTATAGTTGGTTTAATCTCAAGTGCCTGGTCACTTCACTGGTTAGCAGGAGTGTAATGTGTTTTGTGGCATCGGCAAAGTAATAGAAATGAATTTTGCACAGTGGCGTAGAGCACCTGGGTAAGTATATGTTTTTACGCAGATACTTGTTTTTTCAGGATGTATCTTTTTTTCAGAAAAAATAAATTGATAACAATGTTCTATGAATTATTTGTCACTACAGGTTCTCGGGTCCCATATATTCCATATAAAGAGAAAAATTCAACTGGTGAACAAAAACGGTTGACAAATTTGTGTGTCATCAAAAGTTTGACAGTTTCATAGAAATGTAAGAAAATGTTCAAAATGAAAAAGTACCGCAGATTATGACGATGTTCACATTGGACGTACTCATCTGACGCATTTTGACGTACGTCCAGTCCGCCGTGTTCAGACACAAAGTAGTGTGAACACGAAACCACACGAAACAAAAAAAAAAAAACAAAATATGTGATATGAGCCTAGATGTTTACAATATTCTTTATAGACTCATGCTTGATTGCAATTTCCAATCAAAAGTGACCAAATTTTGCGAAAACTTTCAAGATGTTGGTGCAAAAAGCGAAAAAATGAAAATTTACAAATGTCAGAATTGCGAATGTCAAAATGCATCCATGAGAATTTAAAAAAAATCTAAAAATCCGGACGCAAAATCCCGTCTCTTTCTAACAACGAAGTGGGAATGGGACAAAACATATAGACGTCAAAATGCGTCGGGTGATTACGTCCAATGTGAAGATCGTCTATAGTAACTTGACTGCACAGGAGACAGGAACAGGACACATATCCAAGGTAATATGGGTACTCCGAATGTTGTCAAAAATTCGGAGTACGTATGGAAGAAAAAAAACATTTGGTGACCATCCCGTTAAATATTGCATATTGACTCTATAGTACTATGATGATATTGTGGTACTGGCAAAGTCTCACGATAAAATAGCGCTAGCATATCCATATAAAAATGCGCATTACGCCACTTTTGAAACATGCGTAAACTTAAAAAAGAATTTGAACTTGCATGCAACTTACTTGTGCAGCCTATTGTTGTACGTAACCCTACAATTTTGAAAAGGATTTATTCCTAACATTAAGTACTGTTAAAGTCAACGTTTAGTATCATAAATTGTCATTGATTTTTTTTGTATAATTGTTACAGTAATTTTAACCATTACGTCGAATTTACACACAAAAAAGAAAATCGTTACGTACATATTTGTCATCAAATTTGTCATCGCATACAAATGGTAAACTTTCTATACCCATTTTTATTTTATAAATTGAAAATGCATGCAAAAAACTTGTCTATTCAATTAGACGGATAAACCAAATAAAAAGGATGAAAGGTTGACGTTGAATAGAGGCAAATCCAGATAGCAATTGTGTTCCCTTTCCCATGAACAAATCCTTAATAAAAAAAAGCTATCTACAACTATAAGTTGTTTGTGCAATGAGCACCAAATTGCTTGAAAGCAGTATGGACCTTAAAATATAAAAAAAAATATTTGAATTGAATTTCCAACCACGGTGGATATTTTATATTAATTTGTTTTTACGTAAGCCAGAGCTTAAATTGTTTTACCTTAGTTTTCTATACAAAAATAAATGTTGTTTTTGTTATTGTTTGTAGTTAAAGTTCTCCAAGGTTGGATTAGAAAAAAGGTTGTTTATAGTCTAAAATAGGTATATAAAATAAATGCTGGAGTTCCACAGGGTTCTATTTTGTCTACGACTTTCTTTCAAATTTGTAGTAAAGATATGTTTTCTGAAACTTTTAATCCCAAAAATTAATCATGCCTATTACTGAATTCGCAAAATTTCACTCCCCGGGAGTCGGGTCGATCCGCAGTGGATTCGCACTCGAATAAAATTCTATTATTGAATCCGATGAATGAGCATTATCGATCCGCGAACTACTTTTCCATTTTTGAAACTGCATTGTCGTGGATATCAAAAGTTGACATTGGGCGCGTTCAAGTTCACACGAGAAAAGCAATCTAAGATACTTTAGTATCGTAAAATACCTAATATCGAAAATTAAACCTTTTTTAATGATTTTAACGACCAATCCCAATCCGTCTGTTTTTCAGCAATCACTGGACCGATTTTCAAGGTTCATTTGCTATTGGATAGAAGAAATGTCAAACTAGGTCGTAGGGACTATATTTCTGGACAGATGTCCATGGTTTGGCTAAAAAACTACAACAAAGTTGCATTTCCTAAAAAAAAACGCAGATGAAGTTTTCGAAAGCGGTCATATGGTCAATAAAATTATTGGAAATACTGCAAAAAAAAAACTATGCGTTTCGGCGATCCAAAAATTTTTATTTCTGCTTTTTCTTCAATTTTTTGCATGAAAGTCACCCTCATCCGCACCAATTTTACTGCGGATTTGCTTTTCCAACATTTGTATGGAGCGCGGATGTGGTGCGGATGCCTTTCGTTTTCGTAATACCAATTTTACGAACAACGTTACCGACATTTATTCCCGCGTATGGCTTGCGGATTCGCTAATAGCAAATCTACCAAAAGTGAGTAAGACTCCCTCCGCAACTCATTCGTCGGATTCCCTAATAGGGCTGAATGTATTAATTAAAGTTGTGCCACCAATTTTTGTTCATCGAATGCGGAAGTAGAGGCGTATGAAAAAATTTTCAAATTCTTATCTTCAAAAAATGTCTCTATAGGGAATAAACAATCTCGTTAAATTTAATGCTTCGAAAACTCAATGCTGCCACCTGCATAAGTAAAGAAATTCTTTTTTGTACCCGCGCTACACGAATTTTAAATGCTTTACGTTGCTCAATGTTTAACTCGCATTGTGATATTAAAAAACCTATGTCCATTGATATCTCCTTTCAACTCCTGTCTTTTTCAATAAATTAATGTTTAATGTTCTTTTAAGTAAGCTTGGTATTTTCGTCTTTTCGAACAGCACAACCTTGTTTAGGAATTTAATAATTAAAAGAAAAAAGTATTTGATACATTATAGGTATATTACTAGATTAATGAACTATCAAGTTCCAAGTGTTCCTTTTACTATACAAACATATCATTCCAATTATTACGCAATTCATTTCCAAAACAAGACATAATTTCGTACTACGACTACGAAACTGTTGTATTTAAAAAAAAACGATTTTCGTAATTGGGATGACTATTTAAGGTTAATTCCGTTCATAGTTGCTTTATATTTATAAACTTTATATACATACATAATGTACACATATTACCTAAAGTCAGAAACGTGTCAAGTACGTGCGACCTAGAAGTATATTTTATTTATGTTTAGAGTTCACAATATTCATAAAATAAAAATAGTAAGGGTATAGGGTGTTTCCAAAGGTGGCTTAAAATTTCTTTTAATAAATCAGGTGATCTGAATGTTTCTTAATTATTTCTTTAAAAAAATATTGAACTACATGAATATTTTAAAGGAAAAGTAAATAATGCTATGTATTTTTTTTATAAAATAGTGAATAATGATCATGTTCCATTAATATAATAGTGGTATTCAATTCATGCAACGTCGTCGTATACATCTCGCGTTGCAAAAGAAGTTGGAATTGCAGATTGTAAATTAATTTGTAGTTAAAATGGTACTATTATTAGTAACTAGGTATCTTAATTTTTCAATTACAAGAAACATTTCAATCTCAGTCTGGTCTAAAGAAATGACATTTAACGATCTGTCAAAAACATACAATAGCTGCATTTTATTGTGCCATCTGATACAAGATCCAGCTTTGTTAATAGATCTTGCAAAATTCCGTTCCGGTTCAGAAGGGATAATAAAATGAAACTAAAGTAATATTTGGTACCGAATAATAAGATCGGAGTATAATATTACCAAATGCTTATAGTGTAGCAGAATTTCAAGCAGTAATTTTATTGTTGTGTTTTGCAGAACGTGACACCATGATACCCCAGATCGTGAATACCCGTTAAAAAATGTGAAAATAAATATAAATAAACGAACATCTGATTGATTTACAACACCGTTCATTAAACGTGTGTCAAAAATTTACTATTTTACAACAGTTGACAGTTTAACAATGGTATAAGAATATATTTACTATGAACAAACACAATTAACAAAAATTAGAAAATTGAAGCTTTAACAATTTATTAGCATTGCCTGTCTTTTTTTAATGTCTTTAAACTAACCTTGACATTTATTTCTTTTTTAGCATAATCACCTTTGACATTATTTTAGATGATCATAACTATTTTATACTTGTTCATATCCATACAAAATTATGTGATTTAAGTAGAGCTATTTGTTTTATTTTAGTTGGATTTTATTTTGTCATGGACGTCGAATCAATAAAACATTGATCGTGGATAAGCGCTATGAGAAAACAAATATTGATTTTCCACATTTTGATGAATATTAATGACAATCACTAATTTGATTGAAGTACTTTGAACATATGTATGTGTGTGGCTTAGAAATGTTGCAATGTTACGGTAACTTAAGTTAACACCTCTAATGATTGACATACATAAGTTTGATTAACTGTAGATATATGCGGTCGTTGGTTTCTGAGAATTTTTTTAATTAAATGAATTATTTTCAATATTCTCGTGAATTGGAATAGTTAATTTGCAATGTAGGTAACAGCTAAGCACTCTATGAGGCTGCACGATCCTTTTGTTAGTTGTCTATATTCAACAACTGCTATTGCCATGAATTTTTTTAATATAGACAAAATCAAAAAATAAATAAATAAATACAAAAAATAAATAAATTAATTAATTAATAAATATATATAAAATAAATAAAATAATAATAAATAAATAAAATAATTAAATAAACAAATAAAAATATCAATGAACAAACACAGATATACAATAATAAATTAATAAATAAATATATAAATAAATAAATAAATAAATAAATAAAAAAAAATATAAATAAATACAAAAATAAATAATAAAATAAATAAATAAATATAAATATAAACAGGAGGAAAGAAAAAAAGAATGAAATAAATAAATTGAATGAATAAATGAATTATTGAATGATTAATTGATTGAAGGATTGAATGATTGAATGATTGAATGATTGAATGATTGAATCATTGAATTATTGAATGGTCGAATGATCAAATGGTTGAATGATTGAATGATTGAATGGTTGAATGATTGAATAATTGAATGATTGAAGATTGAATGATTGAATGATTGAATGATTGAATGATTGAATGATTGAATGATTGAATGATTAAATGATTGAATGATTGAATGATTGAATGATTGAATTATTTAATGATTGAATGATTGAATGATTGAATTATTGAGTGATTGAATAAAAGTATGAATGCATAAATAAATTAGTGAATGAATGAATGATTAAAGAAATGAACGAAAGAATGAATCAATTAATGAATGACCGAAAGAATGAATGAGCAAATGAATGCATGAGCAAATGAATGCATGAATAAATGAATGCATGAATGAATGAATTAATGCATAAATGATTGAATGAATAAATAAAGAAATGAATGAATGAATGCATAAATATATGATTTTGTAAATAAATAAATAATAATGATAAAAATTAATGAATAACAAATAAATAATTGTGCAAAGATGTAAAGAATCTGGACAAGGGCAGTTTTGCTGTCGAATTTAATTTTTGTATAAAAAGGCGATATATAATTATTAAAATAAAAAACATCAATTACTTATTACTTGTAATTGCAATCAAGCTTTTAGCCAATTACAAAAGGTAATCATTATATCCCAACACCTAAAGATTTATTTTTTGCTCGCATCTAAATGAGCGTTCAATGCCCCACAAGTTCTTCTTTAACTTCGTCAATGATAGCATTTTCTTTATAGCGATAGTTGATTGCAGTTCAAGCTGCCGTGTGTGCCATGATGCAGAGTCTATAATCTCACCGGTCACTGCACGAACATCATGGACATTGGACATAGAACCATTTAGTATTCAAGTAAACGGTCAATGGCATGCCCTCGTTGCATACGTTCCCAAGTCCATCGCTCGAATGCCTTTGGCGTGCATTTCTTCTCCGTTAATGTGCAGTGCATCGCAAATCTCCTTCATTTTTATGTCATCCCGCAATACATTTTTGATTACATGTCCTGTCAGATCGAATATGGATGGAAAGAAAAAAAGAATAATTCCAGCATCTGATCTGATGCGTTAAAGTTTTTACATACTTATGCCAACAACACACATGAGTTGTTGTAGCAAACCTGCTGGAATGGAAGTAGAACTGCCTACTAGTTGCAACCGCCTTGATTGACCCAGCGAACCTGTTTACGTTTAAAATTGTTTTACTGAAGCTTTGACGGCAGCAGCGGTTAGTGGCAGTGGCAGTGGCAGCTGAGGAAATGGTACCTGTCCTGCTAAAGTGTTGTGTTTAAGTTTAATCCAGCATAAGTTGGCATCCATTTGGGATACAATTTAAATTCCTCGTGAATTATTCATTACAAAGATGTTGATCGTCATCGTTTCCTTCGTCGTCATTGTCGTCGTCGGTCGTTGGTTTTGCTGCGTCTTTTCGTCATCGTTGTCGTCCGTAAAGCGAACATAGAGCGTGAGCGTCGCGTCCTAGTCGTAGGTCCTTCACGGTCAAAATAATTAGGAATGCATTGTGTTGTCAGGTTGACATTCATCACCAACGCCAGAGTTACGATAAACAAAACAAAAAAAGGAGAACACAATCTTAACTATATAATTGATGCAGCAGGTAAGTCTATAGTTGCCGATGCGGAGTAAGCTCTACTGGATTGGACACTTATTCATTACTGGAGGTGACATTTTGCTATTTGTGGAACTTCAATTATTCATTGAAATGCCGAAAACGTATGCTCTTTCTGCTTCTAGGGGATAATGATTGGGTGGTCAGTTGTCAGACAAGGGAATGTTTTGTTTTTGTCGTGATTAAACGACACAATCTAGGACTTCAATCTTTGTTTATAAATACAGTCATTTTGTTGTAAGTAATTTGAACAAAATAAAGAAATTAAAAGTAAATTCGTAAATTGATGTACTTACATTGTGTTGGGGAATTTATGTACATAATTTAAGAAAAACCTTAAACATATCAATTTCATTCATGTTTTGTTAAGCAAATTTTGAAAACTATATACGATTTTCTATTCGTCAAAACAAATTAATTAAAGTGCTTGGCTTTGTCTGATGACCTTGGCCATAAGACTAATTAATCCGCTAATTTATTGACTTAATTTTCTAGTGAAAGTAGGTTTTACTTTTTTTTTCAAGCCCAATCCTTCGTGCGTGTGCTGAAAAAATAAACACAATGAACAAATTTCAATAATCTGGCTAGAAATCTAATAAATTAATCTGTGCATTTGTATATAAATAAATTCAGAGCACAGGTAAAATTATAATTTATTTCATCTTTATTGATTTGGTCTTTGATCATATTTTCTTAGTTTTTTGAATATAAGATATATTATAGTCAACTGAATGTTTGTTTATCTTGTCTATTGAAGAATAATTAGTTCATTGATCAGCATCTAACATCTGGAAAATCATCATGACGGAATATGCAAACTGACTGTTATTTAAGTGACGCTTACTGGACAACTTATCCGCGACAAGCAACTTGAATTTATTCCGCATGTGGATACATAAAATCACAAAAACTTGGCAACATAAGTTGTAACGAACTATATATTGCAAGACACTATTATGTAATTGTAAGCAACTTTTAACGCAAACAACTATAAGTTGCAAGCAACTATTAATTGCAAGAAACCAAATTTTAATTGAAAGCAACTATTAATTGCAAGCAAATACGAATTACAAGCAACTATTAATTGCAAGCAACTATTAATTGCAAGCAATTGTTAATTGCTAGCAAATATTAATTGCTAGCAAATATTAGTTTTAAGCAACCATGCATTACAAGCTACTATTAATTGAAACCAACTATTGAATGCAGGCAACTATTAACTACAAGCAACTATAAATTGCAAGCAACTATAAAACTCAAGTAACTATTAATTGCAGATAACTATTAATTGCAAGCAACTCAACTTTTATTTGCAGTAGCTATTAATTGCAAGCAACTTATAACTGCAACGAACTATTAATTGCAAGGAACTATTAGTTGCAACAGTTATTAATTGCAAGAATATATTATTTACTAGCAACTATTAATTACAATTAATTTCATTGGGTTCCCCTGAGTCCTGAGTTAAATTTTCGAAAATTTCTGCTAAGACTCATTACATAATGCTACAAAAAACATTTTAGAAAAATAGAGAAAGAGGCGAAAATTAATTTTTTTGCTCATTCCTTAGAAATTGATTTTTGAAAAAAATGCTAATGTAAAAATTTTAGGTCTTATAACTCACAAAAGGTTTCGACACTTTTTATCATACCATGAATCAATTTCTAAAAAAGCTGCTAAATTGTTAAAAAATCTGTATGGGTACTTGGATCTTCTAACATTCTAATTCTAATCATGTAGAATTTGTTCTCAGAATATGTCTTGTAAATCTGAAAACTTTTTTCTGAATATAGATACTTACACTACGAAAATCGTAAATTAATTAAAATAAGCCTTCATTTTTGTATGAAGTTAAAATGAGTTAAAAAATAACCATTAAAAAATACACCAACATATTTTCCAATTCCTAATCAGTTTTTTAAAAAAAAGTTCCTCTTGCCAAATAATCAATAACTTTCTTTTTGCTAAGATATTTTAAGAAAATACCTTTGAAAAAGAAGAGGGGACTACACAGATAAATTGAAATAATTTTTGAATTTTCTTTGAGATGTTTTCCAACTGACAAAAATAAAACATATACCTACCTACCTACCTACACATGTCCTCCTATTTCTTCAAAAAAAAAAAAAAAAAAACGCGTCACGTCCTAGTCTTCCTTTGCGAATCACCCTGTATATGTCTTGTTATTTTATTCTTTAAAAAAAACAGTTAGATAGCAATCTGACGAGAATGTCTCTCCTTCTCTCTAAATCGCTTTATCTATGACATGATATTTTTTTAGTACCTAAGCATGTAGCCATGCCAGGCTTAAGCTAAATCGATATCTTTTGGTAAAAATACCCATACCCATAAGCTTATTCAACTCGCATTTCACCAAGCAGCAGCATGTGCACCAATTAATCAATGCAAACATAGGTGCTTTTTTATGTGTATATACATATGAATACATACATTTTAAGTATATTTTTTTTAAGTTCTGTTCTTGAAATAAAGGCTTTCAATTGTTCACTTGTTCAGTCCTTTTTTTAAGTGAAAAATAGTATAAATGTGTTGGTGATTTTTATTCTTGTTATATATATTCGTCCGCAAGATTCAGTTCATGCTTCTATTTCTGTTACTTTATAAATAATTCAAGACCATACTTACGGAACGTCATATCTATAATATTTGAAAGGTAACCATGTAGGTAGGTAGGTAAAGGAGTTTTCTTCTTCGCTTTCGTATTCGTATATGAGTTGGCCACGTTCGGCAATATTTTTTTATGTTGAAATAGAAAATTGTCTTCTTAGTTCAGCATTTTTAGTGTTATCATTCAAGGTATTTTCAACGAATGCTTGAATTGGTAACAGTCTAATAGATTAGATACATATATAGGTATCATTATTATGAAGATAAAATTAAATGTATCAATCTCAAATTGAGATTGAAGTTGTGCCTAAGGTAAACTGCTGTTTATGTTGTTCTTGGCGTACCTTACCTACTACCTAAAATAATTTTGGAATTGATTTTTATAAAAATAAAAAATTGCATTTCTTTCTTTCAATCAATTGAATACAAGTTTATAGTTTATGATGTGAATATAAGTTTGCGCTTCGCCATCCCATTTTTTTTTATTTCTTGCATTTATTGCAATTCATTTGAAATAAAAAGCAAGGAATTTCGGAACTAAACTTTCGTGTGAATGTTTTCGTAGTGGTCTATTGTGATCTTGGTTTAGATTTTGAAGGTTTTTAATTCTGCTCTTTTATTTCACTTCAAAGAGCGAAAGACCTAAACGTACACCCTCCTAACTTTACCTGTTTTTGCTTATCGTACACTCCCCTTCTGAATTATTGTTGCTCAACATAGTAATTTTTATTAAGACATTGCCAAGAGATTTACACGTGTTTTAAACTCTTAGATCATTTATTTATAGGTTATGATTAACATCTGCAGTGCCTCAGTTCATTTTTATCATAATATATTATAAAAAAAGATCATTTCCATGAAAGAGAAGAAGATAAGATTTCTAAAGATTAGGTATTTAAAATGCAATGAATGAATAAAATCATGTTTTCAATGATCAAAATATTGAAATTCATCCGAAAAAGAAAAATGATAAAATATAAACTTATTATAAATTTCAACTTATATTCCTCATAATTTTAACATAGTTAAAACGTTAGGTATACCTATACGTTTATATAGTAAACCGGTATAAATATTTAAAGTTGAATGACATTCCAATGTAAATTGACAAAGCGTTTAATTTTAATTTACAGATTAACTGTGAAAACGTATGCTTGTTATATAAAATAGAATATAGTAATCACCTGTTTGATTGGTTTTATATATGTTAACCCTAGTTTTATTTACTTGTTAAATCATCAATTTCAATCATTCCAAGGTTAAGGTTACCCATAAACTAATTAATTTTAGTACAAAACCACCATTTAAATGTCTAAACAAAATGCTTGATAATAAATAACCATAAAAAATGCTATTTTATTCATATAATTTTAGAATATTATATGCGGTTATATACTGGTAATGCTTAAAACAAACAAACAAAATAATTCTTTTGTTATCTGGACAGTCTTTGAAATTATTCCTTTTCCGAACAAACGCATATAGGTATCATTAAAATGATAAATTTTTCATTATGGTTCGAGATGAGTAAAACTTGAGGTAACTAACTAATTAAAAATCAAATTTCGTTATCTTTCTGAAATAGTTTCATATTTACGAAACCATTAAGACGCCTTGAACTAATGGTTGATATCAAGTCAATAACTCTTTCAGTATATTTATATGTTAACAATATTTTTTAATTGAAATGAACTAAAAGCTCAGATAATTATCTTATCAAATGACAGGAGCATTTCTATTATATTCTTATCGCAAAAATTATCGCCTTTTTTGTGTACCCTACCCCTTGATATAGGGTAAATTTGATTTGTAAATAAATACGACTGTGTTGTAATTGATATAAAATAAAAAATACAAAAAAAAATTAAGTCTCATAAGTTTAAGTAGTTTCTTAAACACCCATTTACAATTTTATAGTTTGAAAAGATATACTTAATAAGAAATTAACTAATGCCGTATAACACCATAAATGCCCAAAAATTTAAAATTTGCGGTTAAAGTCTTTTTACAAACTTCTTAACAACATAAAAAAATTAAATACGATGATATATAATTTAATGAATTAAATTTTTCGTCCCATAAACCCAGTCGGGCATTTAATTTTTTTCTTCCGAATAGGCCTAATAGGAAAACCACAAAAATAAAAACAAAAAGCGCCAAATAGTAATGAAAAAGTGTAGAGTTGCAATAAAAAAAACGATTTGTTAATAATTTAACACGTTTTTCTCGAGATTGATTGATGGAACAATAAAAAAAAGTTAAAACCTTTTTTGCATAGAATTATATAAGCTACAATTTTTACCTTAACATTGTTTTCAAAAAATTTTATACTTTCCCCAAATTTCATCTAAACTTCTGTTACTTTGTAGGATTTGCTCAAGACATCAACATAAAGTTCTCCGCCAAAAATCAGCTTTGTTTAAGTTATTTTTTTTTCGTAATTTTGCCCTTTTTGTCTTATTTTCTTGAAATTTGGACTGTTAGTGTTTCTGTATGTTTTAATTTCGAAAAATCGTATTCTTCGATATGTTATCGTTCACTTTGATTTCTTGTTGCAACTTATTAAAGCTTACATTGTATCTGTGCAGTCTTTGATAGAAAAGTCAACAACATTCAATTCATATCATATCGTTGTTGTTCGTAGTCTAATAAAGTGTGATATCAAGAAAAGTTCGTGGCAAAAAATAGAAATAATTTAATTGATTTAAGTCTACACGCGGCAAATTTTGGTAAGGTTTTACAAGACTGATTTGGCAATAGTTTAATTAAATTGATGATTGAGTAAAGTGAAATTTATTATAGACTTTTGATTTATATCTCTAAAGATTCTCATCAGATATGTATAACGTGTAATAAAAATAAAATTATACATATACGTGACATTTTCTTTTATTCAACGTGGCAAATTCTAATTGCTTAATAAAGAAAGTATGTATATCGAATTCCAAGATTAGATCTTACCAACTTGTTGATTCAATAACAAAGCATCTGTAATTTTAAACTGACAAAGTTTTGAAAAAAAATAAGTATTTTCTGTGACGTGTTGAAGAAATAGTTAGTCTTGTTTGCTGATGGATCGCGGAAATAATTGTTAATGACTTTGTATTGCTACATTATATTACCTTTAATGATTCTAAGTTAACAATTTTCTGCCCAAAAGTAATGATAAAAACTAAATGTCATGAAATCATGGATCAGATTTTCGGTGTGAAATCAAACATGTTTAGAAATTGATCAAGAATAAAAATCAGAACTGTGAAATTTTAATCATCATCAAGTTCTAACTAGTTCAATAAATTTTGTGAGTTATCTTTTTATTCAGTGAAATGATGTTTTAACACAGTAGGCACACTCCACTTCCACTCACCCGACACACAAATTATTATTATATCTTAGAAAATACTCACAAAAATTCCAAGATCTTGAACAATAAAATGTTTCATAGCCTGTTGACATGTATTCTGCATCTGTTTACATTGCAAATATAAACAAACAAGTGAATGTATAATAATTCGCCAGTTTTGGTGTCTGTTCTTGTTAAAATAAAATGCAGATTCTGAATCCAAAATATTTACTATCCCGTGAGCTGGCTGAATACGTAGTGGATCCCAACTCGTACTTAACACCTATTCGGTTGTCATACGAGATACGAAGTACGGAATCTGATACACTTTGGTAATGTCGGTAATACAGTATTCCTCTATTCATGTGAATGCATCTCAATTGTTGTGGATTTATTGTACTGTTCTGTTTGAATAAAAAATAATTATTCATTCTCGTCGTTAGCATAACATGACTTTTTTCGGATACAAGTATCTAATGATTGAAAAAATAATGATCGAAGAAAACAAAATAAGAACTAACTCAAATTGCAATGTATCATTTCTGCACAATTTATAAAAAAATGTAACTGGTTCTCCACGTCCAATGTATCATATTTGATACAACCGTACAAGACTCTTCACTGTCCCCATACAAAATATATTTTTACACCCCTACGTCCACAATAAAAAATTACTTTCGCTTCACTGTCCAATGTATCATTTTTGCACACTTTATAAAATATGTTCCTAGTTCTCCACTTCCGTCGGGGACAGTGACGCGTTTTGTACGGTTGTATCAAATATGATACATTGGACGTGGAGAACTAGGTACACATTTTAAAATGAGTGCAGAAATTATAAATTGGACAGTGAAGCGATAGTCAATTTTTATTGTAAACGTAGGGCTGTAAAAAGTAAATTTTGTATGGGGACAGTGAACCTGTTAAATAATTAGAAATTTTGAAAATAACGTTGCCTGTCGTATAGCATTTTTTACAAATTTTTTTTTCTTTTTAACTTGATGTACCTACATTTTGGTAGAATAATTTTTTTTTTTTTAATATACAGTAGACTCGCGGTAACGTGAACAATTAAATGTTAATGTTTACGAATGTGTTCTTAACGCAAATTCATATATTTTAATTTTTTTTTCGGTTTGTACATACGTAATTCATTTATGTTCTGTTAAGAAAAAAAAATAGGTTCGTTAAATTAATGAAAAAAATAGGTTATCTTTTTCTGGATTCTCTTACTAACTAACCACAGTAAAAATGCTAGGATTCACGAGTAATCTTTATCGAGGATTCCCAGGTTAGTAAGGCTTTCTCAACGTGTTGATAAAATTATGTTCATGGTTAGCCGGTGTTCCGTAAGGCGGTTTTTTTGTTAAAGCGAGTCTACTGTATTGCAATTATATCAATAAGTAATGAAATTTGTTATTTTCCTAGAGGAGAAATTCAAAATGTAACTTTTGTAAACGTTCTATATATTTGCACTTTAAACTAAAATTGCTACAAAAAACTCAAAATACTTGTCAAAAACTGCAGTGTTCTGAAAAAAATATTTGGTAACAGTTTGTCCAAACTGATAGATACGATAGATAGACACGAGAAAAGATTTTTTTTGTAGAGATCATATACGATATAAGCTACAATTTGTTGCTAAATTTTGTTTAACAAAACAAGTAAAATTGTTGGATCTGCTTTAGATATCAAAATAAAGGCCTACACAAAAATCCAGCTTTGTCGGGATTTTTTTTTAAAGTAAGATCTAATTTTACTGGGCTATTACATAATTTTAATTGTTTTTTTAGGCTAAGCCTTCGGATAACTTGCCTCAACATTAAGTTTTTTCCATCCAGTCGTTTCCTTTTTTTTATTTCTCCAGATTTGTTCCAAATTTTCTCCAAATAAATTTGCTTTATACTTTTTCTACAAAACATCAAATCAACAAAATCATTCATATCCTCGCCAGTTTCACTGTTTATTTCGTATGAATTGTACTGAACTTTCATTTAAAAAATCCTCAAAATAGTTTTGTTTAAAAAAACTTACAATATTTTTTAGATAACATTCGGTCAGACAAGTTTTTTGATAAATTCACAAATTAGTAAAATTGATGAAAAATGTTCGAAAAAAAAACTTTCAGAATATGGCAAACAAAAGTGCAAAGAAATTAAAAAATCAATTTCGAAGCATTTTTTTATTTTCATTACAGAAAAAGAACTGTCGTTCTAGGACACTGCTATGAGCACCCAGTCAAGTATTTTATGTGACACTTTTGTAGCCCTAATTCTGTGACACGGTGTTTAATATCTTTTTGGTGAGCCGAGCTGTCAACATTTTAATTGATAGCAGTTTAAAAGTTAAAAAATCATTTTGCGTGAGGTTAAGAGACATTAATTTGCTTAATGCAAATCATTTTGTGTGTTTTCTCTCGTTCAATATTAATTACTGAAGTTGTTTGGTTTTAGGTGATTATATTTATTAATTGAATTTGCTTACTATTCCCAAATTGTTCATGAGCTCAAATGCTGCCCCAGGGTGTAATTATCTTCATGTTTGACATTTCATTGCTTTGACATTTCAAGACATGTCCTGCGGCACTCATTATCAAACAAAGCTATTAACTTCTTTGAAATCTGTTTTCCATGTGTTATTCGATTTTCAATTGATATTTATGATTATATTTTGCCTTGAATTTTCAGAAAAAAAAGAGGTTACAGAATGTAAGATACCGCTTATATGATATATAAAACGTATAAATCGTACATAAATGCAAATTATTAGAAATCCTATTAAGATTATAGTAAATATGAACTTTTTCGTCTTTATTATTAGAACTCGTCAGCTTGTGGCGTAAGAGTCATCAGTCCTCATGATCTCATATACTTACCGTAATATACTAACTATAATTATTGCAAATGTCGAAGTAGAATTGACATTTGACGCCATTTCCATAAATTATAACTTCTTCTGATGACATTTATGCCAGTTTGTATTTGTTATAACATCCAATGTTAGGTACTTAGTATAGTTATCCTTATTAACGACAAATTTAAAATTGTATTGTAAACCAAAACAATAATAACACTTTTTGTGGAATTCTGTAGTTAATAAATATGCTGCAGAGAGGTATTAATTTTTTGACAGTAACATTTTATAGGAACTTTAAAGATGGTGGTATTTGTTTAAGATTAAGATAAAAATATAATTTTTTGTTTTTATTATGAGAATGTGGCTTAAAAATCATCAATCCTTATGACCTCATTATACCTACCTTATCGCAAGATGCTATAATTTTTTTCAAATATCAACATAGAATTGACATTTTCCGCCATTTGCATAAATTATAGCATCTTCCGATAAAGTGATGATTTACTTCACAAATGTCGAGTAGAATTGACATTCGATGTCATTTGTATTAATTATAACACCTTCCGAAAACTTCCTAGCAACCTTGTATTTGTTAACATCTAAGTCCTAATTTTCCAGTCGCATTAAAAAAATAAACCATTTAAACAGTTTTTTTAGATTTTCAAACTGAAAATTCTTTTCTAAATTAACCTAAATAAACGACTATAATTATTATTAATAACTATTTTCAATTAAGAATTATTTTCATTACGTTATGCTGCACAACAGGCATTAATTTTTTGACAGCAAAATTTTAGAGGAACTTTAAAAATGGTGGTATGAAGGTATTTGCTTAATTTATATAAGGTTTATTTCTAATCGTATTAAAAACACTATATTTTGATTTTTCCGATCGGCGGAATCGAACTCATGCTCATGTTTGTACTCGCATTACACAATTCTTCCACTGAAAATAAGTGTTTACATACAATTCGATTCAATAAAATTACATACATATTCTGTACATTTTGTATATCATGTTAAATATGTTACAGAATTTACATAATATAATTTCAATGGAAAATATTATACCACAAGTATGTGTACCAAGCTATTTTAACTTTTAATTATTTTCTTTTGTCTTTCCAGATACTTCCCATCATAACACATTAAACAAATTAGAAAATTGTTTTCAACTTTACACAGGAAAAATCCAAATAACGTTAAGAACAACCCTCACTTCAAAAAGTGTTAACTAGCATTCAAGTTTGTATAAATGTTCCAAGAACAATAATTCAACCAAGACTTTCTATAATGAAACCAACATCAGGATGATATACGAACAACCATACTGATGATTGACAATTAAAATCTTTGCTTTCCAATTTTGAGTGATAAGGCTAATAAGGACCGACATATCCGAATAAAACAAAAAGACTAACCTACATTTTCTAAGGGACAACATATCAAATTAGTATCTTTTTATGTGCACATCGGGAACTGAAAGTTAAATAAGACAATTAAAAATCTTTAAAAGATTTACCGACCAAAACGATGATAGCGAGACGTCTTCTCCATCAAAAAAGCCAAAAAATAATATGAATAAAATACGAGAATTCGAAACGCTTGTATTTTCTGACAGGCACTAATTTAATTTAAGCCCATTTTAGTCCCGCAAAGTACATAAAACTGTGGCAAATAAGAAACGAAAAAAAAAGAAAACCATCAGCATACCCGAGACATTTAACAACTTCAGACAGGTAGCAGCAAAATATGGCATTCATATGGAGACGTCGCTCAACGTCGATTGTGAAAATTGTCGCAGTTCTGACGGTAATTTGGTTTACGGTTGCCTTCCTGCTCTACACAGATGACACAAGAAGAGCTTCTTCTAAATGGAATGGAATGTCCTTAGGGTTTAGGAGTGCCGACGGCGGCGGCGGTGAAGCAGTTGGTGGTAGAGCAGGTGGTGATGAATTTGACTACCCGGGTCGAGGTGGTGCTGGTGCTGATGTTCCCATTGCGGTTAACAAAGCTGGAATACCTCCTGTCGAGACCGTCATTGACGCTAACAAACGTGATATTAATAATGGAGACGAATCTGTGATCGATAATATGGTAGTGCAAGTACATGAAAAAGGTCCCATAAAACTCAGAAACCGCCAACCAGTAATGAAGGGAGATAATGGCGTTGCCAAGAAACAACAGGTTGATGACGGTAAGTTCTGTTTTTTTTTTTTTTTTTTTGATTACCTATATTACATGGTTTATGTTTAATAACATCGTGATGTTGTGATTGGGAATTCCTTGGTTTTCTTTATGCTCGTGCTGTTGTTATTATCGATTGAAAATAATATGATTTATAATGACTAATGATGTGGTATACAGTTATAAGAGAAACAAACTGTAAAAGAGGAGTTGTATAGTTCTTATGGATTTAAATGACGATAGACATCGTAGACAGGAAATTAGGTTACAATTAACGCACTCTTCAAATTCTCCTAGAGCCTATATACGAATGAAAATGATACCCGAGCCGAAACACCTTAAACTAATAAATACGTACACAAGGCACACCTTTTCCTATTATTTTTTTTTATTGTTTACAACGTCGCGTCGGGAATCTTACATTTCTTTTTGGTTAATTAAATTGGAATGCCTATATATGCGTGTTTACCTCCCATTGCATTGCAAAGCTTTTATATTCTGGATATAATATAAAAATAAAAAAGAATTATTTCTCGTGTGGTAGGTGATATTCACAAACAGAAATGTGTTAACCTTGATTGATGTAGACACATAATTATTATTCAATAATAATTATATAATTAAAACAAAAGAAAAACATTTTAAACGTTTTTGAAAATGTGGTTAAAATATTGTATACAATCACTCCAATTTTCAATTAAGAATAGTTGATTATTGATAGAAAATTGATAATTATTATCAGTGAAATGTTGATTGAGTTATATGGTTTTAGAGTCAATCGTCTATTCTAGAAAACTGTCTACTGTTACCAAACGAAATGTTGGGTATGTTCATAGACGTCAGACCAACTAAGATCTACAATAAAAAAATTGATAAAAAACACATATTTTCTGAAGGCTTACACTTTGTTTCTTATTATTTTAGTAGCTATGTCCAAAATACTTACAAATAAAAAAAACAAACCACTTTTTTTTTTGTTTAAGGAGTGTATTTTTATTTATTTTTGTTATTGCAGAACTTAGGTAGTCTGACGTTTGTGAAAACACCCGTTCTCTTTCGATCTGTCAAATGAACATGTTACCGTTACCCATCATAAGGGACGAAATATGAAACTAGCTGTCTAGTTTTTGTGCATAAAATGCAGACGGAAGTGTATTCTTAAAGGCTAGAGCATTGTTGAGGTTTCGGATATGCCAAGTTTTATATGGATTTGTTAATTATGTCACAAGCAACCTCAGGGTCGGTTAAGAGTTTGACGTGTGCAGATATTTGTTAAATGGTACCCTTCTATTCCTGGTCTAAGACCACACTGTTATCAGTGAGACCGCTCAAGTTTTATGGATTGAGACACGATATTCAAGAGACTGGGGAGTCTAAAACTAGTGCAGAAAAGTGGATCAGACATTTATGATGAGTTGGTGCATACTCCTGAATCATCTCTGGCTGCTTTTAAAAGCTTGGTTGACAAGCCATCGGCTTGAGCTCGTTATTATTATATTCTGTTCGGCTTGTAAAGTTGAGTAGCAACACTTTTCTGAATTACCGTATAGATTTTTTTATTATTATTATTATTATATAACTAGCTGTTACCCGGTACGTTGCTGCCGCAGACAAAATGAGGGAGAAAACGCCATCTAGGGAGTTATTAAAATAGGCTATATACAACGGGTATCAATATTCAAACTTTTGTTTCGTTAGGAACAGCGCCCTTTCCCTATTTTTTTTTGTTTTTTTTTGTTTTTTTTTGTTTTTGTTTTATATTTTGCGCGCACTCAAGAGATTATGAATACCCTTTATATGATTAACACAGAACGAGCGTTTAGGAAATTTGGATAGGAGTTGAAAGGAGATACCGATGCACATTGGTTTTGAATGCTTGAAGATTAAAATAGAGGGAAACACAGAGCTGGGTAGATCATTCCACATTCGTGTTGTGCGGCTAAAAAAAGAGTCTCTGTACTTAACTGTTCGTCCGAAGTTGGGCTCAAGGGTTAACTCAAGGGCATTCCTTGCAGTATGAGTATTGCGTTTGAATTGTTTCAGGGGAGGAACGCAACTGGCTATTTCGGCGGAGCACTCTTTATAAAAAAAGTGATAAAATAAAGAGAGGCAAGAAACATTTCGGCGGTGTTCATGTGACACAAATGTTTCCGTTATAATCCTGTCCCCTATCATTTTCCCCATTGGACAATGCTGTCAAGATCGGAATTTAATGAGCATATCATACGCTATCGCTCCAGTTCCACAACCGAAGAGCTGGGTTGAGAATCTGAAAACGAAATATCAAGCGCAATAATCTTACTTTCACCAAAACGATGTAAAGATTGGTTTTACTTTTCGGTGAGATAAGCCATCAGATCACCAGTGGAACTATTGCTACGAAAGCCGTACTGCGGGTCATTAAGAAGCTTTCGTTCTTCGAGATATTTCTTAAGCTGATAATTAATCAGCGTTTCCATGACCTTAGAAAGAAGGGACGCAAGTGCAATCGGTCGATAGTTGGAGGGGGAAGAAGATTCGCCTTTTTTAGGGACGGGCTGCACAAATGCTGTTTTCTATCCACTCGGCACAAGTAGAATAAGACAGATGAAAAAGCTTTCGCAGTGGAAGCATACCTCTTCAGAATAATGCGGGAAATACTATCCGGACCAGCGGATTTCTGTAAGTCAGATCCTTGAGAACTCTTGCAACTGTACGAGTGCGAAACAAAATTCGCCCCATAAAACTGTTTACGAACAAATTTGTGACCATATCGGCGGTCGAGTCTACGTCACTATCGACCAGTGACCAGTAAATGTTTCTGAAAAAATCAGTGAGATTGTCCCAGTTGGAATTCTCGTATTGCCAAACGATTCTCCTTGTGGTATTTTCTTTAAATGGACTATTTTTGCATGAGAATTTCGCCGATACGACACAATGGTCCGACTTACCTAGAGGTGATGATACACTTATAGTGTATTTATCAGGATGAGAGGTCAGAAGCAAGTCTAGAGTGTTGGGTGTGTGACCTGCAACGTCAGGAATTCTTATAGTTGAAAATTTGTAAGTGGTTCAATTAAGAAAGTAAGGTTCATCAAAATTTAAAGATTATACGTTTCGATCGTATGCGATAATTTGGCCCCTGTTATATTTTGACATAACAAACACAACTTATTTTTATTTGTGTGCTTAGATTAAGTATACTTCCTTATTTAAAATTAAAATTAAATTTAATAAAAATGTATTAACAAAAAAATAGTTAAAATTATAACTAAAAGTTTGGACAAGTCATCTTGATCTTTTTCAAGAAAAAAATAACGGTTATATGGTATATAGGTACCATTATTTATTGAGCTAAAACAAAAATACAAATACCAACAATGTTAGATTCTTAACTTTAGGCGTCCTCTACTCGAGGGTTAAGATTTTGTATGCAATTTCCTTAAAAATGATATCGGGATTATTTATATCATAATTAATTCTTTGTTGTTCAAACAATGCAATATAAATGAAACAATGATTTTATTTGGTATAAAGTTCCCAGGTTGCATATTATCTGTATCTCACGAAAAAGCGAAGTTAATTCAATATAGTGCTATGTGACGCCTTTGGACCCTTTCGGTACCTCCTGAATAGCTAAGGGGTGATTATTCGCACTTGCCCCATCTTCTTGTCAATTGTCTAAAAGTATAATCACAGTCCACGAAGAAAGAACATTTTTTTCCCGAATTACGTATTTTCCGCCATTTTATTCAACCTACTTTTAAGCTGTGATTGATAACGTCATCACGATTTTCTTAGCTATTAATCATACATATATTTATATTTAAGCTGTACCCACATTGGTAGAACTATTCTATTAGTATAAATGTTCTGTCTATGGTCTTTGGAAATTACCTACCATTAATATTCTGTATTTTTGAATTAATGTGGTATCCATTACCCTTATTACTACGCCAAGTATACTTTTTACAAAGATGTATGGGATCCTCATGAATAATTATGATGTTCCATCATCTGTCAAAAAATACCTGATTTATGTAAAGGGTGTCTCAAAAAGAAGTTCCTTACACAAGGCCTGACGCCTGAGTAAAAAAACGATTTGGAAATATTATTTTAAATCAGTAGGGTGGCAATTATTTTTGGAGAAAAAATTCACCCAAATATGATGAAATGTGACAGTTATGACGGCAGCCCTTTATCCACTTGTCTACATTTTGTAGATGAGCATCGAGTACTTGTGTGATTTTTGAACCGAGCGACAATCAAATCAGTGGGAGATATTGTGGCAACAGTGCAGTGTTTTTGTGTTTTTGTGGGTGGGGGTTGTTTTGAGTAGCGGAGTCGTTGGGTAGTCTTCATTATCATATCGTGAATGTCATATACTCATAGATATCCCGCCATGACAATGGATTTTTTGACCGCAGTTGGTAGCTGTAGATGTGGCTGATAGTCGGTTCAACGATGATAGTGCCACTTGATTATGGGATTTGGCTCGGTTGGGGTTCTTCGTTTAGGAACATTTGAAAGAGAATATTTCAGCAGAAATTTATATTAAAATTACTCATGCTGTCCAAAAGATATTATCATTTGAAACACTTTTTTGTAATGAAATATCCAGGAAGTCAATGAATAGTTTTTGCAAAATTAATTTTCAAATTTATTATTATGAAAAAAAAAATTTAAATAAAAAAAATTCAAACAATTTTTTTTTTTAAGATTTTACGTAGTTAATTTAGTAGGGTAGAGGTGGCACCCTCCGACAGTGGTGCCCCTCTAACATAGTCACCATTTTATGAAAAATTGTTAACGTGCTCTTATTGATTACGAACACATGTTAAAAAGTTAAGCTGTCTTACAGCAAATCCAGCCAAAGTAGGACACAAAACAGATTTTGTTCAAATGATTTTGCTCAAAAAAAAAAAAACAAATCAAAAAAATATTTGTTTTTTCTTTTCTTCTTTTTCTCGATTTTTAATTGCAAAACTTTCAGACTGTGTTTTTTTACCAAATTTGTATTTAAAGTAACCAAAACTAAATCGTCCAATAATTCACAATAATTTTGTTTAAAATGTCAAAAAAATGCGAAACTGTCAAAAAAGCCACCGGCAGCGGCTGACAAATGTAAACGCAAAAACATTTTTAATGTATTTTTTTTTTTTTGATTTCTATACAAATTTCCTCAAAATTAAATACATTTATAGCTATATTGCAAGATACTTCAAAAAATAAATAACAAAATAGATACATAAATATAATGTCTATTAGCGATAAGTTAAATGTTTAGCAAACTCTTATGAAAATGTCAATTGAAGATGAAAATTATTACATGGATGGCACATCATAAATCTAAGGTAACATCATGCACCATTGTGCAACATCAGAAAATAAAAATAAAGAGAGAAAAACAAATAACTAAATACCTACATATATAAAGAAGGCTTTCGAAACAATTGTCACTTATAAGCATGAGCAAGTGCATGTACAAAAAGTTTAAAAAGTCTTAAATCAATGATGATGACGATGACTTGCCACTAAATTCCAAAGAAAAAAGATTTCCAAATGAAAGGAAAGAAGACATAAAAAACTGTTGTTATGTAACTACTAAGAGATTATAATGCTGTCGTGATATTTGCCTTCGTCAAATAAAAAAAAAAAAAAAAAAATCGCAACCCATCCCATCAAACAACCGCCCTCCATGCTCCATCAGCATCGTCATCACCTCATCGCAATTATCGTGGTGATGAAACTTTCTTGGCGACTATAGTTTCGCAATTGTTTAAACGATCACACCTTTTACATCGTGCATCTGAAAAATATTAATTTTACTAAGTGAATTTCGTTTTCTTTGTTCTTCTATAATAGGAAAAGGTGTTCTAAGCGCCCCTGGAGTAGTAGATGATGCTCCAGGTGAAATGGGCAAGCCAGTTGTACTGCCAGCCAACTTAACTTCTGATATCAAGAAAATAGTCGATGAAGGCTGGACGAAAAATGCCTTCAATCAATATGCATCTGACCTCATCTCAGTGCATCGTAGCCTTCCCGACCCCAGGGATGCATGGTAAGTATATCTTTGCTTTAACAATCGTATAAATCTATCTGATAATTGCATGTCTGATCGATGTTGTGCTGCCTTGATTTCTCTGCGATGTTTACTGATGTTTGTATATCTTATATTTATCTCTCTACTTTTCTAGGTGTAAAGAGCCCGGTCGCTATCAGCGGAATCTACCTGCCACAGATGTGATTATTTGCTTCCACAATGAAGCGTGGTCTGTCCTACTGCGTACAGTGCATTCGGTATTGGATCGGTCTCCGGAACATCTCATTGGAAGAATTATACTAGTAGATGACTTCTCAGATATGCGTAAGTTAATGCTAAAATGAAATAAGACAACAGATTGATTGAAAGATTGATTATATGTAGTTAAGTCTGGGAGAGACCAATTACTTGACTTGAATTTGTTTTTGTGTTCTGACTTTGTAATTTTTTTTTTTTTAATTTTTCGCTCATAAAGCACACACAAAGAGGCAGTTGGAAGATTACATCAAGGCATATCCTAAAGTGAAGATCATTCGGGCACCAAAGAGAGAAGGTTTGATACGTGCGAGACTTCTTGGGGCACGGTATGCAGAGTCACCCGTGTTAACTTACTTGGATTCGCATTGTGAATGTGCCGAAGGTAAGTACATACATATATTATAATCAAGTTTTTCTTTTTTTATTTCTTTCAGTAATTAAGAACCTTTGTTTAAGTTTTGTGATCTGATAATTTGTAGTTAGGTATACTTATCTATGAGACCAGGTGTTTCTCCATGTTGCTAATTAACGTAAAGTTGTTCTTCCGGGTATTTACTTGAACATTGTTTTATTCAGATCAGATATTGATCAAAACAGCATACATTTGTAAAAGAAAAGGCTCACATTTAATTTTATTTATTAACTTTACTTAAGAGGCCAACTGGCTCTTTTTTGAGCCTCGGGACCATTGGCCCCCACTTTTTCAAAAATGATCAAAATGGCCCCTTTTTTTAAATTGATGTAAATGTTACTTTTCATTGAGCAAAAAAATGTAAAAATGAAAAAGTACGAAAAAGAATAAAACACCAACAAAAATACAAAATAAATAAAATATAAGGCTGCCGTTCGTCTTTGAAATTAATTTCTTTGAAATATTTTTAAATCATAAAAACCTTTGATTCAAGGGCGTTTCATTTTAATTCAAAAGGCGGTTGTTGTACAAATATTATAGTTTCATCGTTTTCGTATTTAAATCAAAATGGTTTTATTTCGATTGAAGTAATTTTTCCAAAGTAGATCGCAACGTAAATTTGAACACGAGAGCATTAAAAATTACGTAGCTATTTTTCTCTGAGTGTATTTTTGCTTAGAAAAATACTCTCTAAATCTAAATTATCTGTATCAGAAATTCAGAACTACGAAGCATGGACACAGCACACTTAAACGAACTGACTGACAAGATATAGTTTGCTGTCGAAAAGTCAAAAGTCTTTGAAGATGATCTTCTATTTACATATATATTTGAACACAAATTCTTTCTGTTTTATTTGTTTTTTTTTTATGTCATGGCCCCTTTTTTTTCACTCCGGCCCTTATGTTCCTATAATTTATCTTTTTAATTTTAAATCGAATTTTCCAATGATTTTTTTTTTTATTTAAACACATAATTAATTTTCTTTTTAACTTTATAAAATAATAAAAAATCTGATATATGTATATTGTATAACCAACATTTTTTGTATTTTGAATGATAATCATGTTTTGGAAAAAAAAAATGACCGGATTGGCGGGATTTGACAACATTTTAAAAAGCGAAAATATAAAAAATCGGGATTTTGAACAATTTAAAAGAAAAAAACAACAGTATTTAGCAGACGGAATTTTAAAACTTTTATCGGGATTGTCGAAAAACTGAATTTTTAAAAGCTTTCTTTTTTTAAGAACTGTCTAACACCAACTGCTGTCAAATTTACATAATGTCAGAGCAATTCAGAATGACACAACATCCGTATCTCATGACATTATATTTTTGCTCATTTCATTTAGTAGGATTTGGCAAATAAAGAGAGAGTTCAGATAACAAAGAGTTATTATTTGTTTATTATTGAGAAAAGTTAACCAACGGACAAATACTGATTCAGTGTGTTAAGTAACTCATGAGTTAAGAAGCGAAAAGTGTTTTTTTTATTAAAAGGTCTGAAAGAATTTTGTAGAGCAGATAGATAATTTTTAAGTTTAATTTTCTTTCAGTTTGTTTCATTTTGTATAGGTATACACTTTATTTACAATGGTTTGTGTAATATTCTTTTATTTTAATCTTCCATTTTAATTATGTTTTTAGGATGGTTGGAACCCTTACTGGATCGCATTGCTAAAAATTCAACAACAGTTGTTTGTCCAGTAATCGATGTTATCGATGACACAACAATGGAATACCATTATCATGACTCAGGTGGTGTTAATGTTGGAGGTTTCGATTGGAATTTGCAATTTAATTGGCATGCAGTTCCTGAAAGAGAACGAAAGCGTCATAATGTGAAAAAAAAATAACATTTCTTATATAAGAATATTGAAAATAAAACTTTTAACATTTTAGAATTCTGCAGAACCAGTTTATTCACCCACAATGGCTGGTGGCTTATTCTCCATTGATCGAAAATTCTTTGAGCTCCTTGGAACATATGATTCCGGTTTCGATATTTGGGGCGGAGAGAATTTAGAACTGTCATTCAAAACATGGATGTGTGGTGGAACTCTTGAGATTATACCATGTTCACATGTTGGACATATATTCCGAAAGAGATCACCATACAAGGTATACAAATATTTAATTAACATCAAGAATATTTTAGTGATTTAATTTTTTTTTCAGTGGCGTTCTGGAGTTAATGTGTTGAAGAAAAATTCTGTCCGTTTAGCAGAAGTTTGGTTAGATGATTACGCAAAATACTATTACCAAAGAATTGGTAATGATAAAGGTGATTTTGGCGATGTAACAGGAAGAAAGGATTTAAGGTAAGACTTTAGTTTGAATTTAGATATGAAGTATATATTCTCATAAAGAAAGATTAAGACTCTTTTGCACTTCATAGAGTCTAGATAATTTCTAAAAATATGTGAATCTTGTAGTTACTATTTAAAAAAAGCAAAAAGTTTATTCGATTCATCGGAAGAGTTATTAAATTTCTTACTACTTTTATCGAGGGGTTCGTCACCGGCCAGCTTAGTGGTTCAATGATTGCAATATTTCAAATGATTTCAGATGATTTCACGTGATTTCAAGCAGTATTTAAGTATTTAAATATTTCTTGATTGCAATGATTTCCAATAAATCTAATGATTTCAAGTGATTGCACCGGATTTCAAAGTGATTTCAAATGATTTTAAATATAAGTGGTTTGGTGATTTCATTCGTGACAAACCCCTCGACTTTCATTGTCGTTTTTATATAAAAATATAATTTCAGAAAACGTTTGGGCTGCAAAAACTTCAAATGGTTCTTAGACAACATATACCCAGAACTCTTCATACCCGGAGAATCTGTAGCATACGGTGAGGTAAGTATCTGCAAAGTTAGCTTTATACAAAAAAAAAGTGTTATTAAATTTAATATTTCATTAAAACAAACAAAAACACACCTTTTTAGATGAGAAATTTAGGTTATGGCGGTCGCACTTGCTTAGATTCTCCAGCTGGAAAGAAGAACCTTAAAAAAGCTGTTGGCTTATATCCTTGTCATAATCAAGGTGGCAACCAGGTTTGTCAACTTAAGAAAAAAAAAACTACGACCAAATGTGACCGCCACCAGCTCCAAATTTATACAAATTTTAATTTAAGAAATTACTTTACCAACAAATTAAGCTTAATTCTAAATGGGGTTAAAATCTAATGAAAAAGCAAACAAAGAACAACGATTGGATTATTTGATTAAAATTAATTTTACAGATACGAAACAATTTTACATCATTTTGTCTTGATTCACCACCCGATTCTGAAGACACACATCCACCTGTCGGTCTATGGGAGTGCCATGGTGATGGTGGAAATCAGGTATTATTAAATAAGATCTATATAGATTTATTCGACCTTTAATACCCTTTGATTGTCATAGAATGATGTTTTGGATTCATGGTACAAAAAAAATCATTGCAAAACAAATTTGCTTTTCATACATATTATATTGATATCTTAAACATGATTCTGAATTTTAACATTCCTTATTAACGTTGATTGATCAAAAAAAGGAATTCACTAAAACGTAATTTTTATCCAAAATAACATGAAAATAATCAGTGTGAGGGTATTGAAAAATGTGAGAATCAACAAGAACGAACCAAATTGTATGTTTGATATTTGACTTTTATTAAATCGCTAGACATTGAAATTCAGATTTCATAAAAAATTGATGTTAACATCAGAATACCTATGTATCAAAAACAATCAAATAATGACTGTGGTAAAAAATGGCTAAATTCTATGACAGCAACTACATATATCACTGGTCATCATCGAATATCATTTTGTATGGTTTAATGTTTTTTTTTTTCAACAAAACTGAGTATTTTCTCATTCACATTCAATCAATTGTTCTGTTGACCACTTTATTAAAATAATGAATTTAATTTTTCTTTGCTCTTTGGCACAGTGCTCACTCATCCACGCGGAAAATAAAAAATAACTAATTACCCACCAAGTTACATTAAATTATTTTTTTTTTTTCAAATTACTCACAAAAAACCACCACAGACATTTTTTTAATATAGCTTAGGGTTATGGTTTTTTTTATTTTTTTTGTTATTAGCTGATACATTATAATTCTATAACTTATTCATACAAAATTACGAATGAACAATTCGATTCACTCAGTTTATATGTAACAAATGAGTTAACCTAATTATGTTGACTGTGTACCTATAAATACAAAATCAACATCAATGTTTTGATTGTAAGATAGTTAAACAAATATTTTTGAATAATGATGATGAATGGAAAATAATAATTTTGTTAAAAAACCTTTGTTTCTATTTTTTATCTGAATATTATAATAAGGTTCTTCTTATTTCGTATTTAACGTAATAATCAGAAAACCATTGCATTGGGGTTTTAATAATATGATAATAATCAATCAAACATGTTGAGGTCAATTATTGTAAATAAATATTCCTTAATATGCTTTACAGTTTATGTTTAATTGTGTTTGTCCAAACCCTTATCTTTTAATAGTATATTAATACTTAATGTTTTTATTTATAGTAAATCGGTTCTGGAAATGTCTTTCATTTAAAAGCATGCATTTCAGCTGGTTGAAGGTCAATAAATTTGTTAAAAAGTTAAGCAATAATAATTATTTGTGCGTTAAAAATTCGAATTGTATCAGTAACTCAACATACATAATTACAAGAAATTATTTTAAGTACAGTTAAAGACCTCTTTATTGAATTTAAATAAACTCAATAATTGAAAACTAGTTATATCTAGTGTTGTTCAGCGACCTGTTTTACGCTGTTCTGGCTAAAAAGATAGGAAAGGTACCATCGTTCACTAAAATGTTTTCTGCTCTGAACTGAACTTGATTTGTGATTTGTTGTTCATTTAAGTTTTTCTAGAATCTAGATCATATCAGATTAGTTTAGAACAAGATTTTCTGAACTTTTTCTTGGAAAAGTTAAAGTTAGAACACATTTGTCTGCTCTAACTTGATCTGGCATTTGTCAGATATTTTGCTCTGTTGTGCGCAGTTTTGATCTGATCTGATCTGTATTGATATAGGTATTTATTTGTATTGAGCCTCAGTCTATGGTCTTTCGTTAAAAAAATTGCGTTTCGTTAACTTCGTTGTGGCTGTCACTTTAAGTTGGAATCACAATGGTGAGTTTTCGCATCGTAAAACAAAAAAAAATAGAACGGAGAACATCTTATAGAACACGTTACAATACATATAAACTGTGCTTATTATAAAAAGATTATTTATTTTCCACAAAAAAGTTGAACTATTCCTCAACTTCAACTAAAAAAAGTTAATCTATCTATTTCTTACAACAAGGTACATTATTTCCCGTAAAGTTATCTTCCTGCACCCTCTGATTTTCGGTATTTGGATAAACTTTTAACGTCGTATCATAAACATAGTATACTTCTAGGAGTTTATTAAATAAAAATAATCAATTTGTGTTGGGAGTTGGGATTCAAATGCTCATAGTTTTTTTCAGTTATATTTTAACAGCAAATAAGTGGTATTTTCGTGCTATGCCGCCCAATGCCCTTCCAAAATAAAATAAATAATGATACAAATTCTGTATACTATAATATGAAAATTAATTTAGAAAGCTTATTTTACATATTAAAAATATTCAACCAAGTAGCAGACTTAGCATAAGGTTATTTTCTAAAATATATTTTGTCCATATTTTTTTCGAGCGTGTATAGTTTAGAGAACAGCTTAAAAAAGATCAGAAGTGACCATTTCCTGACTGAACGTACCTAAAAAAGTTTGTTCAACCATCGGTTTCATTTGTGATCTTTTTTCCTAAAAACCGCGATGAGATAGGTAATCTCCCGGTCGCACAGCACAGTTTTAAATTTTTCTATTTCAATAGAAAACTAATCAAACATTGGTAACAATACCTTAAATATCTGATAATACAAAATATATATTATGTTAAACATTTAACAGTGACAAAATACAATTAGAAGCAGAGAAACAATTAATTTGTTAAGTAGAAAATGCATTTAACATTTTATAACTTCGATGTTTCGTAAGTAACTGAAGAACTTAAATAATGGATTTGGTTACAAAATAATAGTATGTGTTGTATTTATTCAACTATAAGACATTATTCAAGTAGTTTTAAAATAACAATTAATGTTTTTCTTATAGTATAGTAACACTTTTGAAAGCCTGTAAAGTATTTGTACCCTTATGTACACGGGCTGGATTTTTTAAATTTTATAATGACAACTTTCAGGATTATAAAAAAATTCTTTTCAGTTTAACACGTCTTGAGTACAACTACAAAAAAATTCTTTTAAAGTAACAACGTTCACCTCGGTTCACTCAGTATTAAAATTTGAATTTAATTTTTGAAGAATGGCCGAAGAACAAAAAAAAAAACGAAATGTCAAGTTGAATCGATAGATTCTTTTTAGGATACGAAATGCCGATTCAAAGTTGCTCTGTGTTAAAACTTCTTTATTTCGTATTTAGTTACATGTTATACTTTTTTTCAAATCTTATTTTTGAATTTGACTATAATCGACCCAAATAATTCCAAAAAACTTGAACAAATATTTTTGCTACGCGAAACTCTGTAGGTCGCCTCTCTTACTATAAGTTGGATTAAAACAGTGAAAGGTTTTACGAAAAAATTATATCTGCATAACATTATGTAGGAGAAACGAACAGGGTTCCTTTATTTTATACAAGTGAATATTGGGACTTGGAACGAATACATAGCTAATGGCTTAACATTTTGGAATTAGAAAAAATTACGTTAAAAAAAAAAAAAAAAACAGAAGTCGTCCTTCATATATTTCTCACAATTTACTTAAAGAAAATTCACTGAACGCAGCTATACCTATTTATTTTTATTACATAATAGACAAATATGCATGGGTTATATATTGGCTTATATATTTCAAAAAAAAATCAATTAAGAATTAAATAAAATAATAATATTATATTGCAAACACTGCAGAAATATGTTTTGTAATTATCAAAATCCGACTAATTTGGAGCTGGTGGCAAAGCTTTTGTTATGTTTTTTTTTTGTTTACTTAAATTATATTTACATACAACATATTTAAGCTATAAATTATCATTTATTATTCCATATTAAATATATTGAAGGCATTGTATAATTTTGCTTTAAATTAAAAAAAATTGTAGTGCAGATTCTTTAAACAAATGAAATATTTTTATAATATTTATTATTCTTTTCATAATTAAGTTTAAAATAATAATCTGCACTTAATTCACAAAATAATTTTAATTATTTGCTTAAATTAAAGAATATTTTCAATTTAGTCTCGGCATTAAAATTATAACTTAATTTTACATCAGTTAAATTTATTTCATTAAGTTTTGAAGTCTACATAATGTTATAGAAACTTTTACAATTCATTGTGATTTAATGACAACAAAAGTTTTTAATGCCTGGACTAAAAAAATACATTAATACGAATATACATACATTACATATATTGAATTAATTGTTTACACACATTCGCTTGTGAATTTGCAAACAAAACATTTTAATTTATGTTATGGTTGTTGTAAGTAAATATAAATGCCGGGTTATTTATACATCATTTAAAAATAAAAAAATAAAAAATAATGCAGAAATCAAAAATAATAATTGATAGTTAAATATAAATATTATATTTTCCACATTTTATCTTAATTTCTCAATCATTGATATAAATAGTACTTTATGCTGAGTAAAACTGGAGAAATAAGACGAGACGAAGCATGCCTTGATTATGCTGGAAGCGATGTTACGCTTTATCCATGTCACGGTTCCAAAGGAAATCAGGTGAGTAATAACTTTATAAAAAATAGAAAATTCTATATAAAATTGTATAGCATTAAATTTCCTGATTAATCGGGATATGCCAGAGAAAAGGGATTTGACTGTATTTAATTCATGATTTTTCTTTTGAATTACCTTGCTCATCAACAGCATTATTACGTATTTTATTTAAATTAAAAGTTGTATTGAGTTAAGTGGCCTACATTTTAAGCGACCTTTACTCGGTCAGTCATTTGACATCAATATGTAATATAGTGTTTGTAAAAATAGGTCTGTATGCATGCATTTGTTTGACGAAAAATCAAAACCCTTTTGATTTTGCCTGATGACTGCTTATATGTGTAGATGACTGACGTTCTCTGACTGACCGTGTAAGGGTCGCGATTGAATCAATAAGTGAATGAATAAATAAAGTGGGAATTAAAACAACACATGTTGTATTTACTTGTACCCATCCAGTGCCGGATGCGCATGTTTATTGTCAATAGCCCAGTAATATCGTGCAAATGTTCTAAAAATTTAAAAAAAAAAAACTAAATTAAGCTAGTTGAGGAGAGTATTTAAGCTAAAGTCCCCATCACCTCTAAGTGTTATCCCTACAATCAGGGTTGCCATCTATAACTTTAACAAAAAAAATATAAAAAAAATTATAACGGTACATTACTTAGGGCCAGTCTTTTCGGCTCTGGTTAAGTTTAATCATTGATTATTTCAGCTGGTAACCATAGATTCTGTCTTTTCAACAAAATCTTAACCAGAGAATCTATGGTTAACATAGATATCGTTAACCAGCTAATTTTCCGTGGTTAGTGTCATTATTCCAGTCGGTTAACAGAGATTTGGTCTTTTCAGCAAAATTTTAACCAGAGAATCTATGGTTAACAGAGATTTCGTTAACCAGTCAATTTTGCTTGGTTAACCACAGAAATTCTATGGTAAGCGATTATTTTTTTCACATTTGTGTTGAATGATAAATAATATACAGATACTTATTGATCATTACTATACTAATCGTTACGAATAAAATTAAAAAAAATGATGATCTACCATCTTAATAAATTCCACCCCTATATTTTATGTATATTTTTTTGTTTTCCTTTGTTCGTGAATGAATCAATTCAGTTTATCCATGTACATTGAAACGAGACAGGCTGTTATCAATTATTGACAAAATCTTCGATCTCTTTCTCTCGCATTCAAAAAAGTGTAAACAAACTTAACCAGAGATTCCGTTTCACAACCGGACCACTGGAAAACTGGAACTATCTCTGGTTTGGTAACCAAAGTAGATAAAATGGTGAAAAGACGAACTGTGGTTAACCGACTTTCGAAACAACTGGTTAAGAAAATTCTATGGTGAACAAACCAGAGATTTAACCAGAGCTGAAAAGATTGGCCCTTAAACCTAGAAACTTTTTTAAATTACGCAGAAAAAAATTTTGCAATGTTCAGCATATAGTTTTCGTTTATATTATACCAGAAAATTATTAAAATTTTAGATCAAACTCAAGAAAGTGTAATTTTATTTTTATTTTTTTTTTCATTTTTTATGCAACAGTTAGAAATGAATGAAAAAATGTTATGCGATTTGATAATTTTACTCTTTAGCTTTTTTTCAAGCTTATGTTGTGAGTTGTTCAGCGAAAATGTAATTTTTAATAAAAACAAAACTTACAAATAATGCTTTCTTTTGAATATATGTTTTTTTCTTATAATTAATTAACGTAGCATTGCACAAATTTGAAAATATCTTAAATAATGGAAAATCGATTTAAGCATAGCTAAAAATATATTTTTTCGTTCAGTTAGAAACAAATTAAAATAATTTTTTTTAGTTAAACAAACTTTTTAAATATGCACGTTTACTTAAATACTTTTTGTTTTATATTTAATTAATGATCAATTTTCAAAGTATTTAAGGTGACACAAAATTTAATTTAACAAAGTCGAAAATATAATTTTACTAATTGTCATGCCACTAAATCATAAAAATGTTTGTACAAAATTAAAAATGTGTATTTTTGAATATATATTTTGTTTAACACTTATAATAATAAGCATATATTTTTTTTATAAAATGTCGTTAAATAAAAAAAAAAATTAAATCAAATTGAACAAAAAAATAATAAAAAAAAAATTATTTTTATTTATTTTGAAAACATTTTTCTAAGGAACAATTAAGAGAATTAAATACAATTTTTCCCAATTTTATAAACAATTTCACTCTCCATAATTTGAGCCCCTTCGGAGGTTTTTGCTGAAATTGTTTAAAAAAAAAAAGAATTTTCTAAAGAAATAATTTCTTAATTGGAGTAAAAATGCTAATAACAAAGATTTGGGGTTAACGGCTTTCTACAAATTTTGCCGGCACTCTAAAAGGGCTAAACCGATTTCATTTATATAAGTTAAATATGCAACACAAGATGACATTTGAATTTTTTAACTAAACAATATAAAACGAAAAATATGATAAATAATTTCATGAATACAAATTTTTGCGGTCCCATAGTTTGCAACAAGAGCAAGTTCGTGGGACCCAGTCATGCATTTTATTTATTTTTTTTTTTTCTGTGGATTAGCTTTAATGGAAAAACCACAAAAAAATAAAGCAAAAATCACGTTGTTCATATCACTTTTTTTTCGAAACTGTTTGATAGTACGATGAATAGTTTTAAGACCTTTTTTGTACAAAATTATATAAACTACAAATTTTGCTAAAACATTTCTTTCAAAAAGTTCATAGTTTCCGAGAAATTTGCAAAAAAATGAATTTCGACCACTTTCCACCCAAACAAAATTTGAGGATTTGCTCAAGACATAAAAATTATCCGAATTATTTCAATGTGGGGTTGTTATCCCTTATCACATCTTAAAAAAAACGTTGCTGTTTGGTACCCAATAAAATACTATATTATTATATTATACAGTGAAATAGAATTCTAAATTTCTTCAAACTACTGTCTCATCTATATGTAAGAATCTAACAATTAATTAATTATTTTTGATTTCCACAGTTCTGGACTTTTAATGCTGACTCAAGTCAACTCCGTCATGGCTCATCTGACAAATGTCTTGCAATCAATGAAAAGAAGGACAAAGTTATTATGGAAGAATGTGATCCCAATCGAGCTTGGCAAAAATGGCATCTGGAAAATTATGATCCTTCAAAATTGTGAGGATTTATATATTATGCGAATAGCTCAGTTATGATTCCTACGCACAAAGTTTAACAATTTTGTCGTTTAGTGTAAAACATTGTATTTAAATTATTATGAAGTCATCAGTAAAATGATTTGTAAATACCCAATTTTGTATGTAAGAAAATTTTTGCATTTAAAGACAAACAAAAAAAAAATAAGAATAATATTATAATGTATACCTACACTTAGGCTCGTTTGCACGAATCTTTTCTAAAATAAGTATTTTCTAGTAAGTAGTTTCGGAATTTTTCAAGAAATTTTGTATTATTTGGTTTGCACTACTATATTTATTGGTTTATAAAAAGAACTTATTTATTATTCTCTAAAGGGTTAAATTATTTTCTTTTTAACGCTTTAGCACAAACAAAACAAATATTTATATTTTTACTTTTATTTAAGCTTTTCTAAATCACGCTTTTCTATCTTAAATTTTAATTTTGTATCCTGTCATTTCGTGCAAAAAGTCCTTAATAATATTTAAGAAAATGAGATAACACAAAATAGATAAATCCAGTTGATTGTATACACATAATATGCATATACTTAAAGTAAGATAAAATGGTGTGATTTTATGGTGAAGTTCTTGAAACGAAAACTTTCAGGCGAAGTTCTATTATTTGTATACTCATTTAACTGGGTTTATAGTTTTAAGTATACCCACTTAATTTAAATGCAATACTATATGTTAAACAAATACGCTATTATATCTTAGTTATATTTAAAAAAAAATAAATAATTCCTTTCAAGTTTCTCCTATGCACAACTATTATCATTTTATTTTATTATCACAAAGATATATTTTTAAATAATAAATATAAGAATCTATATTATCAATCTTTATCTTTGATCTGTTATATTATTCTCTTCTTATAAATTTATGATATAATTATAATTTTTTACTATATATTATACTTGCCAAGTTTCCTTTGTAATGACTCTGTATATAATATATTATATATATAATTATTTAGGTTAACCTATAGAAAAACAAAAAATCGTATGTACTTACATATATCATTTTATTAATTAAACAATTTATTTAAATTTTTAAGAATCTACCTATGTCAGGTATAAAAGAACATAATGCCATTACAAATGAAGCACAAAATAATACACACACGTTATATTCCGAAAGAATAAACATATCCGATAAATAATAATAATACAATTTAAAAACGTTATATACCATTAGTTAAGAGTAACGAAATAAAAATAAGCCAACTTTTGAAAACTGACTTTTTTTTGGATTTCAGATTCGCAGAGGTAATTCCTAATCAAAGTTTAAGTACACCAAGGAAGCGTTTTGTATAGAGTCCTTTGCTTTCTACCTTCTCACTGTCGTTAACTTAATCTACTTCAGAATAAGGGTAAATCTATTGTTTTATATGCTGTAACGAGCGTTTGACAATCTTAATATTAATTCAAAATTAAAAACTATATAGTTTTTAATTTTTTTCCTAGGGCGGCAGATTTTTGGGGGCGGCAAATTATCAACGCTTACACTAGATATAATATTACTTTGCTTATGGAAAATGCGTCGGCAGCAATTAATTCGGTCTTTTCGACTTGTTCACTGTAAAAGATTGATGATTGCAACCAAACAAAAACAAACCAATCAATCTTAATTTCAATCGTTTCGAAATGAACGACACTTAACACAACCAAGCCAATCTCAGTATCCGTATGTTCTTTACAACTAAAACCAATCACATAACATTTTGCAGATGGTGGCGCGCGCACTCGCCGACCGTGGCGGTTAATATGTATAGTAACCATATTTGAACATGAAATTACTTCTACACGCATTTTTCTGATTCTATTATGTTTCGATTTCCGTAGATTTGAGTGCGTTCAATGCAACTCTATGAGTCAACACATACAATGATATTTTTAACAATTTGCTTTCCCATTTAAAGAAAAAATGCCGTAAATATGAAGAAATCTTCGAAAAGCATTCAGACAATACAATATTAAGAGGGTTCAATCGATGATGAACATATCCATTTCAAAGTTTAGCTTGATTGCAAACATCAGAATTCAAAGAGGTTTTCGACAATAACAATTTTTTAGTTTAAAAAAATGGTCTTGATACAGTGTTGCCAAAAATTGACATTGATTATAGAATGTTTATCTGCATGGCTGTCACAAATTGAAGTGGTGAGAGATCGTTTTCTTATCTTAAGTATGAATCAAAAATTATGTATGAGGTCAACCATTTATCAATTTCGCTTAAATAGTTTGGCATTATAGCATTATTATCGATAGAGTCGGAAAATTTCTGTTCGATTGATTGCGATGAGATTATTCATAGTTTTGCGGTTGGTAAAGCACGGCTGCGTAAGAACTTGAAAATATGATTTTCGTAACCATTCATAATTAAACATTAATCTTCTATTCATGAAAAAAAATTTCAGCTACGCTTTTCGTTTCTTAACCTACCCAGCCTTACACCGTGAAAAAGGCTGGAGAGGGGCGGAAATTTACGATCTGCCTAGGGCGGCAAAATGTCTTAGTCCGGCCCTGACTATTTGGTGTATGTAAATAATATTCGAGGCTTCGAGGGTTCAAGGGATTTTAACTCCCTTTCTGTAGTCAGTTGGATGGATTTTCTTCAAACTTTGTGTGTAGTACTTTTCGGTGATTCCCTAGAGAAGAAATTCGAATTTATGTCTTAGACCGGCTAACGGGTACCTGCCATATAACGGTTTTAGTTTTTCAAAATTTTCTCGAAAACGGCTCTAACGATTTTCATAAAACTTGGTGTACGTTATAATTGCAGTAGTTTTAATATAACTGCGTTTCAGGTTTTTGGCTAAAAATGCACATAACGGATATTTGGTACGATTTTTACAAATTTGTCCATAACTTGATAACGGCTAAAACTTTACGATAATAGCGAAGACTAAAAAAGTGGGTCTGGAAATTCTGTCTGTCTGTCTGAATGTATCAGCACCTACAGCCTAAACGGCTTAACCGATTTACTTCAAATTTGGTATGTAGGGTTTGTAGACCATTCCTTAGAAGAGAACTTGAATTTTTTTTTAGCTCAAAAAATAACGGTACCTGCCATAAACGGTTTTGGAAAATCCTAATTTTCTCGAAAACGTCTCCAATGATTTTCTTGAAAAAAAAAATACTGATGGTTTCTGTCTGATTTTCTTATGTAAAATCGAAAATAAAAAAAATTGGAAATCCTATTACCGGTACCTCCCATTCAACCTTATTTTTTTCTTGAGCTATCTCATGAACGGGTTTATCGATTTCAAAGCAAAATTTTTTTTTAGGAAGATCTAAACGATTTAAACAAATTTCAATACCAACATTTTGCAAAAAAGCTTAATTTTGGTTTTAATTATTTTTTTAATTTTTTTTTTTTTGTAAATACAATATTTGGAAAACGCCTTAACAAAACATTTTTGTTTTTTTGTGCATAAAATGCAAACAATTAAGCACTTAAAAATGGAATTCTTCAAATTTGTAAGTTCATGCGATTCAAATTTGCAAGTTCGTGCGATCCAGTCGTTCACTTTATTTATTTAACAACCGTTTAATGATAGCTACATTACAAATTGATCTCTCGTTTAGGCCATTTTTTGATATTTTTCGAATTTTCTTCAGAATTTAATAAATTTAAATTTTTGTAGCCCCATAGTTTGCTACAAGAGCAAGTTCGTGTGACCCAGTCGTTCATTTTATTTAATTTAGTAGTAAATTAAATAGCGAAATGCATCCCTGCGAATATAATAAAAATGCAATATTGTTATGTTGGTTTTAGGAATTATTTTGAATTTTAATAAATATATTTTTTTTTCATTCAATGTATCACAATAAGGATAAATATTTTTTGTATCTTTTTTAACTTTTGCGGAATTCAAATTAACAAAATATAAATTGCAAGAATTTTAAATAATATTATAAATTAATTTCGATTTAAAAAACAGAAAAAAATAATAATGTACAAAAAAATCTCACTTTTTAAGAGAGAGAGAGAGGAAGAGAGAGAACATTTCTCTTTTTTTTTCTTATTTGTAAAATTTGCGTAAAAAATAAATTTTCCTTTTTTTTTAACTTAATATTAAGGCATAGAGTGAATCTATATTTTAGATACATAGTTATAGTTCTTATTTTAGAGAAATAAATTAAACGTCTTAATGTCCACTTTCTGTTATTCTTGCTGGTAACACAATTGCAGCCACATGCGTATGCATATTGGCCATATTGGCGCCATTTGTTAATGTTGTTTGAGGTACTTCATCATTAGCTGGATTATCCCACCATTGGCGTTCTCCAGAACCGAATATGTTGTAGATTGTACCACAAATAATATAAATGAATGCAGCAATAAAGAAGACAATTTGCCATTGACCCATTGTTGGCTAACAATGAAACAAAAAAAAATCGTTAGTATTGTTTTCAAAAGTATTATTATGCTATATGATGATTATTACCTTGCCCTCGATTAAATTTCCAGCTGCAATTGGTGCCAATAGACCAGCTAAATTCGCAGAACAATTTGTGATGGCCATTAAGAAACCGGCAAAACGTGGTGTGATATCCAAATGGTTGATTTTGAATCCAGAATAGATACCACCATTAAGGCCAACGCCAATCGTTAAAATAGCCAAGGTTAGTGCACGATCACAGCCTGTGTATGAGGCGGCAATTAATGCCACTCCTGGTCCATATTGACCTGAAAAAGATTTAAATACGTTAAAAAAGAGCAACATTTTAAGGGTTTTTTTTCAATTAGAAAAGGTCGAAGATGACAGTATGCCGTGAACATGTTGTTTTGCCAGCAGCGGCGGGGGTCTGTCAGATGTTTGGTTTATTTTTCAGTCACCAGCATTACCGCCACAAACTGTCAAAGTGCCAAACGATTCACTAGCAATAGGGCTTTTTAATTGGCGGCATAATTTTCTTTTGCTTATGGGTAAAAATTCACTTTGTTGGACGGTCCACCCAAGTGCATTTGCTTGGATTGACAGACTCGAAAAAAACTTAAAACGCTATGGCTGCAGCATCTTCTTTTTTAGAAAAATAAATATAAGAACTCCTATAAACATCAATTAATGTTAAGATAAAATAAAATAGCTAACTGTCAATAATCATATTTCGATTCGTATCTCTAATTTTGGATAAGGTTGTATTTTTATTACAAACACTTATATTATTTGTCTTGTTTTTGTTAAAAATAAAAAAACAAAAATTATTTTTTATTATCAAAAGTATAACATTGTAATCGCACGAGATAATTAAGTCTGTGATACCCAGACATGACTAAAGCGTCTGATCAAACAAGTGTTTTTTTTATAAAAAAAAATAAGTCATTCACTTACAAAACAAATGTTTTTTCAATGCGAAGGTTATTCCGTATATAATGGAAATAATTATAGCGACAAATATTCATCTAATTTATATGTTATTATAAGGTCATTCTGACAATATAACCTTTGAATGTACCGTTTGATTGAATATTGGTGGTTTTATGTCGCTGATGGAACTGATGAAATCTTAAAAGAAAAAGACACAAATCAAATCTAGGTATATAAACTATTAAGTCTCAAAAGTACTCAGATATCTTTTTTTATTAATTTCCTATGAAATTCTACTGTCAAAATGATTTATGCCCGCCGTCACCGCAATGTACTCAAAAAGGTTACAATTCATTTGGTTAAAAAAAAAGTTGTAATGTTAGACCAATTCGCAATTAAAATTTTATTGAAAAATATAATGGCAGTTCATAAAATGTTTATTTGCTTCTAAAATGTCCTGGTGCAACATCAAAGCTCATTATCAAATTATAGCAGCTGCCATAATAAAGATGAATATTCATCGTTTATCTTTTCCCATATTCCATTTATGACGATATCTGCTCTTTTGTCTGCCGTGACTAAAAAGCTACTAATAGTGTTTTTCATTCATAAAGAATATTTGCTCTTTTTTCAAAATATTTGATACAATAAAATACAAAACAAAAGCATAAAGAATTTAATGCGGAGCAAAGATAAAACAAATCGACATGAACCCTCTTTTTTTTACATCAACCGCAATTTTGTTTTCTGTGTTTTATATAAAAAGACATGATATTATTTATTTCTGAACAAAAATACAAACTAAACAAATCAGTATCATTCTATCATTGTACGTCCACGTATGTAGGTTTGATAAATTTCAAACTCTAAACAAAAAACAAAATATCAGCCTACATGGCGAGTGGTGGTTCATATGGCCTGTTCGTTTATTGGCCTGTTTGTTGTTATAACACCATTGTACATATATTTCTATAGTATTTTCATGCTGAATAATCACAGCCTGGTCATCTTAAGAAACTTGTGAAAAACACATTTTTAGGTTCGTGCATTTACTAGTTGTCTATTCTGAAACCCTGACAACAGTCGTAAACATATATGATTTTGGTTTTGTTTACGGCTCTTGTCAAGGAAATATGGATTTTAGAGCCAATTAAATACATTATATATTATTAATTTGTTTCGTAGACGACTATTGTTAGGGTAACAGAATAGACACTTAGTAAATGTAAGAACCTCCAAATGTGCAGTTCACAACTTTCTTTAGATAGCTCTGCTCCATGGTTGTACTATAGAAATTTATATATGTACAATGATAACACGCTGAACCTTCTGTTAGTTTCTATACATTTTGCAAATGAAAGTCAACTTCAGTTTTGTTTTGACATTTATAATATAATGCATAATTCTTAAGATAACGGAATATTTGTGACTATATTTCTTATTAAATAATTCGTCAGTGATTTTTGTACTTTAGCGCAACGAAAAACAAACTTTGCAAACATATTTTAAATGCAGTTAAAGGAGCTCAAAAGTCATCTGTACATATAGACAGAACGGCGAATATAATCGCCAGAATAACTTTGTTTATCTCTTAAATCATTGTAATGGTGTGTTTGATTTTTATCTCGATTTTAATTTGTCATTCAAGTTCATGATTTGCCTTTTGAGTCACATTTAATTGAAATCAAATTATCTATTTCACCAGTTATAGTTGTGTGATTCGATGGAAATAATCGCAAATAATTTTGTAACTAATTTTTTCGTCACTCTAACAATTATTTCAGATAAAGTTTAATGAGCGAGTGTGATTAATATCTATTTTCTGTATATTTCTGCGATAAAACATAACATAGCAAACTCCATATTCATAATTAACAGTTACAACGTTTTATAATATACTGTCATCGTAATTTGAATTGGCGTTGGCGGTACGCGAAAATACAATTTTGGGGAAAAAATTAAAATTGCGATTACAAAAAAATGTTTTCTTGATAAAAAAAACAAAAAATGGAAGCACAAAGCTTTTCCGTTTAAGGGTTGCTAGGCAATCAAATAAATAAATGAAAAGAGAAAATATGCGTGAATTATTTTGATATTTTCAAAACAGCCTTGACAGAACAAAAACAGTATTTCTAGGCTTAATTAAAACCACAAACAACATTCTGTTGATGTGAATTGATTACTAAAACTTCGGTATTTTATAATTGTTGTAGAGATTATATTTCACAAAACAACATTGCCAGGTGGAAAATTATTATAAGCTAGACTTCTTCCAAACGCCGAATTCTGTTGTTACTAGAATGTGATCCACTATAGACTTTGTGTTTCAAATGTAGGAATCTAGTATCAAAATACTCACATCTTTGGTTTTAGTTTTTAAATCTCTGACAAAAAATGTTGCCAGATTAAGGTTTTTTTGTTATTTCTAATCAATTAATAGCCGTTTAATACAAGTAAATAAACATGCGGGTTTGGTCTTTGTAGTTTCATCGAAGAAAAAAATCTTTTCTTTTAGTTTAACAAATTAAATGTTTAAACTTACCAATACTGTTAATAATTTTCCTTGTAGTTGTTAATGTAAATCGACTTGAAGTGATCATCCAATCAGCAATAAATGAAATGAACATCGAAAACAGCCACATAGCCAGATATGGTAAAGCCGAAAGTATTCCATTGGACTTCAAGGAGAATCTTAAAACTTGTTTCATATAAGTTGGCAACTCTGTCATCAATGTTTCATAGCCATAATTATGACCCATATGTGCCAAGAGAATAGCATAGAATGGCATGGATTTAAGAATGGCTTTGATGGGAATTGGTGGAACCTTTAAGAAATAAAGTTATTTTAATAAATTAATTTTTCAAAAATATTATATTTACACATACAATTGTATCATCAGTTCGTGAAAGTGAATGATTAATGTATTTCTTTTCCTTTTCGTCAATAGATGGATGAGATGAAGGATCCTCATAAACAAGAAGCAGAAAAGCTATAGACCAAATGGTACCAACTAAACCGAATACATAGAAAATAGAAGGCCAGCCTCCATCAAATCCATATTCAGCTAGTAGACCGGAAAGTGGCATCGAGATGATTGTACCGAATTGAGCACCTGCATAAACAGCGGCTCCCATTCGAGATCTTTCAGTTGGTGGAATCCATTTGGCTAGCAATGCATGTGTGCATGGTACAATCGGTCCTTCACCAAGTCCTTGAATGAAACGAACTGCACACAAGCCAATGATACCGCCTTTACGTGCAGCAATTGGAACTACAAAGGCAAATACCGAATTGACAAGCATACCCCAACCAAGAAACCTTAGAGCTCCGTATTTTTTTGCTAATATACCAAAAGGCACCTAAAATAAGTAAGAATAATATTCTTGTATAATATAATTTACATATTTCAAGAGGAGTCTTACTTGAGTTATAACATAACCATAGAAAAACGATGATAGTATATAGCCTTGTGTACTGGAACCCCATTGGAAGTCACCATCTTCTTCTGCCTGAAAAAAAAAAAATATGGTCAATACACAACAAAAAAAAGTTTTTTTCAAAATATACATATGTATATTAAAATTAAAAAAAGTGTTTCCACTAAGAACGGATCCATGTTGACAGCTAGTGGCGGACATGTTGCAACCATTTCTAATCAAGTCAATAGTGTGATTTGGCATAACCCAAGGAGCATTTCAGAGCTACAGAACATTTACTGAACGTTAACATCGTAGATGTAATGTTTCAGGCGTATATGAAATGTTTACTCACTGTACCCAAAATGTAAACGGTTTTGGGGAATGAAATGTCGTGTTGACAGTATATGAACAAATTCTATTTGATGTACCTGACTTGTACATTTACAAATGTAAACGTTCAAAAACACTTCGAAATAAATAACATAAAAACTAACTTAGGTACAAATCGTTTACAGAAAAATATTAAACTGTATAGGTAAATACGTAATGTCATTTGAGATCATATTACTATATGTATACAAACCAAAACTTAAACAATTTCCATCTTGTTTTTGACATTATTATTATAATATGGGAGATATAAAAATATTCAATAATTATATTTTTCGTGCAAGTAAAGGCAAAATATCGAACGCGAGAAATATTTTCTACCAGTTTTGTAAAACAGGTCGATAAAAATAAGGGGCCTGTAAAAACTTTCTTATTTTAGAAATGATTTCTAATAAAAATATTTGAGACAATATTTTTTTTCCCACAAAAACCATATTTTTCAACATTTTGTAAGATAAAATTCAAAGTCTTATTTCAATCAAAACCTAAACATGCTTTGTTTTTACTAAATATCAACAAAAATAGATTTTCAATGTTTTGGGTTTTCTAATTTGATAAAAAATGGAAACATTATAATGGCCGACCAATGCTATACGTGTTACATTATCTGTAAATGAAATGTTTTACAGTATGCTTACGTTTAAAGATGTGATGTGACTATTCACTGTAAACGTTTTGTAAGAGTAAAGTTTTGATAATGGCTTTACAAAACTGCACAAATGTAAACGTTTCGTGTTATTGATTTTCCATTAACGATATTTGATTTACAGTACGTTTACGTTTGAAGATGTGATGTGAATATTCACTGTAAATGTTTTGTTAGAGTAAAGTTATGATAATGGCTCTACAAAACTGCTACAAATGTAAACGTTTCGTGTTATTGATTTTACATTTACAATATTTGATTTACAGTACGTTTTCGTTTGAAGATGTACTGTGACTATTGACTGTAAACGTTTTGTAACAGTTAAGTTTTGATAATAGCTTTACAAAAGTGCTACAAATGTAAATGTTTTGTGATATTGGTTTTACATTTACGAAATTTGGCTTACAGTACGTTTACGTTTGAAGATGTGTTGTTTCAACAACATTTTGTGTGTTACAATTTGTTTACCAATCATTCAATTAGTTAATGTAAACATACAAAACATTTTTTCAGCAACTGTATATGAATTGTAAACGACATACAATAAATTTGTAACTTAATAGGTACAAAATGCTACTTGGGAAGTTACTTAATAATAAATAACAGATTTGACACCACACCACTAAAATAACATAACTGCAACAGACTGTCAACATCGATCCGTCGTTATTGAAAAACTCTTCACAAACACCTTTCCAAAATAAATAAAAAATCAAAACAAAAATATATCTTAAATGTTTTGATCAATTTATCACTGTGGCGTATTCGCAACTTTTTTTTTTATTATTTATCAAGAGGAAATTAAAAGAAAAACTGTGATTTCAACAAAACCCAGGGTTTTGGGTATTTCTTCAAATTAAATATATGAGAGAACTTACCACAACTTCATAGGTGTTAGCCGGACATTCGTTATCAACAATTTCTTCGTTTCCCATATTAACCCAGGTATGATTAACCATTGCAACTATAGCTACAGACATGTTTGTTCGCATGACATAGGCATTTGCCATGCCAAGGAACAGCATGAATGTGACAAAGTATCTTGTAGCAAACCGAGCTGTAAGTAAAAAATAAAATATACATATGTATAAATAATATTGTTTTTAAGCTTAAAATAATAATATTATTGTAAGTTCAGCAGCATGGTAATTTTTTGAATACAAATGCCAGTATAGAAGACCGTAAGCTATATATACTTGAAAAAATTCAAAGCTCTAGCTCAATTAGAGACAATAGTTAGAAAAAATTCATGTAGGATGCGCTTCAATCGATTGATTTGAAACCAAAATAACACAAGTCCAAAAATAAAGTTTCTGTTTCAAAGAGCGTTGTAAGATAGGATATAGGAGATTGAAATGAAAATATATAGTGCACTATTTAATCAGACAACATTCTTTTGTTTCAAAGAAAAAACCGAAAAAACAAAAATTTGGTATCACCTTTTTTTGAAAGTTCGGGAGTACTATCCAAACTAGCGAAAAAATGAGGAAAATAATTCAAATTGAGTACCTACGACGTAAAAGAACATATTCGTTTCATAAAATGGTGGTTAAAACTAGAAAATATGTCTGACCAAAGCTACTTCAAAAAAATAGTTACGACTTTCTGCATTTTAAACTTACTGCATTTTGCATTTCCTTAACTTTGTTCTATGAAGGTCATCTCATAAAAACGACGACGTTATTTTACGTATGCAATTGACAACTTGATCTAATATACAAAATCTCCGACATTGCTTGCATTGGATTCAATTAAATGTTTTATTTTGACATTTATGATTTATCTCTTTACCTCTTTTAAACGAAATGTACATTTGTAAGTGTTTTTGAAACTATTGCTTCTATGGTAACAATAAGACATTCATTGAAACAGGATAATGTGTTACAGTCTTCAACTTTTCTTAAACCAAACACGTTATCGGCCGAAGTATGATAGGACAACGTCGCCCGAACTTGGCCGATTGAATCAAACATAATTCTAACGAATAAGAGCCCGTTTACCACTTTAGCCGGCATCGGGCGATGACAGCCTATGATTACAGATCAACCGACAAATTCGAATTTGTTTGAATTTTCTGTCAGTTTGCCGGTTATTTTATTCAAATTAATTCACAGCTCAATGACTTTAAACAAAAGATACAGTTTGGATGAAAGGTAGGAGTGTTTGGAGTAAAAAAGTTGAGTAAGGAGTCTAAAGGTAGAATTTTTATGAACTCGATCTGCGTAAATCACGAATCTGCCAATTCGTACCCATCTTTACACGCCCGCAATTTTTTTGTTTTTTCCCCTTTCTTTGTACTATAAAAGCCCTGTTTTTTCAAGTCTTGTGAAAAAAAACGACACTAGTTTCACGTAAATACAACAAAAACATAAGACAATATGGACTTAGCTAACTCATGATAATTATCGGAGCTAAGTCCATATAGACTTACTGCATTACCGACACAACTACATGTGTGTTACATGGGAACGTCAAATTTCTTCGGTAATTGCGTGGGCTAGTTCCCAACGTCGTTTTTTTCACACAAGTCTTTATGGACTTTCAAAAAAACGCACCTAATGTCTTATTTACAATGACGGATTGCCCTATATCGTCAAGTTTTCGATATGTTTTGCTTACCGAGGCGAATCAAAACTTTCCCTTTCTTCTCTCTGCACTTCACTTCACTATGTATAACTTGTTAATTTCCTAGACATTAGCTTCCGTTTCCGCTTGCTTCTTTTCATTTTAGTTGTAATAGGGACTTTTAATTTCGAGGATATTATGTTTCAATAGAAACTATACGTCGGTAAGCAAAACTTCACAATTTGCTATTTCGACGGATGCAACGGAAACAGGAAATGATCTTTTAACGGATATGTGTGGTTTTTCTTTAAAAAAAGAAATTGTAAAAATTAAATAAAAATCAAATAAAACACGAAAGCAAGTAACCGTTATGGTAGTTTTACACGTTTCTTCATCAGTTCATCACCACTAAAAGTAACTGCGGGTTTTCCGGGTATCATAGACTGAAACAACGCTGTATTGGTTCATATTGAGTTACTATAATTTGAGCGCCAGGAAATTATAAACGAAACGAAATTTTCAGCTTTTTAGTTTTTGAATCAAACGCGCAGGGTTTTTAAATTGAAAAAAAAATTTGAGGCAAAATTGTGTCTTAATATATTGAAAATCTGTTAAAGCATGGAGTTAAGAAATAATAGGAACATTAAAATGCAGACCAAGATCTTATAACCAAGATCTTAATTGTTCGACTTTCCTATAAATTTTATTTACAAGAATTTCAGCGTTTGAATTCTTCTCTCTATCCATCAGCAAGTGTAATTTGTTATATTTTTTTGCAGAACTGGAACTTGTATATATACGTTAAAATCCACCATTACATCAAATATGGCAACAAGTAGCTTTTACTGATTTATAAACCATCAGTGGTTTGGGTCCAGCAATGTTATAGGAAGTTCGTTTTCTTTCAGACGCAGCAACATTTATCAATTTGCTTGTGTCTACATATATGTATTCATATGCAGTCATAGAAAAAAACACTGGAATTATATTATTTCCCATTAAATATACTAAACTCTTATAACTAAATATGTGTTAATGTGTTTTTCTTAATCTATATTCCTTATTTACATATTGTGTAAAAATTATTAGATAATTAAAATCTATGCATCATCACAACCGTCCAAAGTCCAAACTAAACCTCATACTGCATTCAACATATGAAAAAATGACAACCACTGGCAATAACGTAATCGAAAGAAACAACATTTTACGGATAGCAGAATATAACACGCGACATGACCACAACTTTTCGATATCAAAATGAATGAGCTTTTTTTCTTTAAATATACAACTTCAAACATCCGATATAGCGAGCTAAAACCACTAACACATCTCCATTCAGAAATCTAAGTTTTTTTTTGCATTTTTAGATACCACAGATACCAGCCACCAAACCAACTCACGAGACTTTCAGTTGTTTGTTGTGCTTAGCGAGCGGCTATTTGCGTTTGCGTGACAAACACGTGGGCATTTTTATATATATTTTTTTTTTCTTTCAGTCAGCTATAGCCACATAAACAGACGTTACATTATGTATCTACATTCACAGATTCATCAAACATAATATAGAATTCACTTAGATAAATGACACATCCATCAATTAATTATATGGTTATAAACTTTTGATTTATTTGTTTAACAAAAAATAAAAAAAAATGTTATAAAGTGTCCATAGTAACTAAAATATGTTAAGTATCTTAAAGATACGTACTTCGTCTTGGTTCATCCTCAAATACGTTACTAAGTCCCTCTTGATCCCAAACAAGCACATGTCCATTATGTTGACGGTCTCCTTCGTTGACGCGCATATTTATTGATTTAATTATGATTTGATTATAATGAATTTATGGTGTAAATGGTGTGTAAAGATGACAACAAACTTAACAAGTTTTAATTTAAATATTAACTTCAATATTTGGCATATTGGATACTTTTTGCGAACTTTTTTGTACCATTTCATGTCCGACTACGAGAACAAACTTAAACACATTTTCTGTTAGAAGAAGCAAATAATTAAAATCCAAAAAAGGACAAATTAAATAATAATTCAAATTTTCTTGACAGGTCTCTTAAATTAAGGTCACCGTGCAAAAGTTAATTTTTATTATAACACTTTTTAATTCACGACGATAATGTATCTTCAAGTCAAAGATTTTCTTTAGAACTAGAAAAGATTGAATTCTTAATTTAGAATGAAAATATAAAACGAAACCGTAAGTATGTAAAGACACACTGTTCGTCGAGTAGATACTGTACACAAAATGTTCTAGTTGCTTGATGTGTGCCGGCTGACTGAATAGAATGCTTCCCGGTATAGTGCGCGAGAACTTTTACCCCAATCCGAATATTTGAAAATAACTAACTTTTCTGTTTGCTTTCTGTAGATATTTATTTAATGTCGCACTGCACATTACTTTGGTTTTTCTTCTGTTTTTTTTTATTATATTCTGGGAGAGAACTTTTTCTCTGAATAAGTTTTTATTTGATGAATTTGTATCATCATCGTCATTTATGGCGAACAAATTTCTCTTAGCTTTTATTTTATGTACCTATATTATTGAAATTGTAGGTATAAGTAGGTACCTACACCTTCCTTGTTCTTTTTTCTTTTTTTTTTTTTTTTTTGTTAGAATGAGAGCTTTTTGATCGTGCAAAAAGTGAAATTGACATCATGCAAAATTCAAACGTAAATAATCCTTGCCAATTACAAGAAACTACACGTGTATGTCGTTTTACTTATTGACACCGACAATAATATCTTGCTTGCTCATTTGAAGTTTGTAGATACAAAGTTTGATCACATGTATAGACAAATCCTTTGAACTTATGCATCATCATTGCACACATACATACGACTGATGATAGTCAGAAAAATTGCTTTGGCAGAGGTTTGCGTCCGGTGAATTCTATTCCGTAAGAAGAGGAAACAAAATTAAAAAGTGTATACCTACATATAGTATACATACGATAAATCTGCTATTCACTCTTTACAGTACCTACATACTGTTGGTTTGTATTGTATTTAGCATTGAAAATCATACGGCGAGGTATAATTTTTGTTTGAGTAAACTACCTTCTGATAATTCTTCTTTCAATCATAAAACAAAAGATGATGTTGGTTTCCGAATATATAAAATAGGGGAAAATGGGATGCGTTTCAACTATTACCAAATAATTGTATACCTATGTTGAATCGGTTTTGAAATTGTTTATGTTCAAATTGGTAAAATTTTGGATTTATGTATGTTATTCAGAAAAAATGAAAATATCCCGAATAAAAAGTTTTATCAAAATCTTTGGAATAGTTTTTGGGAAAATTTGGAAAAACTTAAATCTTTTATTAAATAAGTGCTGTACAATTACGAAAATGGAAAACCACTAAGACCGTTATATATATAGAAAATACTTATTATAGTTGGACAAAAAAAAAATGAAATTTTGATCTAGGAATTCTTAATTACCAAAAATTATTTAAACAAAGTTTGAGAAAATCCATTAATCCGTTTAAACTATAGCTCAATACTGTGCAATATACTGTCGGAAGATATGGAGACACTTATGCTTATGCCTCGTTCATAGTGATTTGGGATCCAGGGCCGATCGAGACGTCAAGTTGAGCAATATTTATCTCTGATCGTGATTTTTTTTTGTCATTATTAGCAAACGTGCAAGATCCCCTAGTGCCGAGGACAATCTTATGTCCTCGGGTAGTAAGTTTCCGAAAACGAAAACTATGAACGTAAATAAAAGGGACTCCAGAGGTAACTACTGGAGTCCTTTGCAATGTCTGCCAGATAGTGACACCGACAATGAAAATGAAGGTGAAAAAATGGACGAGTCCACATCGCCCGATAAGCCCACCAAAAGATTGCAAATTCCTCCCATAAAACTATTACAAAAACCTTGTGAGTTTGTGCATACACTGATGGAATCAATTAAAGTTTCCGATTATTCAATCAAACAAATGTCAATAGGTATAAAAAATTATGTGCGAATCATTAATTCTTATAAACTAGTGCTCGAAAAATTAAATGTGGACAATTGCCAGTTCTTTACTCATGCACTCAAAAGTGAAAAAGCTTTTAAAGTTGTTTTGTATGGTTTAAGTGAACTAAACACTACTGTGCTGAAAAATGAACTGATTAAACTTGGACTGCTGTGCAAAGAAGTTAAAATGATCACGAAAAAATATGATCAATATACGGATACTTTCTATATAGTATCTCTTGAAAGTGGTTCAGTAAAACTGTTTGAACTAAAGAAAAATTATCGTTCAATATTTCACACACAAATTAACTGGTCGTATCAACGAAAACAAAAAAATCGTTTGACCCAATGCAGAAATTGCCAATTGTTTGGTCATGGCGAGAGAAACTGTCATGTGAAAACATACTGCTCTATATGCGCGGCTTCTCATAAGACCGAAGAATGTACTAATACTGAAGTTCACAAATGTGCCAACTGTATGAGAATTAATTTTTCAAAAATTGTTTATTAAAACTACTTTATTAATAAATACAATTAAAGAAGATACATTTGGCTTTACAAAAAGGAATAGTATGACATTGTAAGTGTTACCGTTGGTTTTAAATATTTTTTTTTCTGTTTTAAGTCATATTTCATTGAAAATTGCCCCTCCCACCTAAACGGGGGAAAATACCCCCCCCCCCTTTCATTAACATTAGGTATTAACTCAGCCAAACCTACTTGATCCATCTTTTTGCCGGATTTTATGCGAATTACCCTGTATAAACAGCACTAGTCAAACTATTTTGCATCTAAAAAAGAGTAGGCCAACTATTATGCTCTTACCCTTTTTACATTTTTAAAGTAAATTTATTCGTAATATATTTTTTATAGTATTTGTTTTCAGTCATTTTAAAGAAAAAATACTTCTCTTTTTAATATAGTTTTGAAATATAATTTATTTTATTAAAATTAATAAGTTTCAGCATGGAAAGTATTTTTTCTTTGTCCAAAGCAAGGTAGGTCAACTATTTTGCGTTTGGGCTCGTATAGTACGAAAACATTTATTTTGAAATATAATAAAAAAAAACACCTGTATTTTGAAATAAACGTTTTCATATTGGTTACATAACAAATACTGTTTAAGAGCTAACAAAGACAAACATTACTTAATCAGATTTATTTTCTAAGGAATGCTTAATAAACCTCTTACATACAAAAACAGACGAAAGTTGGTTCAACTTCAACAAAATAAACAGATTTCAAAAAATTGGGAGATTAGGAATACAAAAATTGATCTAAAATTTATTTTTTCAAAATGTTGAGTTTAAAAAAAATTCCAGTCAAAGCGTAGTTAAAATCGCCCTCATGTTACAAAAAATATACGAATGGATTTTTTTCGAATTCTATGTTTTTTGGGTAACTGAATCTGAATCTGAAGAAATCCAACAAAATTTCCTGGTGCGTTTTGAGATATCCGCGAATAACGCAGTTACGGTTTTTTACTTACATCTCGACAACTGTGCGTCTTAATTAAAATTTTACCACAACAAAATGAAAGGCCATTAAATTTCCTAGAAAATTCATGCATATTATTTATTTCTCAGGCGTACCGTGAGCCCGTTAGATCGCGTTTAATTTTAAACATAATTTCCCATTTCTGTAAAAAAAAAACAAACAAAACAAACCGTTAAAAATCATACCTGTTTTTTTTTACAGATATGGAAAAATATGTTTAAATTTAACGCGCTCTAACAGGCTAACGGTACGCCTGAGAAATAAACAACATGCATGAGTTTTGTAGGAAATTTAATGGTCTTTCATTTTGTTGTTAAAATTTCAGTTAAGACGCATAGTTTCCGAGATGTTAGCAAAAAAAAAACGAAAAAAGTTTGAAAATTTCGCTGTTTTTCGCGGATATCTTAAAACGCACCAGGAATTTTTTTGGATTTCTTCAGATATGGATTCCCTGACCCAAAAAACATCGAATTCGAAAAAAAAATCCATTTGTATATTGTTTGTAACGTGAAACTACCTTTTGACTGGACTATTAGTAGGAAAAACCAAACATAGAAATAAAATGAAAGGCAAGTCAGACTGTGGTTTGTTACATGTTTGAGATCAACTGAATGCATAAACAGGAGGTGCAGGGAAATAACTTCTCTGGGGAAATAACTTCAATTTTTTGAGGTGAAGTTACCTAACTTTTTGGTGGGGAATTATTTCACTCTTTTGGGTGTAGTTATACACTTTTCATACAAAATGCACAAAATATTGCATGTACCCAATCTTGCACCCACCCAAACTCGCACCCACCCCAAATCCTATAGTTATTTCCCAGTGAAGTTATTTCCCTACACCAAACAGGACACATTCCATAACTTTCTAACGTTTTGCATTTTATCAGAATTAGGTAGGTATACTCTGTATAGTTTTTATTAAAAAAAAACTTATTGACAACAAATAAAACGATATTGTTTTTTTTTTTACTGACAAAATGTGTTTAGGTAAATTTTTAATCTACGTCAACGTGACTGAAAAAGTTTTCCAATATCTCAAAAAAAATGAACTTAAATAAAAAAATCTAATAAATTAAATAATGAAACTCATTAGATAATGTTTTATGGATTGTTTTCAAAAGTTTGATTTTTTTAAGTATTAAAACAACCAAAAGGTAATAACATACCTCAAAAGTTAAAACCATTTTCAGATACACCATCGAACTAAAGCTAATAGACATGAGACAGGAAAAAACCCTCCTCTCGCCTTCAGAATGTATGTAGGTTCCAATTATTTGTAGGTATGTAGTACTTAGGTACAGTCTACTTTCATATCAATCATTTGGAATAACACTTCTCGGTGTTTAATTGATATCACAATATACTTACATTCTTCAACGTCTTACAATAGCAATTGGCATTTTTTCAAAATTTAATATGTTACTTACAAATTATAACATTATTTATTTACGTGTTGCACAAAGTGCTTGCTTTGCTTTGTGGAGCAAAAATTGCTACTTATACCTACAGCTATGAAATATATCTGAAAGCTAAGCATTTTACCAACACCATAAAATTGGTTTACCTCATCATTTAATTAATATGAACTTCTATTCAAGACAATAATAAAATGTTTTCACTATCAAAGTGAGTTTGCAAAAATTGTTTTGTTTCGCGGAAAATTACAAAAAGCACATTTTTATACACGCTACAATGCACACATATTATGTAAAATGATATGATTCATTTAGCTATGTTTATTTATTTCTAAATAAAAAGTTCATTTGTTTGTTTAATTTAAATATAAAATTGATATGAATGAATCAAAAATATACTACAACCCATTCCCATCATAGTTTGTTTGTTTAGAACTTGTTCGGTATAAATGTGTTCATCGTATGAAATAAAATAAACAAAAAGAAATCAGCCGAATAGCACGTGACGAATATTATTAGCGAATTTACGACACTATAAACTACCCCTGTCCGCCAAGTCGCGTGATGCGGTTTTAGTCACTTATTCATTTTACTTGCACATGCAACCATTACCTTGCAAAAGTAAAGCCAAAATGCATAAACAATAAAAGACGAAATTTAAAAAAATCAGGCCAAAATTTTTGAGTAAAAATAGCAGTTTGACTAATTGGGTTTGAGTGCAGGGTTACCATATAGGTGTATTAATTATAATCAATGGGACTTGTATAGGGGATGAAAGTCAAAAATTACATCAATTCTTATGTGAATAAAATGGTTCTTAAGTGGTCTTAACTTGCTCTAACTTCTTTTTCAAGATAAAACTTCGATAATATCCTGTCAAAAAATGACAGCGTGAACTAAAAAACGGTGGAAAACGGGAGAATCAGAGAATTCGCAGGAATTCGATTCCCCAGATTCCTTCGATTCCTCCGGTTTTTGGTTTTGGCCTAATGAAAAAAGTATTTGCAGATTTTGACAACTTCTCTTTTGGCTTTGACTCTTTTTTTCGTTTGGTGAGATTTCTGAGCAATTTTTCATGTTTTGAAAAACAAGTAAGTTTGTTTGCATTGTTTACATGTGATAATATATAGGCAATGTACAGACGAGCAAACATTTTACAGCAAAAGTTTGCTGTTGGTGCTAGCAAAATTGTCCCACTAAAGCAAAATTCGCAAACAAAGTGTTTTGAAAGGTATTTGCATAACTTTGTTACAATATTTTATACAATAGATCAAAAGTAATTATACCAGATGTTTAACACTGCACTCATTTTTGTCAACTTTTGGTTTAAAAAATTTAAATCTGCAGGTTTTTTTTTATTATTGGTAATTTTGATTGATTATTCTTGTTTTATTTTGTAAATACTTATTTGTTTTATTATGTTGTGGTGATAATTGTTATCTTTACTTTGATTGAAACCTTTTGAAGTTCTTTTTTTTCTTTAAGTTGTTTATAAAGGCGTCTATAATTCGGGAAACATATTGAATCTGATGATAATAATATTCTAAATTGACTTAGGTGTCAACATTGTAGCTTAAAACATGTGTATACTATGTATATACCAATTAAATGTAAAACAAAACAAACCCACATTTTCAGCAAAATTTTGATGCAAATATTTGTATGCCCGATCATACATAAAAAAAACTCGCATGCAAAATAATTGCAAAAATATATTTTCGTTAAGTTTCTTCAAATTTTCGTTTAAAGTTTAAAAAAGTTTGCATTTTGCATAGCTTATTATTATGAGTATTACTCTTGACAGATGTGATTTGCCTACAATTTTGAATAAAAACGCAAGCAAACAAATGTGAATTTGCAACAAACCATGAATACAAAATGGTCTTGTTCGCATTAAATGAAAATTTTTTTATGAAATGTTTTTCTGTAAACTGTAAACGGTCTTTTCACATCAAATGCGATATTGTTATCTGTGATTATTTTGTTTTTCGCTTACTTTTTTGTTTGTTTAACCCAAATATTATTGCAGCAAATGTATTGACTGTCTTTACGCAACTTTGAATAACTTTCATATAGCCTTAATTATCAAATCACTTATATAAGACGCCAATGAGATGCATTCCAAACTCACATATTTTTGCTACCCAATGTCGTTTCAAATCCTCAAAGAAGCAAATGGATTTGCAGCAGAAAAAAAAACATGCAAACAAACTAATATATATGGTGTGAACTAAAATATCTGGAATAAATTATTAAGTTTTTGCATATGTTGCTTGTGTGAATTTTTATCTGATTTTTTAATTAATTAAAATAACTTAAATTTGATTTGCTGATGAAAAATCATACTAATCACTTTCAGAAAGTTTTTGCTGCAAATAAAATTGTTTGTCTTTGTGATCTTTAAAAACTTATGGCGCAATTTTTTTTTTGTTTCTTAATTATTTTTAACTTACCAAATATGTAGTTACAAAAAAGTTACATTATACCCTCCACAATAGCAATAACACAGTAAATTCAAAAAATAAATCCTTACAAAATCTTAAGAAATGTGTGACTCAGTAAACTTAAACTTTTCAGCCATAGTTTTTCATACCGTCTGATATTTGTTTCTCATTTTTGATGCATACTTTAATGGTATTTGACAGTTATTTTTAAACTATTTCGCAGTTAATTTTATGTATCTACTCATCTTACTTTTTCATTTAATATTTAAGTGACTCAGTTAATGCAAGAACTTGATACCGAACAGCTTAAAATTTTAAATGTCAATTAAATAGAGCGGTGTACTTTAACATGTTTCTCACATTTTTGACATTTTGGTTTAAAAATATATCAAACTTAAAAAACAAACAGTGTTATTACCTGCTTTACGTTTCTCTTTGCTTGCTTATCATATCTATGTTTTTCGTTTCTTCGGTATCAACATCGGAAGCGGAAGTCCGCTCTAAATTTTTGAGAGATAACAGCTTAGTCTTGTGCTGCTAAAAGTTAAAAGTTAACTTGTACTGCTAGTTAAATTAGTATCTACTATACTAAACTGATTCAACAGGAGGCAGCTATAATTTTACGTCATTTTGAAGCCATTCTAAAACTATCTGTCTATCTACTAAAAAATAGCTTATATGTGAAATCAAATATGATTGGCAACGCGTGCGAATTTTAAAAACACTACAATATTTCTTAATGAATAATTATTTTGCGCCTAAGCATACTTTACGAAACTTTTTTATATACAAAACCAACATTCAGTTTGTTTTCATCCTTTAAATATGCACTTCAACTTGTTGCTTTTAGTTTAGAGCTGATTGGAAAGTGTTTATAATAAAGCAAGTTCATATAAGCTTGTTTTACAAAGCTCATAATAAAAGCTTACTAAAATGGGGAATTAACAATGTTACCAGGTTTAATTACTAGCAGACAATACAATTTTTTATATAATAAAGGTAGGTTATGTATATTATTTGACATTTAATTAAGTGTGATTTTTTTTTATTAGTAGATACCTATAGATTTACACAGCCTAGTCTAGAAGAATATATCTAATTAAATTATTTGTAACCAAATAAATAAATGTGAATTCGTTTATATGTAAAATGAATAATTAGCCTGATCATATGGCTTTGTATAAGACGTGTGTTTTGCCACTCGTTATATTTTATTTTGTTATCATTAAAAATTAACACTGTCGCAAATATAAATGTGATTATTAAAAATTTCCTAAATTGCAATTCACGTTTAACACAATATTAATACGAATTTATTGACAAAAAACATATTGAAAATATGTTAAATGCCTAGTCATACAAAATTAATTGCCAAATGCTAATTGAGAATTGTGAGAATTAAATGATTAATAAAAAGAATCGTCTCACTAGCAGATATTTGTAATTTCCCATTTTGGTAAACAGATTAATTAAAATTGAACTAACTCAGGCCTAACCTAAAATCAGTTTTTTAAGGAATCAAGTTTAATGAATAGTCCACCATTGCTGTCATCTTAAATGATAAATTATCACTCCCAAAATAATAAAGGATAATGTTGGCAATTAAAATTTCGGGAGCGGGTCGAAATTCTGGTTTGCAAAATGTTGCTTTTTAACATTCTTGCCTTTCAAAATTCTGGCTCTTAAAAATTATAAAAAAATCTGGTTTTTCGCGACCTTATAGATAAGAAAAACAAATATTTTTTTTAAGCTCTTAAGGAAGTAAGAGAAGATCTGAAAATAAAATTTCTGCAAATATTAAAAAAATAAAAGGCACGAATGGGTCGCATAAACTTGCTCTTATGGCAAGTAAGCTAGAGCTTAACAAAAAAAGGCAAAATTGGGTCGCACGTACTTCTTTTGGGTGTTGTAGTATTTTAATTTTTGTATATGAAATATTTTTTTTTAATTCTTTCAATTAATTTTAAATGCAATAGTTGAAAAAATAAATAACTTTGAAAATTAGTTTATAACCAACTAAAGTTTTTCGAGAAAACCGTGGTATTTAATCATTAGTTTTCAAATATTACAATTTATTTTACAATTTTCTTTTTAAAAAAACGTACGTCCAGTTTTAAAGATAAATGTTTTTTTTATCACACAACTTTTTTTAAATATTTTTATGAAAAATTATATAGATAACTAAATATTAAAAACGTTTATTAATTGTTTTTCAAAATATAAAAATTTAAAAAAAAAATGTTTAATTGATATAATTTTTTTTAGAAAAGTTATGTAAGTCCACCATTATTATTTGGCTCAAGGTTTTCTTTGAATAAAATTTGGTTTAGATCCTATGCGTCGTTAACAAGATGGTCAATATTTTAAAAAACCGTTATGGCTAAGTACCGTCATAACTATTTTTTTTTATAAAAAAACGGTTAAAACTATGAATGCCATATCACTCATGACAAGTTAAATCAATATCGAGAAAAACAATTTTTAGCATAACCGTTATATGACGGGAATCTACTGTTATTTTCAGGCCTAAAATTAAAAATCCAAAAACCCATCAGATGGTCACCCTAAGTACCATATAGACACCAAGTTTAAAGGATATTGGCCCATCCGTTTAGGTTGAAGGTGCTAATGAGAGATTGACTTCGCTATCATCGTAATGTCATGTATGTTTTATTGTTATCTCAAAAAAAAAATTGTTTGCAATAATACATAACTTGCCTTATACACATTTATATTCTATATATATTTATGTGTATGTACATTCAAATAATCACTTATTATTTGCAGAATTTTGCAAGTAGAATTTTGCCAAAAGACCCTGTTGAATTACGACTACAACCCTAAAATGTATTCATGAATAAACTAGCTGTGTCAAAGTAAAACAGAACTGGTCAGCTAGTTTCTTAAAAACATAAAATCAACAAATTAATTTCTATAATGGTTTCTAAATAAAAATCAGACAAATATGCGTCCGGCATTTCTCAACAATGTGCAATGATCGCATTCTTTAATAACTTTTAAATAAATGTATGTCAAGTGCACTCAATGTCAATGAGCACTTGAGTCGATGCACGGATTAAATCTGAATAAATTAACATATAAAAAAAAACCGGATCCCAAATTTTCAAAATTAATACGTAGATACAAATAATGTTTTCCATTTAACCATTAAAACACAAGTTTATCAATCTTATTTTAGGTTTTTCGCTAAAGGCCAGAAAGTAACCTGTTTTCTTTTTTAAGTTTCTTTAAAAGGTTCATAACACCTCGCGGATGTTTTACCTTAACTCCCAACAGACTTGGCTGTAAGAATAAATCACCAGATATTTCTTGACACTTTTGTATGATGTACCTTTTAACGAAGGTTGTTTTTCATCATTATATAACCTTAAAATATTTACATATGTTTTAATGCAATGTATTTAAATCACAAACATGTCGCACGTGGGTAGAGTGCTAATTAAATGCTTTTCAAGATGTCAGATGAAGCTTAACTACTCGGCTTGCCTCGCGACTTATCTTAAGGTCGTTGTCCGCCAAGCCGTGCGCCACAACTTTAAGGTAATGAATATGAACGTACAATAATCTATATCTAGATAAGCACTACACTGGGAGTATCTATAGATACATTGTAAATTTATATTTCATATAGCTCTGATATCTTTATTTGAAACCGGAAAAAAAATGTGATGAAATGCAAAATGTATCCCAATTCAAGCTGTGAAGCACTCGTTTTACAATATTTGTATCTTTATTATACTGCAAATATTCTGAGCAAATTGATTTAAGTGAATAATAGCATCTCACAGGTCACAGAGATATATCAGTATAATGATGCGACATCTTCTTAAAAAGATTCTTCTTATTTTTATTTCATTGTATCTTATTGCACAAGACAGTTTGTGAACGTTTTATTTTCAATGAGATATTCTGCGGATGTAATCTTCAATTACGAAAAAAAAAACATTCAATCAATGCGTAATGTTTTTGAGAATAAAATCATGTTGTAGATATGTGCCAACTTAATAAGATATTATTATACAGTCTAGTGACATTAAGTGTTCTAGTACATAGTCATTGTATCTTTTTTTTTTGTATCCTAAGTTTTCCAAGTTAAAACAAAAGATGAATCACTGTAAGAATTTCGCATGGTTTGTGTAATTAATTTTTTTATTGCGCTTTTTTTTTAATTCATTGCAAACTTCTGTTAAGTATTTTTTTCACATTAAATTATATGTAGCAACCGGAAGCAATAGTAATTGCTGAAATACAATACAAAATTTCAAGCGTAGGTGAAGTCACATTTGTGACAGCCAGCCAGCAGCGTTTGGAATGTTAATTACAATTTTAGCATTTTTTTAAAAAAAAAATTGAATCGGAAGCTAATCAATTAAGCGTACTATTGAATCTAGTCTTGTATGTAAGATAATGATTTGGAATAACATTTACATATTATGTAGTTCAAAATCGTAATGAGGTTTTAAGTATGCAAATGGTTTAAAGCAATTTTTTATTTTGAGCTTTCAATTTCCCTCTTCCAGGGTACCTATTTGATATATTTTAAAAATTATTTCTGTCGAATTTGTAGATCTGAATGCATATTTGAATTTTATTGTTTTCAATCTATGTAATGTAACCCGGGTAACTCAAGGACCCTGATTAGACCAGTCCTTTTACCGTAAGTTTTGTCATACGTCTTTTTGACATTTTGGGTGAGTGGTGTAGAATGAAGGATGAAAGAAGTAACTAAAGCACGTATGAACATTTTAAGACTTTTTCTGGTTGAACTTTGACGTTCCTTGTTCGACGCCGGGAAGCGAAATTGAATTATTTAGAAACATTGCACCTGTTTTGATATTATTTTGTTGTTAATGTGAACAACAATTAAAAAGAAACTATTAGCAATAATAATTAACAATAATATTTTTTCAACAAAAAAAAAACTATCACAACTTCCACAACATCGCTTTCCGGCGTCAAACTTCGCTTTCCGGCAAAGTTTACCTACCAGAAAGACGAAACACGTCACGTATGAAAAAAGGACTGGTGTAATCAGGATCAATATGTATCATAACACTGTCAGAAAATGCTATAACACAGTGTCTCCACGATCTAGATTTCATAACATGCAAGAAAGCATTTTATTAAAATTGCCTATGGAGACCGCAAATAGTATTCTATGAAAAATTTCTTGCAATATATTGCTCAGCTCATAGCATGCTATATAGATAGTATTCTATGAGCTGTCATTTTCATATTGACTTTTCTGTTTTCTTTGTATTTGGACTTAAATAGTATGAAATAGTAAGCTATCAAATGCCCACCATACATTTTATAGCATTCTAGCAAATTTTCTTTCTATGGAAGGTGACAGATGGTAATCTATGAAATCTTGATCGGGGAGACACCATGTAACTTTTGCAAATGTCAGCAACTGTCAGTGCTGTTTTGACATTTCTGAAGTGACAAATACACAAGCCACGGAAAGTTTTACCATCCATGCATCTGTAGTATGACTTTCTCACTCACAGACAAAAGTGTGAGTTCATGTCGGATTTCTTGGTCGTCCTATATGCTCAACTGGTCAAACTCTATGTTAGCTGTTCTGTTTTTGTTCTTTTTTTTTTTTTAAATACCTACTCGGGTCTTTGAGGAAAAGTCACATACTTGAAGGCACTTGTGCATATCTAGATTTTTCTGAAATTAATTAAATCTCATTTAAATTGTATTGTTCAATTCAAATAACATCAACTCTTATGTCGATAACATCATATTCTATGTCCAGTATCTATATCATCAATATGAGTCGCCGATAATAGTCGGATGCAAATGTAAGATAAATGATAGAATTTATACCAAGAATTGAAATATGTATAAAAACTGAACAAATCTGACCGACCCCTAATGAGAATGTTTTATAACTTTCTTTTATTTTGGTTAGTTTAGTAGGAGCTCGTTCTAATTGTTTCTTCTTTCTTCTTAACATGCCTTCTACTATGAAGAACTTTCCTTCCACTGAAAAAACACATTCAGCCCTATCGAGGTATCCGTTCTGAACGGAATTCTCCGACTTAATACAAAGCCTTTATTGAAATCTTCGAAAATCCCAGTAACACCCAAAATACTATTGTGTGTTCCATAAAAAACGTGCGTTGGGATTAATATTTCCCTCAAAAATCCTGCAATTCGTATAAAATCGGAGAATTTTCTTTAAGCGATTTAAGCGATTTCTAGTTTTCAAATAAATGCCAAAAGTTTCAATTTGTGATGCTGTTACCACATTATTGACTTTCTATTTTCTTTTTCTTCACTGAAAGACAATATAGGCTCCATTTTATCGTGCAAAACACGCACTGTTTCACAATTTCAAAACCAATGTTTGAAGCTACTATACAAATTTAGAACTACATGAGGAGACCAGTCTACAATTTTTTAGCGATTGTTTCCCTTCTTCTTCTTCTTCTTCACTCCTGCTTTCATGCAATGCATTTTTATTTCAGTAGCTCTCAGTTTTCACATACTTATTCTTATATATTGACAAACATTGTGAATCGTATGTATAAGTTCTGGACGAACAACTTATAATTGATATTTATAATGGACATTTTTTTGGCAGAATTCTTACGCCACATCATCAACAAATTTAATTTTCTCATTTCATAGCTAGGCGCATTAGTTCTGATTTTCAATCAATTCCAATTCCCGTAAGTTCTAAATGTGCAGAAATAATTTAAATTTTACGAGCAAAATATCGCTCTCAATGACATTATTAATGATTGCATATTCATTCCATTGATTTTACTAATTGCTTGGCAAATAAATTAATATAATATTTTGATTGCTAAATGAATCGATTATTGGATTTTATTTATTTTTTAACATTCTCTGTACTATATTTTGTTTAATCTGTTGATAAAAATTATATACTATGCATGTTGAATTTGGTGTGGTATATACTATACATATAAAGCCAAGACGAAACCCTCCCTCTGATCTTGATTAAGGTCAAAGTAGCCTAAAATATTAACCTTTAAATTTTTTTTAATCCAGATTAATCGTGTAATTTTGTACGACTTATTGTGCATCAGTTTATATATTAACCGATCATTTATCATACTTTTACAAGATTTTGAGTTTGACATTTAAAAAAAAGCGCGATACATTATTTCAATCTTTCAATCGCGTAGGGTGAGCAGTCATTAATTTTTTTTTGACAACATGATAAGATTCCCTATTGCGAACTGTCATTAGCAAGTATTTAATTTGACACTTTGTAGTTTGACAGAACTTCAACTTTCGAAACCCTAACCACATAAGTAGCGTGTTCTGCTCCTTTTAAAGATATTAAAGAAGGGAATACAAAGCTATGACACTCCTCAATCTATCACTTTCTCATACTCATAAATTAACGATCAATCCGCAGTTTAAACCTGAAAATATCCCCTTGAACAGATTTTATTTCCTGTGCAAATGCATCTGGTTCTACTCGTCCACATTGCTCTCCATATATTTAACTATCAATTAACTTTTGACACCTCGTCACACCAGTTTTTTAAAAAGGTAATTAAACTCCCTTAAAATGCATAACTGCTACTAAAACAATCATCATACAAAATTAAACTTATAAATTTTAAACTGTGCACCTAATTAGAATTTCAAATTATTTTTCCCACGAATTAAATTAAAGCTGAAAGCGATATTTTTCTGATGCGGAATAAATTATTAACCATATTTATTATTTTACATAAACGTAGTTTTGTTTTTTTATTATTAAATTACTTAAAAGGGAATTACAAAATATTACTATTCATAATTAACTTCTACATTTTGTTGAGTGTAGGTAATGCATTTTTAATTCAATTTATAAAAGACAAAACCACAAAATAACTTAATGTTCTTTAATTACGTAACTTATTCAATTCGGTGTTAATTAATTAAATATTTAAGTCACAGAACTTAATACAATAAACATTTTGTTGACACTGTCTATACGTTTCTCTATGATAAAATGAGGAAATAAATAAAATGATTTTAGATTGATTCCGGGGATGAACAACGTAAACAAAACCACCGGAACTTTTTACACGTTTGAACTTGCGTCAATGCATATTAATTTTTTTTTTTATGTCATTAATGACAACCACTGACACTGCCAATGTCAATGTCAAAATGAAAATCTATCTATATACAATATATGTACATACTTTTTGTAATTAAAAATAATATTGCACTGATTTGCACGTACTTTTTTGTTGGCACGTAATATTGTGGGTACAGACATTTTATTTTAATATTTAATTTTATGGATATTCCTTTTAAAATTTCAAGTGCACACATGGTTACAAATGCTTTCAGATGTTAAGATCTAATTTGAATTTGTTTTTGGTAATGCATTGGTTCTTTAGTTATTTATTTTTTTTTTTTTTACATTATTTTTATTATCAAAAAAGACAACATTTTAGATTGGAAAATCTGATATTAAATCACATAATAATTCTATTTGTGTATCTCGGTTGTTATTGTTCATTCGTTTTAATTGTTCAATTACATTTTAAATTGATCAAACTAAAAAAAAAACAAAAGATCACAGGCATACCTCAAGTGTTAGAATGATGACATCCTGACGCTTGGATTTCAGATTTTAAATAATTGAGCTTGCATTATATGATTTAATCCCATCAACTAAACCGCAAATATAAGCAAAACAAATCATATGTTGTTATTTATGTAACTCTTAAACAAGGCCAAGTATTTTTTAATTTGTTTATGAAAACCACAGAGAAAATACTATACGCAATCAAATTTAGCAAGTTCAACAGAACTCACAAGATGCCTGCAAAAGATACGATCTTTATTTCATCTTTATGCGTAATTTCAAAATATTTTTTTGTTGACCTTAAATTAATTTACGTTATGTTGACAATAATTAATAACCTTTACTGGCTCTTTGCAAAAACCTAAAGGGAAAGTTTAAATTTCAATGATAAATCATTAAGGTAAATTGGATTTTTCGAGCTCATAAGCAACGGTTTAGAAAACCTGGCAAATTAGTTTTAGAAACTGCATTTATTAATTTTGCTTTTGTAATATTTCTCTTTTATCTAAATTCAGGATGTTACAAAATATCAATTTTTGCAATTCAAATTCACTTAACTACAAATAGAATTCACATTTTTGCTAACAGAATTCAAATTAAAAAAAAAAAACAGATTCACATTTTTGTAAATTAAATTCACCTGTTTAAAGAAGAGTATGGTAATATTCAAAAATAAAATCAAGAAAATTTATTACGTAGTAAAATAAAAACAAATTTTGCTTTTCATCTTTTTTTTACAAAATTGAAAGTTCTTGGATAAACATTTCGATCGATCACGATCATGACAGCCATAACATTGTTATGCATCATGTTTTATATGTCTTATTTATTTTATTAATCCTTGAGGTACCTACTTAGCTTAGAGATGCATAGTTGATTAAGATAAGATTAAAATATTTTGAAACAATAAAGTGTATTAATCAAATTTGATTGGTTTTAATTTGTTGTCATATATTATCTAAACACTATTTCGAAAGTTTGCCTAAATGTTTTTATATTAAAGAGCAATTAAAGTTCTTCTTATCAAATAATAGATTATGTTTTCACTTAGTAACTATTAAAAATTAATGACATTTAATCGAATCATTTTCTTACCACATAGGGTGTCCCAAGTTCTATTGAATGATTTTGAAAATATGTATTATAGGTTTTTTCATAATTTTTTTTCATAATTAACATAATAGTTTACTATGTGTAAATGGATAAAATATGGATTTAATGGATTGCGATATTTATATTCGAATGATAGCGGTCTTTTTTTCCCGAATATTTAATGATCTTGAATAGGTATGTCTGATAAAACTTTACCCTCCATGAAGAAAAGTTTGACTTGATTTAAGTCTTTTTATAAGAACAGACTGAGTAACTTAATCAACAATCCAGCAGTTTAAAAGATTTGATTGTTTTATTCTGACTCTCTTCAACCATGAGGGCCTTTTGTAATGACATTTGGTCATTTCGCTTCTCAAGATCTCGTTTTGAAAGATGCAGATGCAGAATCGTGCAAAAGAGATATAGAGTTTTTCTTCAAAACTGTGAAATCTCTTTGTGAAAACCAAAAAAAAAATGATTGCCTTCGAAGAGGTGGTTTTTGTTATTTTTAATTTTCTGAAAAAGTACAAGGCGTTTGTGTATCATTAGAGTATTGAATTTTGAAAACAAAAATAGTAGATACTTAAATATGTAAAATTTTGAAAAAAAATGTAGTTTAAAAATGTTTGTTTTAACTTTTTTTTTTTAATTTTGAGTTTGAAAATTAATTTTTCAAAAACCATTCAATAAATAAACTATTTGTTTAAAAATGAAACGAAAGAAGTGATTTCTGGTTTTTCAAAAAAAAACAGGATATTTTGAATACTACCTTTTTTTAATATTTGTTTTCTGTTTTAAGAAATTTTTTCGAAAATTGCCTTTCTAAGCTAAACAGGATCGGATGAACCCACAATCTGCATTGAACCAACCTTCTTGTTCGAGCTGTTTTGTTTTGCATTTTATGTGAATCACTTGTACCACAGTGTCACACTTTGGAGGTGAATATCTCCCCAGACAATCGACTTAAGACTTTGGTGTAGTATTATAAACTTTATAAGCAAAGGACGACTTTTCTGTTTTGTTTGCAAAATTACTGATAGTTCGTTATCACGGTTTACGAAAGATGGATTAGATGACTGGAAGAACGCGCACAATTTGTTGACGAAACGTGAAAGAAGCACACACCATAGACAAGCTGTATTTCTTAAATGAAAGTGACATTGATATCAAAGATTGCAATATGAGTGGTAAATACTGTGGCTTACGAACACGTATTGCACTTACACACTCATTATATTTGGTTGCTAAGTGTGCTGCAAACTGCTGCTGTACAGATACATTAATCTTCTTTGATTTCATTGAAAAATATTGCCCGCTTCTACCTATCGATGGGGTACGTGAAAAATTCCTGTTTTGAAAATGTTGTTGGACACAATGTGGTTTTATTTCTATCAAGAAAAGTTCGTTTTTTTTCATCATTTTTCATCACGTGGATCAAAAGCCAGAGTGCCGTTATCAAGCTTACGGACCAATTACTAAAATATGAGTAAGTTGAAAACGGGAATAATGAAATATTGTGGAATAGAATCCAAGAGTTGTTGCAAGCGACTAGTGCTGCGCTGCAATCGGATGATCAAGATTAGATGTATTGGATACGTTAAAGTAATGCGATCTACATTTTCAGATATTGAGGCAAAAGCCAAAGATCTAACTAACTGTGACAAAATACGACAATCATGAGGCTCTGGAACTGCAGGTTTAAAAGATTTTGAAAAATAATTCTTTACAATCTTGTTTCCCGAAAGTTAGAATTGCCTGGCGCATTTATTTATCTCTCATGATCATCAACTGCAGTGGAAAATGATCTTTTTCAACATTAAAACGTGTTAAAAATGAGTTAAGGAACACAATAAGCCATCAACATTTTGATTCAGGTACCTACTCCAAGAAGTCGATATTTACAAAATTATTTTTAAATTTGCTCAAATTAAATAAAGAAAAGTTTCTTTTATTTAAGACCATAGAAACAGTTTTGTTTTGTTTAATACCATAAACTTGATAACCTATAAAACAATCCAATGGCACCTGATAGAATTTGATTCAGGCCCCGCGCTAGCTTACTCCGGCGCTGACTAAACAAGAAACTAAAATAAATAATCATAAGTAAAAAAAATTTGAACATTACAGTTGTTGTTCATTACTATAAAGGTTGCGACATCATCGTTGGCAACAAATCAGTCATACGAAATTTTATCAAAATCGATCGTATTTTTTTTTTGGAGAAAAATTGGATTTTCTATAGCGTTTATGGCAGGTACCAATAAGAAGGCGATTCTGAAAAAAAAATTCAAACAAAAAACTTCATTATTAACAAAAATCAATCTAACAAAATTTTATAAAATTCGACCGTATGTTTTTCGAGAACAATATGATTAACTTTAAGGCTTATTTGGCAGGTTAATATGTTACCTTATTCTGAAAATATGAAAAACATGACCATCTATTTAACGAAATTTTATCAAAATCGATCGTATTTTCTTTTGAGACAAATTAAATTGTCTACAAGCTAACGCTTGTATGGCAGGTACATATACCGTTAAAACGCAAGTTCCGAAAAAAAAAATTACGAAAAACATCACCGTTGGCAAAAAATCAGTCATACGAAATTGTATTAAAATCGATTGCATTTTTTGGGTATTTTCAGACCTACAAAGGATACAAATAAAAAATTCGCATGGGCATATTACTCTAAAAAATACAGAATACCAAGTTTGAAAAAAATCGGCCCAACAGTTTATGCTGCAGCTGTAGCTGTCGATACATCCAGACTGACAGACGGACCTAACAGACAGAATTGTCGTACCAACTTAAATAGCCGTACCAGTCGTCAATAATAAAAACAAAAATAATAAAAATAAAGCCTTTGGCAAATTTTTTACCCGATAGAAGGTGGTGGTGGATAATATATTTACTTAAATGTAGCTTTCCCTACATATTAAATTTAACCATATTATCTAGACACATAAATAAAAATTAATTGTCTGTTTGTAATGTCAAGATAATATCTTTTTACAAGATGCCTCTGAAAGCGTATATACGGAACTTATAACAAAACATACATTTTTTTTTTCGTGTTGATGATAGATTGTAATGTCATGTTTGATTGTTATAGCAAACCTTTTTTTTACGAATGCCTAACTTGCCTTATAGAATCTTCCTATAATCGCGAGTAAAAAAAGGAACTTCGTTGTTTTCATGAGAAGGAAAAAAATTTCAACTTTTCGATCAAATCTGACTTCTGAATCTAAGGAATTCGACATAAAACAGATTAATAAATTTTTTTTTTTTACAATTCATCCCATAACTGGTTATCTTATTGAAATTATTATACATATACATATACAACGCTACTAAATATTTATCGTTCTCTCAGAAATACCTAAACAATTTGCGAAAATTATATAAGTTAATTGGCAAATAAAATTTAAGTTTCAAAACTTGGTGATGTAAACTTTGTATAGTAAATAACAACACTGGTGTCCTAAGGGACTCACAGAAACGATCCTTTACGACCATATTATTCACTCGTTAAATCCAGATGTAAAATTAAAGCCAAAAACTAATTATTCACTTTACTCATTTCTTAGCCAAGTTTAATATTGTTTGTTCACAGAAAAAAACACATATATAAGAAACAAAGATATCTAAAGGAAGAAACAATCCGGAAAGATGATTTTTATATGAAAATAAACGAAAAAAAGAATAATTTCAATCCGGATTTAAGTTTTAAACTAATGAATAATATGGGCTTCTTTTACAAAGTGATACTAATTTATAAACTATATGTAATTAATTACAAGTAGATATTTCATTAAGGGTCTTTTTCACAACCTTATAGCACTTAAATTCATTGTTTGTTATTTATTTTTGTTATGTTTTATCTCATACATGAAGTTCTGAATAGCTTAATTAAAACTCACTGATCGTTTAAAATTAAACTCTTGATTACAACTTATAAATTCTAAAGGTTTAAACAGAAATTTAAGTTTGAACTCATGCTGTGAAACTACATAAGAAATTGTGTAACAAGCCCTTAAAAATCAAAAATATTTCAATAAACTTATAAACTATAACTTACTTTGTGGTTTCTCAACTTCCTTCTCCTCGAATATTTTCTCCTTTGATATCGACATTTTGCTTAAGTTTGTTTAAATTATGTTTGTGTTTGTAACTTTCTTAATAAATAATACTGGGTTTCCGTTAATATAGGCTTTTAACTTTAGTATAATACGAACTAAAAATTTGGCTGGATTTGTTTTGTAATGTAAGTAACTATATTTTACGTATATACTGATGATATTTTTTGGTTATGTTCGCGCGATTCACAATCGTACAAACGAAATGGCGAATTACTATAATAACGCTGATCTTTGGATAAGATTCCAAGTTCTCCTAAGCCGATCCATACACGACAAAAGTTACGCACACTGATTGCTGTTGTTTAACTGGCGAGAGATACAAATTGTATCACTTCCTCGTAGATTGAACGTATAAAACGTAATGATGTTTTTTCGTCAGATAATAATGAGCCACCGGAATAATATGTATGGCACAGCTCTATGATGGCTTGTTGCTTGTTTATTGTTTGATTAATGATCTGAAATAAAAAAAAAAAAGAAATGAAAAAAAAAATTGTGTAAAGTTTTTTTTTAGGAGTCTTTTTTAGTGTCTGATAGCCCATAAGCACTTTATTTGGATACTATTATTGTCTGAGTAAAGAGTATAAAATTATTGAGATTATTAATTTACATTTTAAACAAATAGTCAGGTAGAAGATAAATATTTTGAGTCTGTCACTGACAAAAAATCTATGTATCTATTTCAGGTTAATACAAATTTGCAAATAATATATACATACCAACGAATTTAGCCGGAATGATAGATTTCTTTCTTTTTTTTAAATTTATTGTTAAAATATTTGTTATACACTTGTGTGTACACACCTTAAATACAACTGTTAAAAGTTTAAAAAGGTATAAATAATATATGTATTTGTATGTGTAGGCGGGTATAGGTACGTGCAAAATTTCACAAAATTTATTTATGTCAATTTTTGTTTTGTTGTTAGATTCTTTAATTTCTTTTTGTGAGTGAGGCTCTATTAAAATTCAATTTGTCATTTTGACCCAAGAATATTACACTGAAAGAAATTCTTTCATATGTTTTAGAACAAATGGTCTTTCTTGATTTCGATTAAAAATTCGAAACAAATGTTCAAAAACTATGAAATTAACCTTAAAGGGTCATATATTTAATACATTTAAATATTGATTGCACCAACCACTTTCAGTTTAAAAATGACTAATGAACTTAAGTGCCATTATAAAAATAAGTACAATTGATATTCAAATTTTGAAATCTATACACATAAATTAAAATGTCTGTCAAAATAACAGTATTTTACTGCACGCATATGAAAGCATACACTACACAGCCCTTATAACAAAACGCAGGATTGCAAAGGCTTAATTCATTTTTAGCTTGGCTTTGAATTCACAAGCTAGTTGGTGAATTATGATTTGAAAAAAAATTAATTCATAAGCTATTTGGTGAATTGTGAATTAAAAAAAAAATTTATTCATAAGCTAGTGCAAATCCCAACACCAAAATCCCGAAAAAAAAATCCCAAAATAAAAAATAACCAAATACATTAATAGAATAAAGTTAATTCGGGATTTCGGTGTAGGGATTTTGTATTTTGGGAGTTTGTTTTCGAGTTTTTTGTGTTCGGATTTTCACTAGCTTATGAATTAAATTTTATTCAATTCATAATTCACCAACTAGCTTATGAATTCAATATTTTTTAATATACAATTTACCAACTAGCTTATGAACTAAATTTTTTCCAAATCATAACTCAATAGTTAGCTTAAGGCTTAGTGTTTTTTTAATTCATAAACTCGCAACCCTGAACAAAACACACATTTTTTTAAAAAAATTATGTCCGTCTGTCTGTCTGTCTGTTTGTCCTGGCTTATCTAGAGAACGGCTGGACTGATTGTGACGATACTTTCACTGGCAGATAGATAATGCTGTAGCGCGGAACTTAGGCTATTTCTTTTACTCCCTAGACGGCACTCAGGTCGCTTTTTTTTTCTAGTTTTTATGCCCGGTCAGAAACTATTCTTGACAGATTTTGACGGGACTTGCCACTTACAGATAGCTGATGTTGTAGGAAAGTGACTTAGGTTATTTTAATTACTCTCTAGGTGGCCCTCGGGTCACTTTTTTTCGCATATTCGAAAACATATATGAACCGATCAGAAACTACTGGACCGATTTTAACGGGAGTTTCACTGACAGATAGCTGAAGTTGTAGCTTATTTTGTAGCGGATGTTGTAGCGGGTAACATAGGCTGTTTTAAATACTTCCTAGGCTCGGGTCGATTTTTTCGCATATTCTTATATATGAACAGATCAGAAACTACTGGACCGATTTTAGCGAGACTTACAATGACAAATTGCTGTTGTTGTAGGAAGTAACTTATGAAATTATCCCAAAGATAGCGCTGAGGTAGGTTTTTTAAAAACTCTTATATATGAGCTTAAAAGCTTTTGGCAAAATCTTGAACTCATATGATGGTAGTTACTTTTTCGAAACAATGCTTTCTTCCTTATTTTTTCTGCAGCAGCACAGCAACGCGCTGGTTAACAGCTAGTAAGTACATGAATGAGAACGTTCGTCCCCATAACTTTACGTTTTAGCAAAAATAGCTTTGTAAACGTGTGATCAGTAGTAGGTCATTGTTGCTTTGTAGGTATCAGCTTTCCTAGTTTCTTTAAATGTGTTCAATAAAACTAACCCGTAAATTAAGACAAGGTAAACGGCGGCGTGGAAAAGACACCGTAATTTCATGATTTTCAAATTGTTGGTGTTTTTTTTTCTAAAATTATTACGCCAACATTTTTGTTCTCTTTTTCCAAAACAGTTTTTGGCGAAATTTCCTTTGGCGTTATTTCAGGGAGCCATTCAAAGTATATTTGTCGATATTTTATATTAAATATCAAAACATTGAACCATATCGTGAATAAATCTTTCTAATAAAGCAAAAAAGTGAAAGGCTACAACTCTACCAAACGTTTGCCTTCTTCAGAAAATAAAAAAAACGCAAATTCAAGAAACCTGTTATCTGCAGAATTTCTTTCTCAAAAACATTTTACATAGTTTTTATAAGGTGATAAAAAAAGTGCCCCCTGGCATAGTAATTAGTAGAGCTGTTAAAGAGTTAAATCATTCGGTGATTGCATTCATTTGAATGAAGACTGCGAATTTGCGTTTTTTTATCGATAACGAGATGCATTCCCAATTCATTTTGAATTCAGTCATTTAATTCATAGAATTCAAAATGATTTCAAAATTCGTGATTTAAATCACTGACTTCAAAAATGAGTTCAGAATGCAGCGTGTTCAAATCCCATTCATTTTGAATTATTTTTTTTAAATGACTGAATTAATTCGCATTAAGTAATTTAAACCCATTCATTTTGAATTCAGTCTCCCATTTTATTTTGTTTTTTTGTATAAAACTGAATCTTTTCTAATGCGATTTAGAGACTATTTAAATTGATTGATTTTTTTAAATGGGATTTAAACGCTCTTAATTTTATGATGAAGTCAGTGAATGCAAAATAATTCAGTGATTTAAGTCACTGAATTCAAAATGAATGGGATTTGAACATGCTTAATTCGGATATTATTTTGAATTCATTGATTTAAACCACTGAATTCAAAGTAAATGGTTAATATAAAAAAGTTAATTGAATTTTAGTGATTTAAATTAATTTATATCATAGTGAATTCAGTCTTCACGCGAATGCATTCGCAATTGATTTCATTCTTTTACAGCTCTAATAGTTAGTGTGTCGGACTTCTACGCCGGAGATCTGGGTTCGAGCTCTGAGTAAACCTTATGTTTTTTAAAGGACAATGCCTCTTTCGAGAAAAGTGATAAATCCTGCGAGAACCACAGGATCTTCGAATGCACTTCTGTGGTAGTTTACAGGAGAGAAAGGCCATACCAAAGTAAGAGTGACTAAACAGGTGTAGATTTGTAAATTTTTATTGCGTGTATCGATTTTATCGTAAAAACAATTTTCACAAATAATCATCCATACAAAATTAAGAACCAATTGTTTTACGATGATAAATTTCAAGTATAACTTTTTGTTAACTACCGCTATTTTTTCAATTTTTTTTTGTGTTTGCGAAACGAATGAATAAATACAATATCTTACGATAACATATTATTTTAATTGATAATATTGAAGGTTACTCAATTTATTTCCTTAATTCGAAATCTGGTTTATTGTCAATTTTCAAACATCTGTCGTCGATAGGTTTCATGAGATTATGAGAATGTTATCTTTTAAGAGATATTTTTCAAAATTTAAGTGAAATATAATAATCGTTGGCAAAATCTTTAATCTGATAAAAATTTAATATTTCTATAAAGGTAGTTGAATAAACCTTTTTAAAAATGTTTTGTCATGTTTTAAAATTTGCACAGTAATTTATGAATATACATAAACTTTTAGTTTTTACTTATGAAAATTGACAGTTGAATTTTAAAAATGACACGAAATTCAAACACAGTGTATCAAACGAACACTCTTTTCTCAGAAAACATATGATATTTCTTGAGTGCAACAGGAAACAAGAAATTTTTACAGGTTTCATAGAGAGATTTGAGATATTGAGATTTTTTCCTTAGAAGAGATAAATAACTTAAGTTGTTAGATGCGAGGATGATCCTACAAATTGCCTCGTAAAATATTGTTATATACCAGTCTAAAAGAATGGACTAATATTCAATAGATTTTATGTAATCATAGATGTTTTGATTTAGATTTTTCTAAGATATCTTGCATGACTGTGTCGATGGCCATCGCGAGAGCCAGCATCGCCTTCCTAATATATTTTGGTAAGAATTAAGAAATATGATATTTTAAAAAGGTTCAGAGAAGAATCGCGATAACTGGTAGTATGTCGAAACCAGATTCTCTAAGTTAAACTCCACTGCATGATACTATGGGCCTAACTAATAATTACATTTTGTAACAGCTAAAATAAAATCTCCAGACTTAAGACAAAATTTGCACCGAAGTTTTTATAAAGTGTGGAGATGTGTATTTAAGCTGTTACTAAATTTGATTATTAGTAGGGCGCTATGTGTTTCATAATATGTAAATAAAGCACAAAAAATGTATGATCACGCTCAGGGCATTTGTAGGGCAAGACCACGCAGCCCACTGTCATGCCACCTTTGCAGCCTACGTCCAGTGCTGTTATTTTGACATTCTTGAGTTTATACAAGCTTTGTTAAAATCGAACTACCACAAAATTGATTTATAAGTTTCTATTGAACGTGCCTTAAAGTTGCGTGTCCATGAAATAATCTTCGACTGAATATCCGGTTTTTAGAAAAGCTCCAAGGATGCCGCAACCAGACATAGCTCTCCGATAGTTAAATCCAATATAAGAAGATTTTTGATCATTCCACCTACTTACATATATAAATAATTGATGTGATTGAGGAGAGCTTTTCGTCAGAACAATATGTTCAATTGATATCTCAGCATCTAAAAACTGAATTATATCTTTTATAGATTGAGACGAATGACACTATCCTCATACATGGAACAATCCCTAACCGGGAGGCCGACCGAACTTTTTGAAATCAAAACACCGCACCGTCTAAAATCAAGTGTTCTAGGTCCAAGGCTCTGGGTAAGTTAAGAAACGAAAAGCGTAGCTGAAAAAAAATTTTACGAATGGAGGATCAATTTGGGGTGTGAAAATTAAAAATTAGCGCGAACTTTTTTGGAAAAGCTTAATTTGCTCAAAAATGACTACAACGATTTTCTTCAAAAAAATTACAGATGGGTTTTGTCCAATTGTCTTTTGTTAATTTGCAAAAATAAAAATGTTTCCAAGCTTATTAACGGTACTTCCAATAAAACCGTTATTTTCTTCGTGAGCTATCTCGTGAACGGGTTAATCGATTTTAATTAAAAAAATATTTTTTAGAAAGAACTAGATGATTTAATAAAACTTCGATACCAAAATTTTGCAAAAATCATTAGTTTTAGTTTTAATTATTTTTTTAATTTATTTCTTTTTGTAAATTTAATATTTAGAAAATGGCATTACTAACAACAATTATTTTTTGGGCATTTTTTTTAAATTCGTACAAATTTTTTTTTATAAAAATTATTTCGTAAAAAACGCTCTAACGATTTTGGAATTATTTTTTTAATAAACTTGCATTTAGGCAACAAAATTTTATGCATACTTTTATTTTCGTTTGAATCTTCCCAAAAAGTAGTTTTAGCACTTTTGAAAACAATTCATATGATTTTATTCGTATTTTTCATTTATATTAAGAAAAAAAACAGTTTTTAAAATTATTTTTATTAAATTTAATTCTATTTATGTCTTAACTTGCTACAAGAGCAAATTCGTGCGACCCAATCGTGCACTCTATTTTTTCAGCAACGTTTTTCATTTCTCACCGTACCCCGTAAATTCGAACGAATTCGTTTCTTACCGTTACCAAAACTACATCCGCCACCGCTTTCCCTAAGAAGATTTAGATACTTGCCAACTTTTAGATATGCCTTATTTTAAAAACTGCATTTGAAAGTGACATTATGCCAAAATTGACAAATGACACTTTCGTAAAGCGGCAAATGGCCATATGTACAAATATGACCAAATTTGTAAATATGGCTATATGACGCTTGGTCAAATATATGTCATGGCACCAACAGCCAGTAAATATGGGGCAACATTCGATGAGAAATAAATTTAAACATTTCTCAGTTATACAGGGTGAGTCATGAGCAATACGACAAAATGCTAGGGCGTGTAGGTTGCGTTGAGACAAGAAAAAAATCGTATGGGAGGGGGGGTCTATTCCCCTCCGTTTAGCCGGGAGGGGCAATTTTCGAAAAAACTGACTTAAAATGGGAAAAAAAAAATTTAAAATCAACGGCTTCATTCACAATGCTGTGCGATACGTTTTTGAAAAGCCAATAACTTTTTCTTTTATTCTGTGTTTAAATAAATCTATTCTAAGAAAGAGTTTTTGAAATATTAATTTTCAAAGTCAAAATTTTTAAAAAAAAAATTGAAAAAAGAATTTCAAATTCATTTTTTTCAAAATTTTACGTAATTAAGTGCTAATTTTAATTTCAAAATTCAATGCTGTTATTAATTTTAAGTCAAAAACAGAAAACCGGATGCCAAAATGTATCTTAGTTTTTGAGAAATTAAAAAATTTGGGAAAACCAAAAAAAAAAGTGTTTTTCTTGGAAAAAAATACTTCTAGTTTTTCTTAATTTCTCAAAAACTAAGACACATTTTGGCATCCGGTTTCCTGTTTTTGACTAAAAATTAATAAAAGCATTGAATTTTGAAATTAAAATTAGCACTTAATTACGTAAAATTTTGAAAAAAATGAATTTGAAATTTTTTTTTCAATTTTTTTTTTCAAAATTTTGACTTTGAAAATTAATTATTCAAAAACTATTTCTTAGAATAGATTTATTTAACCACAGAATGAAAGAAAAAGTTATTGGCTTTTCAAAAACGTATCGCACAGCATTGTGAATGAAGCCGTTGATTTTAAATAATTTTTTTCCCAATTTTAAGTCAGTTTTTTCGAAAATTGCCCCTCCCGGCTAAACGGAGGGGAATAGACCCCCCCTCCCATACGATTTTTTTCTTGTCTCAACGCAACCTACACGCCCTAGCATTTTGTCGCATTGCTCATGACTCACCCTGTATATTAGTTATATCACAATTTTTTTTTCACTTAAAACGACCGAAGCTTACCCATTTTAAAAAATGTATCCTATATTTTATACTGGATATTACAGGATTCACAATAATTGTTATGCCACAGTTACTTTAAGGGTTTAAAAAACAAAACCTTTTATCACAAATATTTTTATTTGATGAAAAAAAAAGAATTAAAAATCAAACACGTTTCCTAAACTGCTACATGCTTTGGTAAAATACGATTTCAAATAAAATGGTTAATTCAATTTGCAACTGGTAGTAAGCACATGTTTGTTATCTTAATTCAAAGTGTATATACAAAAAAAACGGTCTATTATACTGAAGATATAATCTAGTATGATGTTTAACAGCTCAAGATTAAATGTATTTAACAACAAGCCTTTTTTTTTTTTGTAAACTAAATTCCCTTTAATCGAATTTGACTAATCTCAAGTGGGATAAAGATATATGGGTGGGTTTTTTTTCATACACAATAAAAAAAATTGTTTTATCATTTTTAGGTGACTATGAGTTAATAAATTATTTCCTAAGTATTTTTATAGCACATTGCAGGTATTGCAAGTATAAATTATATAGTTTTAAATGGGGGCAATGTTAAGATACTTTTATTTATAACATAAAAAATAAAATTACATCAAAATTAATTTAAAAAAAATAACTTAAAATTCACAATAAGATACCATAAGAGCAATAAATGATAGTTTCACTATCACACGATTTATTTGCGATTAAAAATTGAATTATGAAAGGAACACTTGACAAACATTTTTTTAGGCATATAGGTACTTATAGGTAAGTTTATATGTATGTGAAAGTAGCTGATGCCAACAAGAATAGATTTCATTGTGATATTTAACTTATAAACGTGATTTGTTGTTAACTTGTCTATCCAATTAGATCGTTGATGATTAGAAGGAGGCATCTAATGTACTAATCAGCAATTTTTTTGGACATATCATCATATGTATATCATATACCAGTCTTAGTTTACAAAATAATGAAATCTCGTCCAAAATATGCCTTATCTAACACCCAATTTATTTTTTGGATAATATAATTGCTTTGCAGGTCGGATGTAAAAAATTCTTAATACATAAATAGATAGATACATAGATAAAAATATACCTTATACGACACAACTTTTCACTAAAGTCCCCGCTTGTAGGCGCTAGTTAGCTAGTTTAGGGCCACTAAACAAAGAATTTATATGTGGTAATAATGTAGTTAGTGTAATTATGAAAATTAATTACAATAATTAATGATTTAAAAAACAAAATTACTTGATTTTTCCTTCACAGGAACAAAACTCTTATACAAAAAGTCTCATTCAAAGAATTTTTTAGCATTAAAATTTGCAATATATACAATCGTGTTATAGGCAAAGCCCAGCAAAATAAACGAAAGCATTAACGCTACAAGCTTTTAGCCACATTTTTTTTGCTAGTCCATTTATAGCCCATCAGCAAACAAAACCATCTCTCCATACAAATTTGGAACTAATTTGAATAGATTCGGGACAAAAATATATTATACCTTAATAGGTGATAAAGGGAAACAAAATACGGGACTTTTATATTTTTTTTTTAATTTTTTGGTAAATTGAAATGGCTATATCTTTGTGATGTGGAAACATTTTTAATACACCAAATTATTAAACACCGTTTGTTCTTAAGTAATAAAATTTAGTATTGAATAAATGTAAAGAAACAAACCTAAAGTCAGATTTTTTTTTTTGAATAAAATGGAAATGGCGATTGGTTCACTTAGGTTTTAACATACCTAAATTTGGAAAATAAATATATAAAATGTCTGTACTATTAAGAAATTATTTTTTCAAAAAACCTTGTTTTTAGAATTACGCAACAAAAATTTAAAAAAGAAATAATTTGTTCAGAAAATCCCGTTTTTGGAATTACACAAAAATATTAAGAAAAAAAAACTTTAAGTATTTACAAGCTTCAAAAAGTGCTTAAATTACACAAAATAAAATTGTTTATAAGACTGCGAAAAAATTCTGTTTTTAATTCTGTTAATTTTCCCTTAAAAAATGTTTGTTTAAAAAAAAAATGTTATCATTTTTTTTTTTAATTTGGCTCAAAATTGTTCTCATTTAACGACATAAAAATTCATGTGATCCAATAAATTATTTAAGCGTAAAAAAAAAAATTATTTCAGGTTTTTGCAATGTACCTATCGTTCAATAAATATATAATGAAATATGTATTTATACGATTATATTAAAATGCTTTGTTTTTAAAAATATTAAATTTTATTATGAAGTATACTCACGTCACAAGCTTGCAAAATGCCTCAAAGTGCTACATAATTTAAAGACTTTATATTTTTTCAAATTTGGTTCGAAATTTAACTTACTTAACGGTATTATATAAAAAAAATTATTACGCTAAGCAATATAATATTTAATTCTGAGTCATTTAAAATATATTCTAAGCTTAAAAAATGTTACCTTTTTACTTACTTAAACCCTGTTTGCAAGGATTGCTCAACACTTACAGGTGGGGGCTTTTGCTGAAATACTCCTCTCCACTAGCTCTAACATCCTGGCAAATTTCGTTCCAATTCAAATTTGTTAGAACCTTTGCACAAAATTCCTGAGCTAATAGACTTGTGGAAAAAAAGACAGATTGCAGATTAGCCCACACCATTACCGACGTAATTTGACGTTCCCATATAACACACATGTCGGTAATGCAGCAAGTTCATATGGACCATTTATATTTATTTATTATTCTATGATATTGACTTAAAAATTAAACGACTGTAGCGCCCCCTATATTGATTTTATTCTAATTGTGTCCCCAATTGAGGTAGAGCCTTGAAATTTTTGTGCATATATAACTCTAGGGCTACTGATATTTCGATGTAAAAATTGATCGACAGCTACATCAACAGGGGGCAAGACAAGAAAAAAATCGTATGCGAGGGTGGGTCTATTTTCCCCCGTTTAGGAGGGAGGAGCAATTTTCTAAAAAATTGACTTAAATCAGAAAAAAAAATTATTTAAAAACAACAGGGAACGATACAAAGCCTTGTTATATCTTTTTGGAAAGCCAGAAAACTACTCTTTTATTTTATTTTCAAATTAAGTTGTTTAAGCGAACAGTTTTAAAAAAATTAATTTTCAAACTCAAAATTTTGAAAAAAAAATTAAAAACAAAAATTTTAAACTAATTTTTTTCAAAATTTTATGTAATGAACTATTATTTTTATTTTCAAAATTCAATGCTCTTATTAATTTTTAGTCAAAAACAGAAAATCGTATGCCAAAATGTATCTTAGTTTTTGAGAAATTAAGAAAATACTAAAAGCACTTCTTTAAAAGAAGGTGAAATCTGGTTAATCCAGTTAATTGTTTTTAACCAGATTAACCAGATTTCACTTTTTTTTTAAAAAGAGCTTTTATTAATTTCTTAATTTCTCAAAAACTAAGATACATTTTGGCATCCGGTTTTCTGTTTTGACTAAAAATGAATTAGAACATTGAATTTTGAAAATAAAAATAATAGTTAATTACATAAAATTTTGAAAAAAATTAGATTAAATTTTTTTTTTAATTTTTTTTCAAAATTTTGAGTTTGAAAATTATTTTTTTTTAAACTGTTGTTTTAAACAACTTTATTTAAAAATAAAATAGTTTTCTGGCTTTCCGAAAAAATATAACAAGGCTTTGTATCGTTCACCGTTGTTTTTAAATAATTTTTTTTTGATTTAAGTCAATTTTTTAGAAAATTGCCCCGCCCTCCTAAACCGGGGAAAATAGACCCCCCTCCCATACGATTTTTTTCTTGTCTTAACTCCACCTACATGCTCAAGCTTTTTGGTGCACCTTAAACCAATCATCCTGTATTGTACCAGGAACCTGCAGCCAAAAACTTGAAATGCAGTTATAATAGGAAACTCCAAATGTGTCGTTTTACAAGAATTCAACCAAGAAAAAAACAACTCAAAACTGAAAATTTGTATGTGAAAAAATTTAAGGGCAACCTCAAACCCTTAGGCGAATAGACGGGTCTGAGTTTTGACATAACAACATGAAAAATCCAACGTTTTGAAACTGCTCCATCAAGGTACTGTTAGGCGCATGTTTTCAACCTTTTATGCAACCCGAAGAACAGCTAAATATTCTTAGGTATGTGGTATGTCTGGTAAAAGTGGATTTAATCTTTATTAGGAATTGTAAACCGCTTGATGTGTCAATACTACCACTGTCTTTTACTTAAAGCTTAAATCCAATAAATTATAAAATGAAAGTCAATATTTTTAACAACGAGGTTCATAAACTTTTATCAAGAAGTCCCGACACAGTCGTAAATATACATACCTATCTAAATAAATTTAGAAAGAGCTTGAATAAAATCAAGAATTGTTTTTAAAAGGCTCTTAGTAATTTATTTAGAACAAACACTAAAGTTTCTTTCAATAACATGAGATATCTATTTATAATCTATAATATCTTTCAATTGTATTCCTGATTTATTTAAGGAATTTCTCATCAACTAAATACTTCAACGATGATATCATTAAATCATTGATGATTTTGTCAACAACTGTTTTTTTTTTTAACCGTGTATTTGGTTTATAAGCCTTGGAAACAAAAAAAAAAGTTATAATGGTTAACTTTTTCTAATTTAAAAATAACTCTTAAGAAATTTAACGTCGCAAATATAATATATATAGGCTTAGTCTGTATGTAAGCAATAATATTCACGTGAGTAAACAGTAGTTGATCGTTTATGACCTTTGAAGTTTAATTGTTTTTTAAACAAGATTTTATTGTTCTTAAGTTACAGGGATTATTTTAAGATAACACGATCAATTAAACGTAACAGTATAATATGTACGAGTATATAATATTTTAATTTACGTTCATTCTGATTTACGTAGTTACTTTCCTATATTGTCATTGTCATAATGTCTTCATTATTAGTCAATATGAATTGTTGTTCTCAATAGAATGTGTAACATTTTGTTTTTTAAGAGTTTTCATTTCAACGTGTTTTATCGAATTTAGAAACAAAAATATTTTTAATTGTTTCATAATAAATGAAAGTTCAAGTTTTTAACTGGAAATTACCAAATCAGTGCTTTTAGATACATTTTGGTCAGAAATTTTGTCATTATTCCGTAAGCCTGTGCTTGCAGTTTATGAGAGCTTAAATTTATTTTATTGTACCTACTTTAATCACAGTTGGTAACATATCACACAAACATCGAATCGTATTTACTATCATACATATGTACATTACATAATATGGCAGCTACCGTAATTTTTAATTAAAAATACTAAAGGTCAATTTGTTTACAAAATTTCACATTTAAGGAAACTTCTGAATTGTAAAATGAGAGAATATTGTTAAATTATTTATGTTAATAGAAATTATTTTATTTTTTAATATTAATCTTAATAATGTTTTTTTTTTTTTAACTGCGATGAATGATGATTCAAACGTAAAGTAACTAACATTTTATTATGCTTTTGTGTTTTTACTATTGAAAAGGTAATAAAATTTTTCAACAATGTGTTTGATTCGGAAGTGTTTTGTTTTGACGAAGGTGATTATTCAAATCACGAATTTTCAATTTGAAATAACTGGGAAATAGTAAAGTCCTTCAAACTCTTAAAAAAACTACACTTTAAATATAATTTATAATACATCAAAGCAGTAAAAAGAATTTTAATAATAAAAAAACAATGAAGATTTGCATCATCGACAGGTGAAGTTTTAAAAAATAAATTAAGCAAGAAAGTATAAATCAGTGAATTCAAAAACTTATATACATTTGATTTTTCAAAAAAATTTCTTTACATTATGTGTAAAAGATTTTGTTAAGCTATTAAATCATAAAAAAATAAATTATCTTATCAAAGATGAAGATAAAAAGATTCTCTGTGTATTATACTTACTTTTAAATACAAAGAACATAAATTATTTATTGACTTTAACCCCAAAAATCTAAATATACAAAAAATGTAAGATTCTTATTATATGCTTGTTGACTTGCCACAGTTTAACGCTCTTTACTACAACTTAGTTTGTCTAATATAATATGTTGTGATAAACTTGAAAATGATAGACAAGGTTAATAGTAGGAAAATTCCATAATTTAAAAAAATTTGAGTGCAGGTACATATTTGAATATCTTGTTAATAATTTGTTTATATGTCACTTAGAACTAATATAAAACATGGAAGCTACAGTCATAATGTTTGATGTTAAAGGTTCACAAATGTATGTTATTCACCTTTAATTGATATGAGGAAATTAAGTTTTATGGCATACCACAGTATTTTATATTATTGTAATTGTAATTGTCTGTCTTGTAAAAAACATGAAATTAGTTTATTAAAATAGTCTTTTGAAGTTCTGATCTAAATGGAGTTTTACTGTGAAGCATATAATTTATGTACTGGTATGCACATAAGCCTTTTTCAACTACTTTATGGTAATTACGAGTTAAAGTATATGTATATGTATTTATTGTGAGAATTATTATAGAAGCCGTTGAGAGGTCACAGTTTGTTCATCTCGTTATGTGCTTATTGTAAATGTAAATTTAAGTGCGTAAGGATGATATATATTTCCTTTCGAATAAGACATAAAATGTAGGAAATATTCTATGGTTTAATTTGTTACTTTAATATTTCGACCTCAAATGAATATGAAAAAAGAATTAGTTTTTGACCGCCAATTTTGTTAAATTTCTGATTTAAATCTACACCTCGAAATCTATAAAAATAACTTTTTTAACAAAACTTAAAATTACGAAATTTGCCGTGTAGATACCCTGAACTGACCCATGTTAACAAAATTTGCTCTGTTTATTACTAATGGTAGAAAATCTGTTTGAAATTTTATTTAAAAAAAAAAAATAATAAAATTTAAAGAAATTTTGATTTTAAGTTCAATTTTCTCCAGGAAATGTGATTTGAAACTCGATGAACCGAAAAAGCGCCAGAAAGGCTCGGTGTGTATCTAAATTGCACACTGTCTAATACTTTATCTCATCCGAACCTTGTGAGAAAGACTTGTGTTAGTGCCTAAAGAGTATAGTTGGTAACTTTATTGGTAAATCTTATTATATTATTATGTAAATCTTATCTATATTGCACTAATACTTTTTGTTCGCTGACCATTCTATGTTTGTATAATTATGTGTGTTAATAACTGTAAATATGCCTACATACTAAATAAACTGCACGACTGGGTCTCACGAACTTGCTCTTATGGCAAGTTGCCATAAAAATAAAATTAAATTCAATAATAATAAATTTAATATTTTTTATGAGAAATACGAACAATATCATATGAATTGTTTTTTAAAAGTGTTAAAACAACTTTTTAAAAACACTGAAGCCAAAATCAAAATATGCAGAAAATTGTGTTGCCTAAATTAATTTTACTAAAAAAATTAGAGCTCTTTTTAAATAAATCGATGTTTACTTAACAATTTTTATAAATTTTTTGTTTGTTTAGACCCCAATTTTAAGTGCTAAATAGTTTGCATTTTATGTATAAAAATAAAATATTTAATTCAAACCAAAAAAAAATTATAAAATTGATTAAAATTAAAGGGAAGCATTTTTTGCAAAATGTTGATATTGAAAATTCAGGTCATTTGGATCTATAAGAAAAAAAAAATGGTTGGGTTTATATCGATTGAGCCGTTCACGATATAGCTTAAGATAAAAATAACGGTTCTATGGGAGGTACCGTTAATAGGCTACCAAATTTTTTTTTTTGCAATTTAGCAAAAAGCAATCAGATAAAAATAATCTATAATTTTTTTGAAGAAAATAGTTGAAGCCGTTTTCGATTTAATTTAACTTTTCTAAAATGGTTATATGGCAAGTACCGTTATTTTTGTAGCCTACAAAAAAAAATTCAATTTGTCGTCTAAGGAATGGTCTACAATTCTACTAACCTATACAGAAAGGGAATTAAAATTCCTTGAACCCAGGTAAATACTATTGAATACGAAAAAAATTGAAATCAATGTCTCCTGGTAGGCTCGTTTTGCCCACATCACATAACATACCTAGTTGAGGAGATTTAATTTTAATATCTAAAAAAAAAAAAACTCAATCAAGAGAGAGGTCAAACCAATCCAACTTTGTCGTATGACTTTGCTCTTGTACCCAACTACATATATGGATTCAACATATTAATATCTTAAATTATATTAAATGAGGAAAAAAAACACAAAGGTCTAAATATGATATCAACTTGTAAGGTAGGTATCGATAAACCGTTTTTAAACCAAAATCTTGAAACGAAATTATTTGCATATAAAATCGGTTAAGCCGTAATCAATTTATGACCAAATTAGTAAAATCTAACAAACCATATAGTATAGGTATCAGAAATATTCAAAATAACCAATAATAATTTTTCTATTGAACAATTAAATAAAGTTATAGATATGATTTAATTGTGATTAATCATCCTAAAATTTTATTAGTTATATCCATCAAAATAATTTTTAAAAAACTTTACCAAAAACTTTCCTACCATGAACGAAAAAAAAACTTTATTTTATGTGGTTTTTCATTGGTCGCAAAGTGATTTTTTTATTGATCTAGATATAATTTTTCCCCATCCTTTTTAGATTTTCCGTTTCATTGGTCAAAAAATCAAATCTAGCAGCCCGATTCTCCCACTTGTGAGGATTCATAAGTCACAATAAGCCCTTGTGACAATTTCTTGTGAGGATTGTTGTGTTTGGATAACATTTATCAAATTCTCCCCCAATCCTAACAAGAAAAGTCACAAATAAACTCACCGCGTTATGGTGAATTTTTTCCTTCGACTTGGAACAGCTGATTGTGACAGATCACGAAAAAGTTTTAAATTTTTCTGTGCAAATTTTTTATGAAAAGTAAATAATTCAAACAAATTTACAAATTTTATAGAAATAAAGTTATAAATTACAATGTTTACAACGTTTTCAAACTAATATTAGGGAAAAATATGTGTTGTGATGCAAAACCTAGAAATTAATAAATAAAAGTTCAACAGTTCCAAAAAATTTCTTTTTGATTCGATATTGTTTAAAATATAAAGTATATAAACCAATGCATCCTCAAAATAAAAATAAATAATCAAAAGTTACTTTGATTTTGTTTCAACTCACAAAAAACGCAAAAAAAAAACAATTGAAATTTGAGTGCTGCGACCTGCTCTGTAGCAGATCACAATTTCGATTGTTTTTTTGATTGTCACAAGTTGTGACTATGGGGGAGAATCCGAAAAAGTCACAAAATCAATTTTATCTCTTGTTATGACTTGTGAGGTATCAGTGATGTTGGGGAAAATCGAGATTTATATTAAATCTAGATCAAAATCCCGAAATCCCGATTTGAAGTGAGATTTTTTCATTTCACATACACAACAATGTGTGAGAATGTCAACATGTCAATTTAGTGCGAACTCAGATTGTCTCCCTCTCGCCAATTAATAAATGAACAAACATAAAACGATACACACAAAAATCCGAAATCTCAGAAAAATATCTAAAGTTTCCAATGAAACACCACATAAAACATACCATAAACGAAATTAAATAAAATTCGTAGTATAAGAACACGTTTATCCTTGTAATCCCTGTATTATATTGAATATTAAGAAATCAAAACTTAATGTTGGATATAAGTCAATCAACAGGTTTTTTATTTTATCTTATTGAAAACGTACAACGAAACCTTTTTTACTACAAAGAAATAATAAATTATTGTAGTCTCTAAAAAACCAAGCATCTCATATTAGTAATTTGGATTTTTTGGAAAACTTTAAGGTCACTTCCAGATCTGTAACAACACAAAAATTTATTTCTTAATTTCTACTGTTCGTCATAAAGATTTTTAATTTTTCAAAACTTCTTAATTTATTTTTAAAAACCGCATATTAGTCAAAATTATTACCAACTATATAAATCCTCCTATAAAAGTATAAATGTGTGTCTCCTTAAAAAAAACTCAGCTATAAACTTAAATTAATAAAATTCCTGATAAGATACAAAAAATTTTCAAGTCACCAACAAATTTCTGAATAGCTACCTACCAATTTACAAACAAAAACACAACATTTTCTTGAACTAGGAGCAAGACAAATTTCAAACTATTTCTCATCTAATTTTGTTTTGTTTTCCTTTAAGATCCGATCTTACAAAATCGTTTTTCTTGTCACGGTGGAATGGATACCTAGTGAAATAATCAACATCTACGATAAGGCTGTAAAAAAGTGAAACTGATAAAAAAAAGTACCTTAAAACTTACACAATAATGTGTATTGTGACTTAAATTTAAATTCCTAACAAACTATTGGTAGGTGTGCTGAAAAATAAACCAGCTACAAAGATATTCTTAAAAGATAAAACAAAGTATTATGTGCTCTAAATATGCAAGACACATCTGACCTTCTATAGATACATGTTCATTAACGTGATTGAGAGTAAAAGATTAAAATGAAAAAAAAACATGAAACCAAAATAAAAACATCTTATTTAATATTCACAAACATTGCACTACGTTGACACTCACCTTGAAAAATCTTCCTCCTAGTATGTCAGCATAGAATTTAATTTACATATGTCGTAACAGGTACAAACAAGCAGAAAAAATAATTCCAACAAAATTAAAAATTGTAAACAACTATTTAGCTTATAATTTTTCGAATTCTAAAGATGCACTACAACACTTTCTTTCTTAGGTGATTGTCGTTTAAGGATGTTGAGCGAATTAAAACGTTAACCAGTTGAGTACCTGGCATTCAGACCGAATCCTTTATTTCCCGTCGTGGTTTGGAAGAATACAATAAAATGTCAACCGAGTAATTTATTTTATTTAAAAAAAATTAAATTAAATTAAATAAATAAAAAAAAAATGCAGTTGATGAATCAGATAAATAACTGTATTTAGACGTAAACGGGCGCGAAAACAATCACTTGATGGTTACACAATAAAAATTGTTTAATTCTTTTATTGATTACTAATTCTTTTTTTTATTTTATTATTATTTTGGCAAACGTTGGTTGTTGTGTATTTGAAAATGTAGGAAACGATCGGATTGAGTTGGAGGCGGCTGCGATAGCGATGGTGTCGGCCGTCGTCGGCGTTGGCGTTTGACTTAGCAGTGGAATACCTATTCGACTAATTGATCGCTTAAGTATAAAGTACCTACTCTATATAACCAACGGGCATGTAGTGTACTCGTAGTTGATATAGAAGCTAAAGAAGACGAGAGCTGCTATAGTGCGATGTGCGACGATGATGTTATATTTTTTTAGTCGTGTGTGAATGTTGACGAATCGGAACATTCAGCAAAATAATATCATATAATTGAATTTGTTTTTTTTTTGTGCAATCGAATCACTTACGATTGTACGGAGAGATGTCGTTGATAAAGTGTATACAACACCTCTACAGCACGCCGAACACCGGGATTGTGTTAAGTCAAGCGATAAAGATAAACACACCGTTTATACTCTGCCATAAACAGCTGAAAGTCAGCAGCACGTTAACATTTTATTTTTTTTTTTTTTGTAATTTATGAGATGAGCATGTTATTGTTTAATAATCCAGAGAAAAGTAAAATTATTTACTCTTTGAATAAAATCACAAAAGTGTTTAATCGTTTTATTTACGTGCTCATGAAATGGACAACTAAACTCTTAACTTGCACGTTTTCATCACACATCATACTCTTTATTGGCTTATTGGGGTATATGACTTTTGGATGCCAGAGTGACCAAACGTCTTTAAAAAAATAAGTAACCAAACTTATTGTTTTAGGCAAGATGATCTACTCACATTGTAACTGCAAGAATTAAGTTAGGCAGCATTTAATATTTGAAAGATTTTGAGGCTAATCGGCAGAGACAAAATTTGGATTCCATTATTCAACAGAATACCATATCCAACTTTATGATTGGATATGGTTCACTAGTCTTTCAGGAGTATCAAAAAAAATGGCGGGATTGTGGGATTGTGCGCTGGGCGCCATTTTGAAAACTGTGTTGTCCTAAATAACTTAAGAATGGCTTATCGAACAAAAAAATCATTTTTAACTTTTCGATGGAAAAAATTATATTATTTCTTTCTTGACTACAATTTGCTTTTGTAAGTATAACACTTATAAAATTTGGCGTAGTAGGTATATAAAATTTAAATTTTATTTAATTTTTAAATTTAAGTATATAAAGTTTAAATTTTCTTTTTCAAAATTAAAAAGAAAAATTTTGTTTTGGTTTTAATTTACAAAATTAAAAAAAAAACTAAACTGTTATACGTCAAAGATCGTTAAGTGTTATACCTACAGACAAAAAAATTTGCAAGAAAAAAGAACATAATATTTTCGTTATTTTTTTGACGGAAAAGCCATGTTATTTATAATTATTTTTTGTCGGAAAAGCCATTCTTAATTTGAGAAAACGCGTTTTTCAAAATAGCGGCTTAAGCAATGCCACCATTTTTTGCATACTCCTGAAAGAATATTTTATTATATATTTATATCCAATCAAAACATAAAATTGGATGGGTATTCAGTTGCAAGAATAAAATCTCTGGCAACTGGTCTATTTGTTATTTAATTTTTTGAAACGATTTTGAATACATTAGTGTTTAACGAATTATTTAAGTGGAAAAAATCAAAGCAGAAAAACTAACTTACGAGTTTAAGAACTATATTTGGGCTATTTATTAAATAAACACACTAATTAAGTCCCTAGGGTGGTAGCATAAATGCTTATAAATTGCTTATAAATGAATACTTCAAAATATTAATATTTTGCAAAATGGACTAATTTAATTTTAAAGATAATGACAGTTTTAGATTTATACTTCAGAAAACTTTTTTCAATGAAGGGTCACCATTTTATAATTTTTATCAGCTTGAACTTAGAGCGAGAACGACACTCCTGGAACTAAAATGACAAAAAGGTATCCGGCAATTGATAAAAACGAAATATATCATCATTTAAAAACTCATACTCAAAGCACAGATAATGAATACATATGTCCCATGCTCATACAAAAATATGTCCCTAGTTTTTTGTTTGGGTGTTCAGTTCATGCTGCAATATTTTCAAGCATGAACATATTGTATGGACATGTGCCAGGCGCGAGCGCAGCGAGTTGTTTTGGGAGTTTGTGTTATTTTGTCTTCCGAAAATGTTAAACCTTAACGCGTAATCAATCACTAATGTTTTTAAGCAACTCACTTGTAATTTTTTTTTTTAACTAAAAAATTTATTTGGATGGTCACACTAGATAGCATTCATTGCATTGGCGTGGCATTAATCTTTATGAACTATAGTTAGTATTAGCGTTAGTATGAATAAAAGTTCTCTTTTAATAAAACTAACAAAAACACTCTTTTACGATATAACAACAAAAAATACTCTTTTTCTTTTAATTTTTGTTTTTTTTTTTTCAATTTACAGGTATTTATTATTATTAACCTTGTCATTTAATATACCGCTTTTAAGTGTTGTTTATAGTTCGAACAGCATTTTCGTGATAAGTGATAACAGTCAATGGATGAGATGAGAGGATAAACTGTTTATGATTGTAGTGATTTTATATCAATTTAAATAAATTAGAACATTTCACGCGAGGAAAAGACTGAACGTTCAAGAGCGTATAAGAATAGCACTTGTATCACTTTAATTGAATAACAAAAGTATTTTATCAATATAAATATAATTTAGATGTATTATAATAGTATGTAACTTAAAGTGACCTTAAATTTGAATTAATTAAGCTAGATATTTTAATTAAGTTAAGTTATTCAATATATAATTGCATTATTACTTGTTTCCTTGTAACGCAAACTAGAATCATTTTAAAAAAAAGGAACGTGCACTAAGTCGCACGTTCCTCCTCAAAATAGAAATGTTTTCATTGTACACTTAAAATGTTCTATTTGAAACAGATTTGTTGAACACAGCTAACATTTTATCAATTTCAGTTTGATGTCTATCAGTAATTTATTATTGTTGCCGATTGATTAAACGCTGAATGATTCACAAAGTTTGAATTTGAAGCCTGAAAATCTTCACGACAAACTCTTCTTTACCTCTTCATTATTGTAATTTCAGATTTTTTCAAAGCCTTAAACTTTTTTCTTTTATGAAACACATATAGATTACCTCAAAGACCAAGTAAAAATTAGATTAACTTCATTTGACTTTTAGTCTATTTTTCTCAGAAAAATAAAACGAGCAAGTTTCAAGTAGCTTTTAAGAAAAGATATCACATTTCTCCGAATAACTATCTATAAGGTAGCACTTTTATTTTGTAAATCCCATATTTTGTTGTCGCTTACAAAAATAAACAAAGTTTTACGATGACTACTGATATGAGATTCAGCTTTGAGATCAAAACGTTGATCTTTATTGCAAAACAAGGGTTAAGAGAAAAATTAAAGATTACAAATCGAGTTGAAAAATACTTATATCTACTGTTTCTGGGATTCCCAGCAACTACAATTATACAAGTATAATAGTCTATCTATAACACCTTTAAAATTTTCATTGTTGAGCTGTTTAAGATTGCAATCATTTATCGCATCAGTCTTTATTTGTAAAATATTTATACCTACAAATCGTGACACTTCATATAAGTAGTCGCAGAGTCAGAAACATGACTTAAAACCGCAGTATGGGATGGAATTCCTCTTCTACATCCTATAATAGTTCAAAATCATCAGATAAGCTGATTCTGAAAAAAAAATTAGATGAAGGACATCACCATCGGAAACAAATCACTCATATAAAATTGTTCGGAATTGGTCATATTTTTTCAAGACATGTACTTGCGATTAAAGATAGATACTATAAGGCAAGTTATATGCATTCGTATACAAAAAAAAGTTTTAAGATAACAATTAAACATGACATTACGATTATAGAGAAGTCGAAAAAGTTGATCCGGCAATTCTGTCTGTCTGAGTATCTGTCTGTCTGTCTGTTTGTATGTACCTGCAGTCTAAACGGTTGGGACGATTTTCTTAATTAGTTTTAAAAAAATAAACAATAAAAAGAGTTTTCTCTGTAAATTGTATATAGCAGTCGGTAATCATCGACAGTTATTGCCTACTAGAGAAGGTTTGATGTCATCTAGCTGATGAGCCCACCACCAAACTAGGGCGAAACGCAAAACTTGGAGTTAAGGCCACAAAACAATTTTCTTAAAACTCGGTAAGAAATGTTCTTTGAGTAATATCCCCGGTTTTTTTTTTTTTTTTAATTTTTGACCTAGGTATAAAAATAACCGTACCATTTTTCTCTAAAAAAAAGTACGATCGATTTTGATAAAATTTTATATGAGTGATTTCTTGCAAATGGTGATGTCTTTCATGGGAAAGAATCAGCTTATTAACGGTACCTGCCATATAACCCTACTTTTTTGATACTTGATTACTTCTAAGTTTGATTAATATTGCAATAAAAAATTTTGGAAAAAAGTTTTTCTTAATAAAGTTAGTTTTTTGAATTACAATTTTCTCGAAAAAAATACGATCAATTTTTATACGAATACATTTTATATGAGTGATTTGATGCCAACGAGGATGTCTTTTCCTTTTTTCCAAAATCAGCTTATTCCTTTTTTCAAAATCAGCTTATTAAGCCATTCATAGAACCGTCTTTTTATTACACCGACTCTGTTTTAAACGAGTGCAACCATTGTTGACGAAATTTAATATTCTAAGAGAACTGCTTAACTTGAATTATATCTAATTTGAAAAAGGTAATTTTTTTTTTTTAGAAAACCGACAATTCTATTTTTCTGGAAAAAAATACGATCATTTTCGATGAAATTTTATATGAGTGATTTGTTACCAACGATGATGTCTTTCACTTAAATTTTTTTTCGAATTGGATTTTTACCTGCAATAGAACCAGTGAACAGTGCGATTTGACGAAATTTAATATTCTAAAACTACTGTTAAATCTGAATAATACTGCATGTTGAAAAAAAGTAATTTATGAAAAATTTTTTTTCCCAAAAACCGATAATTATTTTTCTCAAAAAAAAAAAAAAAAAACCTACGATCAATTTTGATAAAATTTCATCCAATTGAAATTGCCTACGGTGATATCTTTCATATATTTTTTTTCTTATTTCATAAATTTTTTTTAATGATTTTTTTTAAATACTACTACATATTTTAAAACATAAAATACAGAAAATCAAAACAAAAACTGGCTAAATGAACTTTCCAGTCATCTACACGAAAGTAACTTGCCACAGAAGCAAGTTTGTGCGGCCCAGTCGTGATCTTTATTTTTACTTGCGATAACAGGTACCTACCATAAGGCAAGTTATGAATTCGTGACAAAAAGAGTTTAGAGATAAAAAAATCAAACATGACATTACTTCATGTCTGTGTGTCTGTTTGTCAGTCTCTCAGACTGTCTGTCATTCGCACCATATTTCTATAGGAACAGTTTCAAACGGTGCCTGCCATATAACGTTTTTTTTTAATTTTGATTATCTCGGTTACAACTGAACAGATCTTTACCAAATTTAATTTTAAAGAAGACCTAGATAGATCAACAATAATGGCATACTTAATTTTTTAATAACTTTTCTTAAAAAAATTATATTAATTAAACAATAATTTTTGTTTTTATTTAATATTTTGAAAACCCATGCATGAATTTTTTAAAAATTTAGTTGACGCATGAAAATTATTAATTAGCTAAAATTGGCATACTCCAAATTTTTCAGAAAAATATTCTAAAAAAGTTGTTATGGGCCTACGACTTTCTTAAAAAAAACTGATAAATATATTGTATTTTTTTAAAATTACTGGCATACCTCGATGTTCTGGTAAAACTCTGGTTTATTATAAATTTATATTTAAAGTTTTTCTTTTTTATTTATTGCATTTTAAATTTATTGAAAGAATTTAAAAAAATTTGTTTATATACACAAATTTAAAGGATACAACATCCAAGAGAAGAACGCTCGACCCAGTTGTGTTTTCTTGCCTTAGCTTACTTGCTATATGAGCATGTTTGTGCCACCCAGTAGTGGCTTTTATTTTTTTTTTAAATTAGACCTTCAATGCCTGTTATTAAATGTATTAAAGCAGTTTAAAAAAAAAAAAACAAGCTTTTTTACAGGTTATATGGATAAAGTTATCGATTTCCAATTACAAAAATCTCGGTAGGTTGCCCTATACAGACCCAAGATAATAAGTTTGAAGAAAATCGACAAAATTGTTTGTGCCACAATACACTAGTGCTAGTTCAATACACAATTACATACAGACAAATTAATAGACTGACAACCAGACAAAAAGTTTTAAATATATTAGCGCAAAACCTTAAACATCATACTAGAACATATTTAGTATCATACTATGTCACAAAACAATAGTTTTTTGAATCAAGTATGATGCTAAATATGTTTTAGTATGATGCTACATCGTTTAAACTTTTGCGCCATTGGTTTTTATTTAATAACTCATTTTTTTTTTAATTTAAAGTGTTAAATAATTTGCTTATAATGCAAACAAATTTTATTTTTAGGCAAACAGTTTTTCCAATATTCTATTTACAAATAAAAATTAATTAAAATTAAAAAAATCCTTTTTGCAAAATGTTTGACCAAGTCATCTAGGTTTTTCTAAAAAAAATGTTTGTTTCAAAATGAAATATGACAACTCACTTAAAAATCGTTCTAAACGAAAAACTGCACTCTTATTGGGACTCTCCTTAGATTTTCAGAATAATGAGATTCATAAGCCCTCGCGCCTATAGTTATGAATAGCGAATCGAACGCTCAAAGCAAATGTTTGGGAAATCAAAGATGTGGTTCCATAAAAAGTGAATTTCGGCACTTTCGAATAGAGAAACATCTCCTTTCACCAAACTTTTGCCTTTAAATTAAACAAATAAAAAAGCGAGTTACAAAGTTAATGATTTCACTAAGACACTAAATGATTGCGTTAAATTTTCGATCCCGAATTAAGAAAACTATAGGTTTATACCTAGCCTATACGTTTTGTAGGTACATATTAGGCACAGTTTTAATTAACCAAGTAAAAAAAATGGTTGCAAGGCATTTGTTATGTAAATTAAACATTCAATATTATTATTGCAAGTATTAATAAAATGCTTTATTTATAATACGATCTTTTTTAAATAAAATTTTAGTGTGATCTTCACATATGTAAATTTGTCGGATAAAATCCAAGAACAAAAACCCAAAAGCGCAAATTGGTTAAAGAATTATCAGATAAAATAACCTTGGTCATTGTTGAAATTGAAATTTAAAATTTACTGATTAATTACAGATTTTATCAAAATGAATTACTTAGTTGAACTTTCACAAAAAACAAACGGGAATTTTTTTATATCGTTATAAATAAAATAAGAACTTGTATGTGGACAGGTGCAAGTGTGCAGGTATGCTAGTTAACAACTGTATATTTAAATTTTAAAGTGTCTAAGATCTTGAAAATTGGATTTGATGGATTAATTAAAAAAAAACGGCTTCCAAAATTTATCATCCACATAAATTATTTTGCCACCTAGTTATTAAGATGTTATCATATTATTATTTTAATTTAAGCAAAATTCGTGTTTTTTTAAGATTCTCACGATGTATCATTTTCAATGTAAATTTTAATTAACTGTTATTTTAGCAAGCAAATATACATAAATGTAACTAATCTTACTTAGTAATTAATTTATTTCGTTGAGTGGATCTATTTTAAATTTTTGTATTTAAAAATAAAATAAACAGATTGAAATGTTAAGAATACAGCTTATATTTTTTGATATATAAATTCACTTAAGATATAATGTATTTGAAAGCAATTTAGAATAAATACAAATTTTAAATTAAATAAATAAGAGACCAAATGAAATCTGAACTCTGATAAAGACCAAAAACGTTTTAGATACAAAAAAAAAAATAAACAGTGCAATAATACTCCATCAGAATCACGAGATTATCACGACTGATAATAAAATTTTAATAAAATAAAATGTCGCATCATTCATTGTATAATAAAATAAAATGTCGCATCATTCATTGTAGTACATTACCTATGAATGTCACTTGTTTACAACATCTGTGTATCATGATGGACTTTTATCAGATTGTTTTTTGACGTTTAATTGATGAAATAAAATAATTTATTTTATCTAACGTTGGGTTCTTATGTGTACATATATATGTAACCATTTACGTTTTAATGGAAGATTTAATTTTTTAATTAATTGATTAGAGGGATAATAACGTTAAATTTTAAGATATATCATATCAAGTTGATGACACATTTGTTGGAAAGAAATTATAGTGTTTCTTTAAAAAAAAACTCACAGTCATGGTCATATATATGTTAGAGAATCATCCAGATATGCTTCCATTCTATTAATTATTTCTCAGCATGCAACCAACGGCATCGGCAAAATATCTAGGACTCAACCGTAAAACATCAATCCTTCGATATTTGCACTGCTGAAAACATATAGCTAGTAGGCAATAAAAACAAACATGACAAACCAAACAACATGACGATCCTATAACAAAATGACATGACGATCACCATGACGATTAAATTAACATGACAATTAGACGTCGTTAAACTATAAAAAAATATAAGGGTGAGGGCATACTTTCAATTAGTAGTTTCTAAGACAGTCATAACACGTATTCCCTTACATATATGCAACCGTAAGGAATTATAGAATTCATGAAGCTTATTGACGCTTCTTCTTTTATAATTTCGTGCCTTCGTGGATTATCAAATGGGATCACAACCTCAAGAATCTATCTATTTATATACCTTATGCAGATCTCAGAAAACTCAGACAAGAAAACTTCAATTAAAGTTGATATAACCAAAGAAACGTCTTGTTCTTTGTTGCAGACCAACTTTGATTGGGAATTCTTTGGTGACTCCTGTTGCGCATCTCAGCTTAGTTTTTCCCGTACTTACATATCCATTATCACCCACACGGAGTTCTATCAAGCTGGCAAAGCCCATTTAGCGTAATCACATTTTGTTATAAAATTTTATTTCACCTCTTAATATATACCAATCATAATTTTATACTTCCTGCAGGTTTCGAGATACAGAGATGTGTTTGTTAACTTGACTGTCAAGCCAACAAACACATTTTCAAAAAAAAATTTAATATTTTTCTACAAATCTGAAATTAGTTTTTTTGTACCTCTTTCCTTCTCGACATACAAAAAACACATTTCAAAAATTGAAAAAAGAAACAAAATTCTTGATTAATTTCGATATTAATTTTGTTTAACTATTTTGTACCTCTGCAATTTGTGTTTTTGTACCTTTTTCTGTTCTTGAGATTTTTTTTTTTTAATGTGTTTACTGGTTCAGGTGGCAAAAACACCTGTATCTCGAAACCTGCAAGAGGTATAAAATTATGAATGGTATATCTTAAAAGGTACATAAAATAGGTGCAATAAAATTTTATAACAAAATGTGATTACGCTAAATGGAGTTTGCCAGCTTGATAGAGCTCCCACACGGTTCTCCTCGTTACCTTAAGATAACCCATATCAGATCTTGAGCTTTTCTGTTGAATGCAGCATGTAAATCGCTTTATTAATAACGATGATTATTATTCTGATTCGTCTGGTCTTGGACGGGTCAGAATGACTCTGCAGGGAATCCCGTTAATTGTAAGAGGAGGATGGGATAAAAAAAGAAAGTTTCTATAAAAGTAATAAATATTTTTTTAAAAGAAAAGTGTAAAACCAAAAAAATAAATAAAGACAATTTTTTAAAATACTAACAAAAATTATTTCACCCAACCAAAACAGGAAGCTCTGTTTTATTTAAATAATTGTCTGATGGGATAAGCTTGAAAATATCAACAAAGGTAGGTACTACCTCTTGGATTCGTGAAAAAAAAAGTTTAGAAAAAAAAATCAAAAATGAAGTTACGATGACAGTTAAGACGAAAAATGTGGGTCTGGCAGTTTACTTTAAGTTTGGTAGATATGGTTTTTAGGGTAATACGCCTAGAGTTTTTTTGTACCTGCCATATCAAAAATTTTATTTTTCTCGAAAACGGCTGTAGTGATTTCCACCAAATTCCACGTGTGTAATAAGATGTAGGTAGAAGGGTTATCAAATAGTAAAAACCAAACTGTCAAGAAAATTCGTTTAACGGTACCTGCCATATAAAGGTACTTTTGAATTACGTTTATCTCGATAACGGCTGAACGAAATTCAATACTGAAATTTATTTTTTTTAACTAAAATGGCATCAAATTTTTTTCAAATTTTTTTTTGTTAATTTTTAAATAATTTAAAAAAAAAACTATTTTTGTGAATTCAATATTTAAAAAGCCAAAAACTTGCATACTCACTTTTTTAGAGAAACAAATTTTTCAAAAAATTATTTTAAGAAAATCGATTTTTTTTCGAAAACTGCTCGCTCAACGATTTTGAAATTCGTATTTAATAAAGAACATTTTTTGCATACTTCGGTTTTGGTTTGAATCTTTGTAAGACATGGATTTGAAACTTTTAATAAAACTTCATACGATTTTTTCGTATATTCCGTTTGTACTTTAAACCCTCAAGTAACTTGCCAGAAGAGCAAGTTTTTGCGATCCAGTCGTGTCCTTTATTTTATTATTTTTCGGACTATCCATTATATTTCTGCAGAAGTAATTTCAATTTAACATGTGCCGCTTCTTCGAAACAAATAAATAAACGTTTCCAGTTAAATGATTGGCGAGTAAAAATAACGCGAAAAAACCTTATGTGAAATAAATATTAGCGAAACAACAAACTACTTATCAAATATTAGCGAAATAAAAAATCTCGAAAATAGTTTAGATAAGTGATAACTTTGCAAGTTACCTACATAAATAAAAATCCAAATGAAAATTCATGCAATAAAAATGGCTATATGAACTAAATTAATTTTGAACATGGCAAAGTAATGATTTGGGAAATAAATATTTTTGTCCAAATTCTACGCACCCCTATTTTGACCTGTGGTGTCTAACTTATATGAGGTCACTTCATCCCCATTAAGCTTGATTATATTTTGGGATATCACAACTTTAATAAGAACGATTGAATTGATTGACACATTTACAATGAAGGTGACCTCCTTTTCTGTGTTCATTATTGATTGTTTTATTAGCAACATAATTATTTCAAAGGAACTTAATTCTAACATGTGGCCTCTTGACCTTAACGGTAAGTTCTTTCATATACATCGTCATAATATACAAATAAATAAGAGTACACAAATAAAATTCTTGTTAAGAACAAAAATGAAGAAATTATCAAATTCGCGTTTTGTTAATTCTTTAAATAAAACATTTGATGAATATTGTGATGTTTCAAGTTTCCATGGAATGAAATTTTTCAAAGATAAAAGTACCAGCAAATATTTCAGGTAAGATATGTATATTAAAAATTAATTTTAAATATTTTTTTAATTTCTTTTTATTAATTTTCCTTTAAAAGGCTTCTGTGGGCTTTAACAATTTTGGTTCTAATTTTTTTGGCTAACAAAATGGCAGCATCACTTTATATTGGTTTTATTGACAATCCAGTTCGACTGATTATTGAAACAGATCATGCAGTTTCAGCAAAAATATTATTTCCAGCTGTAACAGTATGTCCTAGGACACTATATAATCAATCTAAGGCGTTGGAATTTATGAAAAATATGTAAGTTTTTTTAAGTGGCATAATAATAATAATAGTTACTCAAGAACTTTTTTATGTAATTTCGAAACATTTCTTTTAGGATCTTACCAAACGGAGTAACTAAACAAAATGTTTTAGAAGATCTTGACCAAATCTACGCATTTACTGAGCCAAAGTTTAATTATTCAAATGAAAAGCTTGATATTCTTAAGGCTGTTACGAAATTAAATAACTACACTTTGATACAATTTTTAACGCAAACTTATTGGGATTGTGGTGCATTATTCTTTCGTTGTCGATTTCAATCGAAAAACGTAAATTGCAGTGAAGTTTTTCTAATCAATAAGAGTCATGCTGGATTTTGTTGTTCATTTAATTCTCAACAGGCAAGGTATGCATTATTTCTCATGTTATAATCTTTTGCACATCTTTTTTTTTTAAATTCCTTTTAACACTTTGTTTTTTATTTTTAGAGGTTATTTTCAAGATTTTAATTCCAATCGCCATGGACTGCGCCAAGGACTTTCAATCATCTTGAATGACGTTAAAGTCGATGCAACCAACATGAATTCCAATCCTAGACGTTTTCAAATGCTTATTCATCGACCAAATATTTACCCAGATGAATCAACATTTCGAAAGTTTTTACATAGAAATGAAGAAGTTATATTGAGATACGATCCAATTGAGACGACATATTCTAGTGAAGTGTGGAAAAGACTCAATATTGACGAACGTAATTGTACCCTACTTTCTGAAACTCCACTCCGTTTATTTACTCGTTATAACCGTCAAAATTGCATGGCCGAATGTATAAGTTTTTTTATTCTCAAGCAATGTGGATGCGTCCCATTCACTATGTTTGCTTCACCGACGACTTTGGTGTGTGATATCGAACATATTCCTTGTGTTACAGATCATTATGGTCAGATATTTTTATAATTATGTACCAAGGTACCTAATAGAATTTAATTTCAGGACAGATTTCACCATTACGAGAACAATGCAAATGCGTTGACAGTTGTAAAAAAATAGAATATTCAGTTCGTTTAGCAAGTGGTAACATCGAAAATCCTGTTGATGTAGCAGATCCTTTTTAGTAAGTTTTCCATATAAATATTATCCTTTAGGGGGTTTATGACTATGGCAGTTAAGTGCCATCACAACGATATTATTTGTATTTTGGTATTATTTGCCTGTGGTGATTGGAATCTATTGTTTAATGGAAACGACTTTTTAATTTTTCAAACAGGTCTACAGGCATTTTGAAATATATTCCGACTGATAGGATTGTTTTGTTCTTACGAGTGAGAAGCTCCACATAACCAATTAAAAAGAAAACGATCGTTTTATTCGGATGACTAACAAAACTTCTTGGAAATAGAAGAAAATGTTTTTCTTTTTTTACTGAAATTTTTGAAATGATTCGCCATTGTGATTGAGCAAGCACCCAGTGACTAAATTTTAAACAACGTGTTTGACAGAAGCTCCCAAAACAAGATGTTTGGCACATATGCCTACTGTCAACATCGACCCGTATCAGAAAACTATCAGAAAACATATTCGGCCCTTTCGGGGTATCCGTTCGGAACGGAGAATTTTCCGTTCCGAACGGATACCTCGATATTTGTTTAAACAAATATTTACCGAACGTGTATTTTTGATTTGTATACTAGGTCTAAAAATAACGGTAATTAGCATTGCAGATTCTATTCAATTTTTCTCAAAAAAAAAAATTTATTGAATTCTTATGAGTGATTCTTGCCAAATGCGGTTTTTTCTGACGTTTTTTTTTCCATACCAAACAACCGCTTTTGTTTTGAACTATTGGCATGATTTTTTTGCTCGTAGAGACAAGCGCTGGATTTAAGATCACTACCACTTACTAGTCGTAGTTCGAGTTTAAAATCCACTAGCCGTTTTTAGAAGTGAGAAAAAATTATTACAATTTATGGAAATACTTCGGTGAAAGAGTTCTGAAACACCAAGTAAGGTGCCATTACCGGATTTTCAGTTTTAGGGTTGCCAGATCATTAGAAGATCTTGACCAAAGTGAGTGATGTTATTTCGGAACGAGAGAGACTTTAATTTTTAGTAATTTACGGGCAACGCAGAACTTATGTAGGTATGTGTCAGATTAAGAAAATCACCTACAAATGTCTATCATTAATGTTTAGTATCAAAAAATTACCAAAAACATCGCATGCTCTCTGACTTTTATTTATATACAAATTATATTTGTATGCTTCCTTTTTTAATTTAATAATTTTATTTATTTTAGTGATGGTTTTCGTCAGAATTTGACTGTGGTACACATTTTTTTGCAATCACAAGAATACCGCCGAATTAGACGTGACATCGTGTGGAACATTGTTTCTCTTGCAGGTACATTTATAGTTATTAAATTAAATTTAAAATATAATTTTCTCAACACAGGGTGTTTAAATTTTTCTTTTCCATTTCTGTTTGTAGTATTATTGACTATGTGTTAGGATATAAAATAAACTTGGGAATAATTTCTCAAACGCAATAATGTACGAAACAGATTATAAAGATACTGCGGCTGTCAGCTGAACTGTGTGCTAAACTTCCAAAAAAACAAATCTTTAGTTATTATGACATCACTCAAAGTTTCTTTTTAGCACCTATCCACGATGTGGCGCCGTAGCTAGTTGCGATTGAAGAGGGCGCAACTCGCTTTGTGGTGAAATTTTTCAAACCGTCGAACTATGATTTTCGAATGGTGAAAATTTGTATTTGTCATGGAGAGTTCGCATATTCGTTTCTAAAAGAACTGCAAACCAATTTAAGAGTTAAACTCGTTTTGGGAATACCAAAAACCATATTGTGCCCATTTTTTGCTCAATTACAGCTTTCAGATTTGAAGTGAGCTCATTTAGGATTTTCCACTTCCAGTCGCATGTGCATTGTGCATGTGCTCTCATTGAAAACAAAATGCTCTATTGTTTGCTATACTTAATAAGTGCGAATCAATTCGCAAATGCCCGCCCACAGGTTGTCAACTCGTACTCGTCCGTCTCCTCCACTCCGCGTAGAAAAAAAAACTTTACACGCGCTTTTCTATACGTGAAAATGTGTGATGTGATCATGTGAATAGCAAAAGCAGAATTGTAAGAATGTATTTGTTTAGCAAAATTTGACAGTCCCATTTGAAATGCACGGGCCCGCATACAGAGTTAAAACTTTGCAATTTTGAAAGTTTGTTGTCAAAAGTGAGTGGAGCCTCCTGCGATGATGTCCTATTTATTTATTATTCTATATGTGCCCAGCCCACCTAAACTAAATTAAAAAATATTATTTAAAACAAATCTGCAAATTTTGCGAGCCACCCCGTATTAATATTTTGTCGCATCGTTTGAGAAACACCCTGCATAAATGATTCAATGCCTATTTTAAGATCGATCGCCAGGTGGGCCAAACAACACCACAACCGCCTACAATAATTTAAATATTGGCAAACGTTATGGATACCTGTTCAGTCTTTTCGTTTTTTTTTTTAAATAATGTCTGCACGACAAAGCTATTTACGAAATAGTTAAAATTTAATAATATGTTATATTTAGTTTTTAATGCAAAACAAATTTTGTTTGTATGAATTGCAAATATTTTTGGGGCAGCTTTGTGAAATTATTTAATTTAACAATTCACACCTTAATTTTATTTGAAACCTATAGTTGTGTTTTCAGACATCATTCAGTTTTTTTAAGGAGAAATATTTAGTACTTACAATTACTTACATGTGTGTTTTTGTTATATTAACAATTTACATTTATGATGCAAATTCTTTTTTTAAAAATGTTTTTTTTTTTACTTACAGGAAATCTTGGGAATTGTTATAGTGTTTTTGTAGGAATTAGCGCATTATCAGTTGTGGAGTTATTGTACTACTTAACATTTGTGCTATGGCGGAATTATAGAAATAACTTGATATTGAAAAAGAAAATATTCCTTAAAAATCGAAAGGTGCCTTAAATCTTTTAAACAATTAAAAAAAACTACAACAATAAAATATTTTATGAATTGGAATATGTATATTACTATGTCCAACTTATAAAAATATATATAAAAAAAAATGGTTTTTCGATAAAAGTTTTTGATAAATAATTATGATAGATTTGTGGCAAACTGATACTTTTTTTAGGATTAAAACGATATTGATGAAATTTCGTGGTCAGATAGTCCTGCTAAATTTTATAGGTATAAATACTTTAAGAAACAGATTTTTGTATTTTAAAAATGTTTTTATTCTAAATTTGTTTGAATTTTGACATTAATATTTGCAAATATTGTATAGTGAAATATCATTAAATAGCTATAGCCTATAGGTTTGATTAAATTAAACGCAGAAAACAAAACGTATAATGAATTAAAAAATTAGGGTCTTTTATTTGATTTGATTTTTAAATTAAGTTTTTTTAGTAAATAGTTTTTGTAAAATTAATTTTGAAACTCAATTTAAAAAAAGTTTTTTTTTAAACTTGCGATTTATAGGTAGTACTACCATATACCTACATATGTTCAAAAAAAAGTTTTGAGAAAACAATCAAAAATGACATCACGATGATAGCGAAGTCCAAAAAAGTGGGTCAGGAAATTCTGTCCGTGTGTCTTTCTGTCAGTCTGTCATTAGCACCAGCAGTCTAAACGGATAGGCCGGTATCCTTAAAACTTGGTATCTAGGGTATTTGGGTGACCGTCAGATGGGTTTTCGGAATATTTTTCTAGGCCCAAAAACAACGGCAAGTACCTGTGGTTATGACCTTTAAGATTAAACCATCTGAAAGGTCTTCAATGCCGTATTACTTATGTCAAGTACAAGTTTAATCAAAACCGTTTTAACGGTACCTTCTAAAAAAATTATATTAATTTTTTTTTAATTCAATATTGTGAAAACCAATTGATGATTTTTTCTGAAATTCAATTTTTGCATGAACATTATTAATTTCCTAAAATTGGCATACTCATAATTTTAAAAGAGCTGTTTAAAAGAAACATTTTTTTTTTGAGAGAAAAAGATTAAACCGATTAATAAGTCCGATATCAGACCGGAAGAGCTCGAGCGATTACCTCGGACGCACGTCTGTTGTCTGCATACACTAAAACCGACACCGGACGATATAATACACAATAAACACGACAAATAAGGCGTTCAGAATATTAGTGGAATAAGTGCACTTTAACTTTGGTTTACAAATTTGCAGTTTAATGAAAATATATCCACGATATCAAAAATAAATGTTGTTATATCGTCTGGCAACAGTTTGTTTTTGTCGCTAATAACTTTTTTTTTGACAAGTACACACCATAATTATGTGTTTAAAGGTGAAATCTCAGTTTTTTCCAAAAGGCACTTAGACTGCTATTTTGAACGCCTCAAATTTACACGTATATATGAGAAAAATTGCATACAATTGCCTACAAATGTAAAATATTAACAAAAAATAAAATTTTCGCAATCTATTATATGCATTGGATAAATTCTATAAGTTTTTTTCAATGGAATGGATAAAACTTAACACCTGAAAATCTTCTTGTCCGCGTGTATTTTTCCTTAGAAGAAGTGATTTTCTTTATTTTTAATTTCCCCAAAAAGTACAAGATATATGAGCATCCGGTTCTCTGCTTTTGATTAAAAATTAACAAGATCAACACTATATTGCCCTTATGCGATTTGTAAAATATTGTTATTATGTGTTTGTACTACATTACCTACTTTCACCCCAGTTTGGTTTTCAAAAAGTTGTCTACGTTGCCTGGACAACCTGAAATGGTATTGCCCGCATAATTATATGTTTACGTTGGGTGGGTCGTGGGATATGTAAAATATACCTATTATACATATTATTAGTTTAATTTTGTACAGTACCCGAATTAAACGCACGTGGCTAAAACTAAAGAAATTTTATTTATTTTATTAAACTTTGCAATTGAAAAATTAATCTAACTTGTCAAAGAAACATACATCATCAATTCAATCTCATACAGAAACTAGGAACAAAATTCTAATCATAATGTCACTTTCGATTAAAAAACCTACTATTGTAGACAAAAATTATACAAAACCAATAAAACTACATACCTTACGACCATCGCCACCTTTCTATTGTGTTGTTAAATCCAGTCACAGGCGAAAACCAAATAATACATCAAGTTTTGCATCATACGATCTTTCAAAAGAAGAAAACGTTTTTGAAGGACATTTTTCCGGACCAATGAAAGGCGTTTCAGTTGAACAACGACAAGTGCTTGATAGCGGCAAACGAAATGATTATCTAACATTGCGCTACGATTACAGCCCGGATACAAAGTACAACTTTCCAGAAGCAACGAGTTGGCGATATGGATGGCTTCACAATGTCAATTGTAAAAAAAACACAAAAAGTTAATAAAATTAAATTATTTAAAAATATGTGTACCTATGTATGTGTATGTACATCCTCCTTGATCCGAGTTTTTTATACAATGTTATGCAGTATATCAATTCCAAACGTTCAATTTTTGTTGATACTGTAAGAGTGATTCTGCGAATGGAATATAGGAGTTGAATGGACACACCGATGGACATTGGTTTAAAATATCTGAATCTGGATTATGCGTTCCACATTCGTATAGAGCGGTAAGAAGTCAAATAAAATGCACGATTAGGTCGCACGAACTTTCTCTTGTAGCAAACTATACAACTGAAAAAAATCAATTTACTTAATTATCCTGAAAGGCGAAAAATATCTAAAAATGTCCAAAACGTGAGATCAAATTATATGATAGCAACCATTAAACGGCTGTTAAGTTGTCTTGTGTTTAATATACCTATAATTCATATCAAATGAAACCAGTTTAGCCGTTATCAATTTATAGACACACTTTAAAAAAAAAACCATTAAACCAAATCTCCGTTATGTGAATTTTCATCCAAATGCTTGAAATGTAGTTATATTAAGACCACTGCAAGTACACCAAGTTTTCGAGAAAATATTTAAAAACTAAAACCTTTATATGGGGGTACCCGTTACGAATACATGATGTGTTCTCTGTGGATTGATGAACGAAATTTAACAAAATTAACGTGAACAGGAACTCTCACCATGATGGAGAATAATTCACTCTTTCCGTGTGAAATAAATTCCTACTGTGCTAGATATAACTTCACAGTTCAGTTGTAAGGTAGTACTGCAATGAAAAATTCAAGCATCATATACTAATGATGCTCATTTTTTTATATTAACGAATTCAGCATGTGTTTTAAAAAGAGGGTATTTTCGCAATCTAAATTCAAAACAATTTTTTAAAATAATTTTTTTCTTTTTTTATATTTTCTTAATTTTTAAAATTTTTATGATACAAAAAAACAGAACACATTAAAAAGACATCATCATCAGTCAACATGCGCGCACATGTCGAAACATTTTTTTTGGAAAAACTCAGAAGTTTTCACTTCAATTTCCTCGAATTTCTCTTGTATAGTTTTGCAAAAGTACCAATGTGAAGAAATATAGAATTTCCAACAAAGATATCATGCTCATTCCAACAAAAAGGCTAAACGAACTTCCTAGATTTCCTTCAAATTTCAAAATAATAAAAAAATATTTATAAAAATAATGTAGATCACTATACAAATTGTATACTTACCTATGAGGACAACAATATCCGACAAAGTGTCTCTGCGCAACCTCCGATATACTTGAGAGTTCATATATACATGCACAACTGTATAGTTTTCTTGAATACCATGACTAGATTGAATGAAAGTTATTTAAGAATTGGATGTTATATTCATATGTGTAGAAGACTCTTATACTACATTATAGAAACCAAATTACCGCAAACTAACCGTAACGTATTTTTTAATCTCTTACGATGTAACTTTTTTCTTGGTACGCTCATTAATGAATGATGAAACAGAAACATAGTTTTTTTCATAATTACTTATGCCAATAAATTTCCATATCCGTTAACTAATTTGTCAAAATGAGTAATTAAAAATCAGCCCTATCGAGGTATGCAATTGGAAGAAATTTGTCTCCGATTTCGTACAAGATCGCTTCATTCGGAAGCACAAATCGGAAAAAATTTCATAAAAGTTTATTGGCTTTGATTATGCTATTCGAAAACGGATACCTCTATAGCAGTTAGATTTCCGATGGGAACTTTTTACGTATCACGAAATTTTTTCATTACTTTACGATTCGTTTGCTGTAATTTGGTCACTGACCTTACCCTTGTTATAAATGGCGAATTAAACGTTCGACTTAAAAGGAAAGTTTTTTTGCAATTTGTATTTCCGAACTCGCATTTTTATTTTCACCTCAAAACAAAAGTTTGGCAGAAGGTGATTTTTTTTTATTCGAACGTCAAGCTTATCCTTATGGTTCGAAATCTTGGGTTTCCCAAACGTTCGTTTTGAGTCGAATGTTCGATTCTTCCTTATTAAATCAAAAATTTTTAAACCATTTTTTTCATATAACTTACTAAAACGGGTCGAAGGACTCGATTACGGTCTGCAGCCGGGCATGAGTAACTTTAACATCAAATTCAACATTTTGACAGCTATTCGGACAGTAACAAACACTATTTGTTTCTATTGTCTTATTCCTGTCAGCAGTGCTATCTTAAAATATTTAAAAACAAGATACGATTTTTTAGAATTGAAATTCGATACTTAAACAGACCTGCATTATAAATACCAAAATAATTGTAAGACTTATACAAGCATGCTATGCTTGTAAAATTACAAACTCTTGCCTTTGCTCTGATTGAAGCATACAAGTAATTAACACATCCGCAAGATTCAAAAGTATTTAGTAGGCGACATTCGAACTCACAATTATCACTGTTGTAGATTGTAAAATAACGCATATTGTGTTCATGTGCTAGCAGACACTGTCGATCTTTAACAGCGAGGTCTTTAAAAGCATCTGAACAAACGATTTCTGTTGGTCGAATCATAGCAAAGATTTCACGATTCGCTGGAATTGAGTTCGAAGTCATTGTTCTGTGTGGAAAGGCATCATTTTCATGAACAATAAGTTCAACATCGTTAGATAAAAATTGGTCAAGACCGTCCTGATAGCGTTTTGTGTCTTTTAAAATTACAGATAGTCCACCTTCTGGTCCAAATTTTGAAGCACGATATTTAAGGTATTTAATACTAAATAAAAAAAACTATTAATAGATAAGTTTAGTAAGATAGTCATTTTAGATACACTAACCCAAATTCATTGACATTAAAGGAACAGCAATATCCAGTATAAGTTCTTGCGGAACTAAATAATTCACTACAACCCATGATTTTTGATTGAAACCGACAACGATACATAAGGTCTGAACAATTCCAACTGATGAGTTGAAGAAATTGTGGTGTTGTCATGTTATTGCCTTCGACCATGTTTTGCAGAATGCTAAGTTTCTTCTCATCATAGACTCTAATTTTTCCAACTATCGAATAGAGCTGGTCAAGGGCAGTAATTGCTTCGTCAAAACTTGTATTTGCTGGTAGAGTTCTAAAAATGAAAAAGAAAGAAAAAAGAAAAAAAAATATATATAAAATACAGAAAAATACTTACAAATTTTGAAAGATTTTCTTAACTGCTGGTAAATTGAACAAAGTTGGAGGGCATATTGTCACAGCTGGAAACATTAAATTCGTCAAAGGAGTGTGGTCGCTTTCAATATTCATTCTTATTGGATTGCTTGAAAATTCTCTGTAAAAAACTACAACCATTGCATGTGCACAGAAAAACATTGCTATAACAATGACCATCCAAATGAACCTTTAAGGAAAAACAATTAGTGAAGTTATGACTGCTATTGCATGCAAAAATATTAAAACACTCACTTTCCAAAAAAATTTGTTTCTGTATCGTGAAAGTATTTTATTCCATGAATACTGCTTATTTCGCAAAACTGTTTGAAAGTTTTTGAATACGCTCGTCGGAAACGACCTAATTTTGTAAGCTCATTTCCGACAAATACAGCCATGTTGTTTAAGATATGGCACAATACAAAAGAATGATGGTTAATAATGTTGGACTACAATATTTATTCTAGATTCATAACCAACGTGTTCAACGTGAATCCAATTAAATTAGTATTAGTCAAAATGAATCTTTCCGGAATTATAGGGTTTAAAAAATAAACAGTTTATCAAATTGATGGGTCTTGATTTTTTATAAATGATGATTAATTATATTTCTATGACTTAAATTATATGTTTAGCAGTAGATCTTAAGTAAGTTTATGGTTCTTTAGCAAAACATTTCAAATAAATTCAATTTAAGAAGGCAAGTTATGGAGTGTAGCTACAGGACAGGCAGCAACGAGCTTTTCGAGAAATGAGTATGCCAAACGGTCACTAGTGTGAGGCCATTTCGTGATAGATTAATTACATTTAGTAGTTCTGTTAAACCTAGATTCGACAAAAGCTTTAACCATAGAATGTTCATATAATGAGGTATAAGTGGATAATTATAGGGAAGAAATATTAAAAAATATAAAAGACACGAATTGGTCGCACAGACTTAATTTGTGTAACAAGTTACCTAACGAATTTTCCGTTTTGTTTTCAGATCAATTGTTCTTTCCTATGTCTTACTGAATTGTGTTTATTTATGTGTGTTGTATTGGTACCGCTCAACATCATGAAATGTATTCATATTTCAAGTTCAGTTCGTCACAGCTGTGAAAACGAAATAACTGGAACATTTTTTGGCTTCAAGTGCTGATTACTGTGATTGTTTGGGGAATTAAGTTGAAGAAACAAACAAACCAATTATATTTACAACTTAACTTTAACAGCATCAAAAAATAAAACAAATATATTCGTATGTTCTGTATAATTATATTTGTTTACATATATAATAATGTATCTTCATTTTGTTTACATAATTTATTTACTAACACAAAAATTATACACACTGATTTCAATACAAATTTACAATATTTTTTTTTTGACTTTTAAATATAAAAAAGCATATAAGAAAAATTATTAATTTTTATTATATTATGTATTTCATTTTTGTTGAAATTAAAGCTTAAAATTCTTCTCTGAAGACATACTCGTACAAAAATCTCTATTTTCTTGTTTTATAAATTTCTTTCCAGGGAAAATTAAAATTATTAAAGTACATTCAAGGTCAAGTTTAAAAAAATCACATATACAATACAAGCTAAGACAAGAAAAGCTTAAATAATTCAAAAGAAAACTGAAATCTATTTCATCGAGGTCTTTCAATTCTCATACTCTTTTCTTATTGATGCGTATTTTGTGCCATTTATGCTTTAAAACGGGATTAGTAGGTATGCACTTATTTTTTTTTTTTTATTCTTTAACAACTTTCTCTCTTTTCATTTCCACATTAAACTAATTTGTGTAATTATATTACAGTTAACAACATTTTACCATCTACCATTAACTAGGATGTAGTACCATTTTTGGTATTCAATTTTAATTCTTGATTAAAGACTTAAAGCGTTTTATCTTTTGGATTTGTCTGAGAAGGAGAAGGTGGTGGTGGAATTGTTGGTGGAAGTGTTGATGAAATACCTGTAGTTGATTTTTGCAAGATATCTGCCGCTGATTCATCTTTTTTTTCTGTCTTGGATAGCTATAGGAAACAGGGTCATTATTTTGTTATTTGAATTGATTTTTCTGTTTTATATCTTACCGAATCAACAAGAATATTTTTCTCATCACTAACATTCATATCATTAGCTTTGTCTTCAAGGAGAGGCGCCATATCTTGAATTTCTTCTGCAACTCTCATTGCATTATCTGCTTCTTTAATACTTTTCGCAATAGCCTTTTCAACTTTAACTTCAGCTTCAATGATTTCTTCTTTATCGAGAAGATCGAGAAGTTCTTCTACTTGTTTTTCGCTTAGTTTTACATTTTCCCTGCCAATGGTTTCCATTACCTGAGAGGAATAAATCAAAATAACCTTACTGGTCATTCGGCCCAGTTTTATTTAGTTACCTTAAGAACTTCATTGGCACTTATTGATCCATCTTGATCGACATCAATTTTGCTTAGTACTTTTTCTATCGTAGTAAGTTTCGCTTCGTCAGAAGTTTTTTGCATCTGAATTATCAAATAAAGAGAGAGATGATTATTTTTTTTTTTTAAATTGCGATTATAAAATGCAAACCAGTTTTATAGCATTAACAAGCTCATCAACACGAACAAGAGCCTCTGGTTTAGTTATTGGTTCTGCAGATTTTTCGTCTGTTAAAGATTCAGTTTCTTGAAGTTTCTTGCTTTTTTCTTCAAGATCGTTAAGCACCTTATCCAATTGTCCAATCATAGTGTTAACCTTCTTGAACAAAATCTTTGCACCACGACTCTCTTTGACTGCATCTTCAACTTTAGTTTGAGTTGTTGTTATCTATAGGGAAACAATTAAAATATTAATTAATGGTTACAAGTTAATAAGATTTCTGTTAAGAGCTTACCTCATGCAATTCTTCAAGATCTTCTTTGTAGTCAGCGATTTCCTCTTTAAGATCTTTAATAGTCTCCTTCTCGACCAATAACTGCTCGTTTTTACCAACGACCGTCTTTAGAGCCTCAGCCAAAAGTTCCACATCTTTAGGTGATAAATGACTATCCTCAACTGCAGCAGGTGCGGGTTTCTTATCAAGCACTACACCTGTATCACTAGTTTTTGTTTCTTGCGTTGATGCCATAGCTTGGTCAACTGTCGGCGCTTTGTCTACCAAAAGCTCTGCTTTTTCTATCTCAGCTTCTCGTTCTTCATCACGTTCTTCCTTGATTTTGCGTTGTTCTTCCTTGATGATTTCGATCTTTGTTTTGTTGTCAATCTTTCCTTCACGCTCTCCAATGGCTGCCTTAGTTTGGGTTCCAATCACATCGGGTAGCACACGAATAGTTTCTTTAAGCTTATGCGAAGTAGATGCTTCATCTGAGATCATTAGCGCCCTAGATAGTAGCAATAGGGTGTTAGGAACTTTTTCATTCATACTCAAATCGATCCATTCCTGCAATTGTGATCGAAGTTTTTCTGCCGACAGTCCATATGCCCGCATACCTCTCGTCTTGCATGCCTGCTGCAGTTCAAACAGGTCCAAGGCACTCACTCCTTCACGGGCAATAACTCTGTCGTCAGCAGCTAAACTTCTCAGTTTTAATCGCAATTGGAAACGCAAAAGGTTAGTGGTTGCCATTGTATTGAGTTCAAGCACCCGACACAGTGCCACCAATTGATCTCGACTTAGCGAATCGAGAGTGATTTCATCTTCGAATTGTTTCGAAAATTTAATAATATCATCACTTCGAACAAATTCATTTGGATTTTTGATCTTTTGGAAGAACTCAGCAAATGCTTTAGCTTCTTCACTATCATGGTCACTATGCTGAACAGACATTTCGTCCAGAGTTTTCTGTAAAAACTTAGCCATTTCTAATCTCACTTTGAGATTATTTTTCAATTTGTTTTCAATATCTTTATCAGTTTGGAAAGTCGACGGTAACATTCCAGGGAAAAACTTTATGAAAACTGGTAGCAACAATTCCATAAACGGCACAATGATAAAAATTGAAAAGGGAATAAGTCGAAACAGATCCGAAGTTGTTCGTACAAGTAGTTTGTTTTCTCGACGTGTCAATGTTTTGCCACTAAGTACTCGACCTAATAGTTTTGTGCAAACGTTTATATCGATAAACAATAGACGAAAACCATGGTAGAAGTGAAGAACCTCGTCCCATATTCGCTGTTTTAGTGATTTTTTAACAGGAATTGGTTTTGGAATTTCAGCAGCTGTGGTCTTAATTTGACCATTTTCCTTTTTTAATACTTCTTCTTGTTCTTTTTGTTTATTTTTGATTGATTTAACAGTTTCTTCAACTTTTGACGATGATTGCTCTGAAAGACTACTGCTAAATGAAATGTACCGATATTGTCGAGCAAATGGATCATTTAAATATGAATGTGAGGTTTGACTATTCCATCCATATACGTTGTAAAATGCTGTTGTTGTAGGGAGAGCTCTTGCACCATTGAGACGTGTGTAGTTGTATATTTTAGATTGATGATTCGTTATGAATGATCGATGGATTGGACGGGTATCTGAAACAAATTTATAATATTAATTGTTTTTCAAACAAATTTAATGCTAAAGTTTTATTAAGTTTTGGTTGATGTGAATAAAATATGAATTTTTTTTTTTTATAAAGGGATGTGAACAAATGTAACAAACAAGATCATTATTAGAATTATCTTGTCGCTTTAGGGTTTATAAAAAGTTTTTCTGCAAGTGCTTTTATAGACCTTCAACATTTTCGTAAAGTCAATAAATTTATATTAACTTCAAGGACATGTTAGGAAAATGTTAACATTTTTAAGCACTTATGTACATGTGAATAATAGTGTTCTGCAAAGATATAAAGTCGCCTTTAAACTTGCCAAGAAATTTACACAAAGTGAAGTCTTTTATTTAAAATTAGAAGACAAAAATTCTGACGATAATTTTTGCCTAGACTTTAAAAACACAATCAAAGAATCAAGTAATGTGTGTGTCAAAATACTTCGCTCAATCCTATAAGGTTAAAAAAAAATGCATAAAATAACCTGCCTATGTTTTCAATTATATTGTCAATTTGTTTTATCATTTTAAGTTTCAATGTTTCACATCACTGCTTAAAAGTAAGTACATAATTATTAATTATTAAATCAATTTGCATTTTCTCAAAGATTGAAGTGTTAAAATATATATATATATAAACTCACCGGCACGGAAACTTGGCCAAGCTATTATTGTTCGTTTGAGTTTTTATACCACATGTTGTATATGAAGGTAGTCCAGGAAAGTGTTTATCCCGTCTTTACATTTTCGCTATTCATTACGTTACGAGGAAATCGGTTTCTACTCATCTCCATGAAAGCCACAGATATTGTGGCTTTCATGGAGACTTTTTAAAGGTATTATTCCGAAAGACGTACGGAGGTTGCCATCGTTAATAATCCATAAACGTCAACGCGATACTTAAAAAAAATCCTTCAGGAATCCATATTACCATTAATTGGATTAATAGGACACGATCAGTTACTGTTAATGCAAGATAGAGTGAGATCAAATTGCACACGTTGTATAGGAAAAATCACGAGTGGCCAAGTTTTCGTGCCGGTGAGTGTATATTATATATTAGTTGCATGTAGATAATATCTATTACGAATACTGTATGCAATTAGATAATGAATGAATTTCTTAGTCAAATGAATATCTTTCTACTCAAGTTTCCTCTTCCAAGCGGAATAGTTTATCGTAGACGTTAGATATCGTTTTTCATAGTTACGTCTACGTCTGATTACCAAACAATACATACTGATTCATTTTGTTGAATATTTATACTTTCGTTTAAACAACAAACTGCCGCCGTTACACCTAATGAATGATTTTAACTGCTGGATGATTTGTGGGCAATTCAGGCAGGCGTATTCATGGATTTTAAGTGGATAAGAACACTTGACCAGCCATCACTAAGGTAGAAATGCCAATTGTTTGTTTTAGACCGCCTATAACTTCCATATTACGATTGGTTAACGTTTTTCTAAATGTTCTCGAAAGCGACTCTAACGATTTTGATAGAATTTTTTGAAGAAATAAAAGGCACGACTGGGTCGCACAAACTTGCTCTTGTGTCAAGTTACCAAGAGCTTAAAAGAACTTGCCACGATATTATTTTATATGAAATTATTTCTTAAATTTTTTGCAAAAAATTGAAAAAGAAATAATTTAAAAAAATAATTTAAACAAATAACTTTGAAAATCACTTTATAAAAAACGAGAGTTTTCCGAGAAAATCGTGGTATACCAGCAATTATTAAATATGACAATATATGTATTTAATTTTTTTTTTTCAAAATCGTAATCCTAGTTTTCGAAAAAATCGATTTTTTTTCAAATAACTTTTTTTAAATATTTTTTTGAAAATTTTAGCTAATTAATAATATTCATCCGAAAAATAAATTTCAAAAAAGATTCATGAATTGGTTTTCAAAATATTCAATTTTCAAAAAAAAAGTTGTTTAATTAATCTAATTTTTTTAAGAAATGTCATTAAAAATTTAAGTACGCTTTTATTGTTTGGCTATCTAGGTCTTCTTAGAAATAAAATTTTGTAAAAATACACAGCCGTTAACGAGAAAGTCAAAATTAAAAAAAAAACTTATATGGCAGGTACCGTTAAAACTATTCCTAAAGAAATATGGTTCATGCCATCTGAAAGGTTTTGACGATGTTCACATATTGGATGTACTCAACCGACGCATTTTGAAGTCTATATGTTTTGTTTCATTCCCACTTCGTTGTTAGAAAGAGACGGGATTTTGCGTCCGGATTTTTAGATTTTTAAACATCTTATGGATGCATTGACATTATGGCTATTCTGACATTTGTATTTTTTTATTTTTTCGCTTTTTGCACCAACATTTTGAAAGTTTTTGCAAAATTTGGTCACTTTTGATTGGAAAATGCAATTAAGCATGAGCCTATAAAGAATATTGTAAACATCTAGGCTCATTTCACATATTTTGTTTTTTTGTTTCGTGTGGTTTCACACTACTTTGTGTCTGAACACGGCGGACTGGATGCACGTCAAAATGCGTCGGATGAGTACGTCCAATGTGAACATCGTCTTTAGTTTCGTATTACTTATGTCAAACTTAATCAAAATCGTTAGAGCCGTTTTCGAGAAAAACGAGTTTTTTCATAACCGTTATATGGCAGGTACCGTTACAAAAATTCAAAGAACTCTCCTGAATTACAAAGAACCCTAAAAATCCTGTAACCTGAGTTTAAGGGATATGAGTCCAACCGTTTAGGTTGCAGATGTGAATGACAGACAGACGGACTGATAGACTGACAGACAGACACACAGACAGAATTGCCAGACCCACTTTTTTCGTCTTCGCTATCATCATAACTTTTTTTCTGCACGAATTCATTACTTGCCTTATAGTACCTATAATCGCAAGTTAAAAGCTTTGAAAAGTGATTTTGTTTACAGGTAGGGGGGTTCTCAATAGAATAGGATTAAGATATTAAGTGAAGAAACAGCGTTGCAAATACAAAAGTGTTGAAAAATACACTCAGCAAATTACATTTAGAAGCTTTATTTTTTCATCAAGCTAAGTTTTGTATTTTAACTTAAGCTTTGGAAATTATTTTGTCTGTTTATCATTCATTTTAACTAAACGTGTTGAGTTTTTCAAATGTTTATATTTAATTTTATCAAAAAGTCATATTAAGCCGTCTAATGTTAACATCGATAGTTGATTTATAGGTATGACTAATACGTAAATCAAACGGTGTGGTGTGGGAGGCTGCGGAAGTGGTAAAAAAATCAACCGGCTGAGACTTTTTTCAAAAATAGTTGACATCATACTGAGTTGAACAAAAATCGTCAGCTGCTTAGCGGAGGATGCGTCACTTGCTCGCATGAACTTGTAAAAAAGACTTTAAGTAAAGTTTTTCAATAAAGTTAATCAGCCTTATCGAGGTATCCATTTGGACCGGAAAATTCTCCGATTTTATATGAATTGTAGGAGTTTGGCAGGAAATATTTTTCCCATCGCACATTTTTATAGAACGCACTCATTTTGGGTGGCATCCCAAGTGAGTTTTTAGTGAAATTTTTAAAAATTTCATAAAAGGATTTGTATGAAATACCTAGGACTGATTATATTGTGTAACAAAAAGCTTGAGCGATTTGGTGGGGTTAAGACAAGATTTTGAGAGAAAAAGAAATGGCTCTTATCCTGCTCTGTCGCTCTCATATTTATGTTGTTAAAAAAGTAGAAGCCAGAGGATTTGAGGTGAGTTAGAGTTTAAGTGGGTGCAAGTTTGTGTTGGTAGGTATGAATTGTAATTTTAATTTTCTGCTTACTTTTTTCATGTGTAAATCAACAACAAAGTAAGTATAAAAAACTATTCTAATTTAATCAACGAGAAAGAAAATTTTCCAAAAATACCACTAAACCTATTGTGTGCATTTTTTTTAAACAAAATACGGTATCTAATGAATAACAGTATTCGCGTGTGAAAATTCGTTCTACCTTGAAGTAAAGTAGGTTCTCAGATTGCATTTGCATATGAGAAACCAGTAAAAAGTAGATGATAAGTTGAACTATTCGCATAGATCATAGAAGATTAGGACTCAACCGATGAACAATTTAAACTTAATGGACTTTGTATTGTATCCATTATCAGTTTGCCAAATTATTGGGCGTAAGACCTAAGACGTGTTGTTGGTTTCTGAGAATTGAAAAAAAAAAACTATCAAGACAAAGAACAGAAGTCTAACAAACAATGCACATATAAAATTGATTTGAGTTTCAACAATCAAACAAAACACATCTACCTATAAAACATTTTCTTTTTACAGGTGGTTTTAAAGAAAAGTATTTTAAATGTGCACGTCTGTACATTCAATTCTATGTAAACATTTACCACTTACAACAACTGCAAAAACATTGGCAGAATAAAAGAAATTTACGTAAGCCCACGCATACAAAACGAAATAGAACATTAGAATAGCCAAAAGTTTTATTTTGTATGTACTTTTCCAAAATTACTAATCATTCTCCTGATTTAGCACCTCTGAACCTATCTAATCGGAATATATAGGTATCAACTCATTAGCTAAAGAAATAAAAAAAAAACAATAACAACTGCGAGATCTAAGGAAAGGAAAAAGAAACCGCATTTGTCACGACGAGTGACGACGACCATGGACGCACAGCTGATGTAACCTTCATGATGCGTGGAAAATTTTGCAATATTTTTAAATATATAATACCTAAAATAAAATGTTTAAAAAACTTACATTTATTTGAATAACCAATTGGGGAATTGAATCCGGCTTTTAACAAAGCTTTCTGCTGACGAATTAAAATATTCATTTTGGTTTTGAGTTCTTATTTTCAAATTTCTAGAGAATGTCTATTTAACTTCGCATTTAGGGTTGTCACAGAAGTTGAGGAAATCCCGGCGGTATGTTTATAATCGATTTTTAACAAGAACCAATTGTTTCGGCAACGTAATTACGAAAACAACTAGAAATAAATACAAATATTATAAATAAGTATTACAAATAAACACGCACTTTCAAATTGAATAAGGTTTTCGTTTTGTAAGTGAAAATTTATTAATATTGGATGACAAATTTTCAAAGTATTAATAAAACAATTGCAAATGACAATTGAGAAAATTATTTTGTATTTTTTCAAAGTAAAATATATTTTTGTTTTTATTTAATTTGACTTTAATTTCGTATTATTTTTATTATCGTCTATTACCAGCCTCGCGTTTCGGAAATTTGTACAATCTAGACTATTTTGACAATTTCGGCGCAGATGATGTGTGTTTTGGTTTTTTCTTTATCGATACTAGAGATTCCGGTGGTGAGCACGGAAAGCGAAAACTATTCAAAGAGCTGTTTGATTTTGTTAGGGTTGTCAATTGATAGCTTTTCTATACGTGAATACGTGTGAATAGCTAAATGCAAAATTGTAAAAAAGTGTTTTTTTTTGGGATTTTATACATAGTACAGTTGTTTTATATATAGTACAGTTGAGAATTCCAAAAAAGTCAAAAAATATTGTTAAAGTGCCATTGTTAAAGTTTGTTGGATTGTTACAATTTCATTTTGGAACGACTAGTTGTTATATATTGTTAGTCAATATATAACAATTCAATTTTAACCATCAAACTAAGGCGAAAAGCAAAACTTGGAGTTAAGACCACAAAACCTTTAAAATTTGCTACTGTTTAAATGTATGATAAGAATCAATGAAAAACATTTTTATGTTAATAAAACACAATAAAATTTATCAATACAATTACATTTTGTTTTTTTATTCCAATATATTTTTGTTCAATATATACACAAGAACTTCATCTTGAACATAAATCTTAACAAATATCCTTATCCGAAATACTTTAAATTGCAAATACAAATGATTAAAATTGTAAACAAACCCAACTTATTTCCATTTTGACAATTCAACACTTGCAATTCATATCATCGACATGAGTTGGAAATAGTTACAAATCGTAACTATTTGACAGTTCAACAATGCATTTTGGAACGATGTTAAGTTGTCAAATGGTTAAAATTCTTAACAATTTGGTATTAAAGGAACGACAAAAGTTAACAATTGTTAAAAGAACGACGCACCAATAGGGAGTTTTACCATCTTGTCAAAGCTCACACTATGGTGAAGACAGATTGAAATATGTATCGCGCTTTTTTCAAACTGTCAAACTCAAGATCTTGAAGAAAACAATTTGGAAATAATTTTTAAATGCGGTATTCTTTTTTGTGTGAAATTTGTGATTTCCGTGGCTTAAAAATTTATTTTAATTAGCAAAACCAACAATTTTCACAATTTTCGAGCACAAATCTTTAAAATTCCCGCTTTTGTTTTCAATCAATTTTTCAACAATGATAAAAAAAAAATCAGCTGTTCACCATACTGCTGTTTTTGACAATTCTGTGAGAACGAGAAAGAGATATATCGTTGTTACCTAAAAAGCCCTATGGTATCATGACTTCGTTAACATTTAATTTGAAAATAAACAGATCTTTGTGTTCTGACTTTTTGAAATTTTGACGTTTAAAATTGTTTTGCACAGGACAAGACTACCGTAGTTTATAATTTTTGTATCTGTTTGGGTTTATTTCTCATGATTTTATAAATATTTAATAGAAGTTAATTACAAAATATTTATCATAAACAATGGATGATTTAAATCCTCTTGCTGGAACTGCTCACTTACTTGAAGAAGTTGATAGTAAAACAGTATTAACTTAAACTTTTACTCATTTTTATTAAGCCGAATTCATATTTTCATAGAAAAACTAATGGTACTCCTGAGAGATGGAAGAACCCTAATTGGTTATCTTCGATCAGTAGATCAATTTGCAAATTTGGTACTTCACAGAACTATCGAAAGGATTCATGTTGGAAATGAATATGGTGATATTCCTAGAGGTGTTTTTCTCATTCGTGGCGAGAATGTAGTTCTTCTGGGTGAAATTGTAAGTAATATTTTATTGTTGAAAATATAAACAAAATATTTATTAAAACAAACTCATAAATTAAAAGGATAGAGATAAAGAATCTAACTTGCCATTAAAAGAAATATCTGTGGAAGAAATTCTTGATGCCCAGCGTCGGGAACAAGAACAGCGGCAAGAGAAGCACCGGTTAATATCGAAGGCATTGAAAGAAAGAGGTTTAGCTGTTAATTCCGATATTATAAATGAAGATTGCTTTTAATATATTAAAATAAAATAAAAAAGTTAAATAATCAGTCTATTTAGTTGAATTAGCTGAGAGATGTATAGTCAGAAGGTCGAATCATACTTCTAAATGTTCAAATAACAATGGAAGTTGTACATTATTGCCATGGAAAATTTTGAGACACTCAACTCTTAAAACTGAATGACTTGTAGAAGAAATTGCACTTAGGAAGTTTTTTTTTTTTAAGAATCCATCAGAAGTTGTTGAATAAGTTCAATCCAGATCGTCAAATACCATCTCTTTATCAATTTTAAATGATAACGTAAGTATGGACGAACTATATATACATAACAATGTTGTATCTCGGCTTCCCTACCAAAATTGTTCGCTATCTTTATAGGGTAGTGGCACCTATCGCTGAACATCTCCAGTTCTCGAACTATTTAAGATCCCTCGTTATATTTTTGTTGTTTCTTTGGTTTCTCGCTTAAAAACTATTCCGACATAGGTTCTCATACTCATTTAAAAAATGAAACTCAAGAAACAACTAAATATAACGAGTTTGCTTAAAAAGAGTTCGAGACCTGGAGATGTTCGGGAAAAAGTGCCACTATCCTTCACTATCTGCAGAACGAAACGAGCTGTGGCTGAAACATTCTCCAGTATCCAATTTTAGGAGGCTAAAAAGAGGATTGGCTATTAATGAACAAGACGAGGTATTCTCTGTCATCGAGAAAGTAAAGTTTCTGCTGCTGGTACAAATTTTAAAAATACAAAAAGTAGGAAGACACAATTGTAACTTAAAACAAATTTATTTGTCAACATTTTCCGTATAAATAAATATGTTAACGCGATTAAAATAAAATACAAAATTGGAAGATAATAATTAATTATAAAAAAAACATAATGATATAATATTCCTTTTCTTCCTTTATATATTTAAGAAAAAAATGTATATATATAATTTTAATTATATGTCTTGTTTGGTTTTCTATTTTATTTTTAATAATAAAGTCTTATGCGTCAAAATGAAGTCTCTCCAACATTACCATCGTACTCGTTTATATATAATTTTTTTGTCAATAAAAAGTTACCATCATTTTCTTTGTTATTGCCTAAAATTTCACTAGAAGCTGCTCTTTTACGATTGATAGACTTTGTACTGGGTGTTGGTTTACTTTCATCATCGCTAAAATTTGTATCTTTCTCAATTTTAGCTGGTTTATTGCCATCTAGGCAGTATAATAAACTTGAACTCATTTGTGATTCGTTCAAATCTTCTATATCTTGGGTAGAAGCAAAATCATCCGTTTGACTAAAGAACGACGAGTCAACAGTACTGGCAGTTATAACACTACGACTAAGGAGATAGTCCCTGTAAGTGAATAAATAAATATATAGTACAATCAAAGTTCAAAACTTACTTAAAGTGATTTGAAAGAGCTCCTCTTTGTTCAACTTGGTCTGCAAATGTTTGTTTTGGACCGCAAGAATTTTGACCTGCAACTGAATCTTCATCCTGTTCTCGAAAACTAGATAAGTCACTTTGATAAAATGTCTGATTTTGTTCCGAAGAGCCTTGGGTTGTTGTAAGCATGACGGGTTTTCTTGAGCGTGGTGTCATAATTGATTCCTAAATTAGATTACAAAATTATTTCGATAGATCTAAGGGAACAACGCAAACTTAAGTATTAAGCATGCAATTAATGAAAAAGTGTTATTCAAAGTCATGATTAAATAATTACACACTTACCTGCATAGCCTTCGGCATTCGCTGTGTAGATTTGGTTATTGGAGACATTGATCGTCTTTCAAGTAACATAGATGGAGTACTTGTTATGAGATCTAAATTTCGATAATACAAGTGTGGTGTGGTAATTTCAATTGTATTATCATCCTCATTGGTTTCCTCTTCAATAGGCTCCTCCAGTTCATTATCTGATTCGTTTTCTTCTTGAAAAGTTACACTATCGTCACTTTCATCACGCTTGAGCGACAATACTGACCGTCCCAGTCTTTTACTTGAATCATTAGCAAATGGTAATCGTAAATTACCCATACTTACACCCTTTATCAGTTTTCGAGTTAATGATTTGCTTTTAACAATAGGAGTTTCTTTATGCTCTTTCAAAATTCTACTTAAGTTCGGTTCGGATTTATATCTGGATTGATATTCAATTAGATTTTGATTATTTATAGGAGTTGATGTACTGCTTGTTTCTTGGTCCTCTATCAGTGGTGTTGATTTCCACACTACAGATTTTGTTTCTAAGACATTTGGAGTAGGTGTCGAGTTGCTATAAGATATATCTGTACATCCTATTTTCAATGGTGTTGTGCAACAAGCCTCTTCTAATTCGCTAGAAGATGTTCGACTAACAGGTGCCGACACTGATGTATTTTCTTGGTGGGAATTAATCGTGTGTGTTAGTAATAGAGAAGATGAAGAAATAGATTTTTTTAAAGGATGCGTTTTAATTGAAAATATGTTAGATGATGAACTTGATGGTGTTCCTGAATTACTATGGAAGGGTGCATTTGAAACCGGACTTTGGAAGAGAACACGTAGTTTTGGATTCTTTGTCGAGAAGTTGGGTGTCTAATGAATTGAAGAAAATAAAATATAAAGATTAAAATTGTTCAGTACTGTCTGAATAGTATGAAACAAATTGGCAAGTAAAAAACAGCTACATCTATGCACAAAGAAGTTTACAATGTATTTAGGTTTCAGATAAATTTTATATACTTTCACGTTAAAAAAAAACTACAATCTATTAATTCCCCGACTTTAAGTAACAAAAGAATGATGCTTTCTAAGAAACTAAAAATTCTGTTACATTTTTTAATGTATTTCTGACTTAACGATTACCCTAATAATATAGCTATGCAATAGAATGAGTTGATTCAAATAAACGGGAACAAAATTTTAACCACGAAGAATATCGTAAATGACTGTGGGGAAGGTAATACAAATTTTAGTGAGTCACTCGACATTACTAAAATGTGTTATTTTCTGGACGAGAAGCTGACATTCCCTTCCAAACATTATGTGATCATAATAATCGACCAATGAAGTTGTGACATTAAGGGTTGGGTTCACATTACTGAGCTTGCAATGCTGAGCAACAAAGGTTGCCGATATATATTAAACGCGAACCCCACAGAATGAAATTCGGGGAGAAAAGAAGGCTCTCGCTTTTCAAGCATTGGCTAGGCTAGACAAGAGCACGCCGCTGTAAGGATTTCCGAGCTCTATTCTGCAATACACTGCGACTACACCTTTTTACGTATTTTCTTCAAGAAATTCAAACATAATTTAAATTCAAATTTAATTTAAAGGGTGTCTTTCTACAGAGTAAACAGGAACAAATGTCGATAAGATTTGGCTTAATAATTCAGGTGTAATTTAGATGAAAACAAGATTTTTATTTAGTCGCCAATTTAGCTGAGTTAAATCGGGATTTCAAAATGAACTAAAAGCATGTTTCCATCAGAGTAAACTCGAGGTTAATCTAACCCTGAAATAATCTCACACTGATAAAAAGGGCCTAAGTCTGTAAATCAATCAGAAACAGGTGTTGGTAAGATAACGTTCAGGATACCAGTAGAAGCGCATCTGTGTTGGCAACGCTCCTTTATTTTTTGGACTTTCTTAAGTTTATCGATGTTATAGGCAAGAGTATACCACCAGACAATCGTTTTATAGGTCAGGGGCCGAATCGCGTCCTGAACGAGCATCACGTGAACGGAATGTACCAGTTTGGAGTTAACACTGAACGATTACTCAATAACGTAGTTTCGTATCTCCCTCGAAATGTCGTCCAGTCTTGAATTAACGGAAGTACCCATAGTACCCATATTTAGTATTGGCCCACAAAACCACTTTCGACCTTAGACCCCATCTTTTGCTAATCGTTTTGCCTGCTGATCACATGCACAAAAGGTAATAATGGTGTCTCTAGACCGTTTTTTCAATGTTCGAATTTTCAGTTTAGGAAAGGATGGAGAACTATGCTAAGTATTTAGCATGAGTTGAAAGAGCGAGAGTATGTTAAGAAGAAGATAATGAAAAGACATCGAAAAGATATTTGAGTTCTTTTTAAAAAAAAACACAATTTTAAAGTTATATTTTAAGCTAATATTGAAAGTAAAGTAAAAATAAAAATGTTATATGCCAACAACACGCGGTGTTCCCAAGCGGTCCCCCATCTAAGTACTAACCGCGCCCGACGCTGCTTAATTTCGGTGATCGGACGAGAACCGATGGTTTCAGCGTGGTATGGTCGTTGACAAATTTTGATGATAGCAATCTTCGATTTTAAGAAAAATAAGTAGCTATAGTTAGTCGTTTTTGAATGTGCAGTACAGGTCTTATGGGAAAGCTTTTTAATAACCAGTAGCTTTGATTTGAAAGAAACCCTGTGTAAAAAGTGTCTATACCCGCCTAATGGTTTTCGATCGCATCTGACATAAATTCCACCACTTGTATAGCGCACAGTTGAGCGTGCAAAGATGACTGATAGAGTGATAGGCAGGGCTATCGTTTCATTTCTCAAGTTAGAGTACCTCACGAGAAAAAAAGCAGTACATAGCAGTAAGCTAGTAAAATATTTTTTTTGTTACAGTTGAAGTTTTAAATGTGAGCGATTCGGAAGGGTTCGTTTTTCTCGAAACTGATTGATGGTATGATGAAACATTTCAAGACACTTTATGTAGAAAGTTATATAAATAACAACTCTTACCGTAACAGTTTTCCCAAAAAGTTCACAATTTCCAAGAAATTTGCAAAAACTTAGTTTCAACCCCTTCCCGTCGATCCCTTAACCATTGTATATACATTTCTATGGTATTTTCATGCTGAATAATCACCGCCTGGCCATCTTGAGAAACTTGTGATAAACACATTTTTAGGTTCGTGCATTAAATAGTTGTCTATTCTGTAACCCTGACAACAGTAGTAAACATATATTATTTTTGTTTTTGTCAAGGAAATATGGATTTTAGAGCCAATAAAATACATTATATATTATTAATTTGTTTCGTAGACGACTATTGTTAGGGTAACAGAATAGACACTTAGTAAATGTAAGAACCTCCAAATGTGCAGTTAACAACTTTCTTTAGATGGCGCTGCTCCATGGTTGTACTATAGAAATTTATATACAATGCCTTAACAAATTATGGGTACTTTTTAGGATTTGCTCAAGACATGAAAACAAAGCAAGTCTCCAGCAAAATCGAGCTTTGTCGGCGAAATTTTTGACTACAAGGCTTCAACGACGTTAGGAAATAAGAGCTTTTCTTGGGTTTATTTATTATTTAGTCCTTAAAATCAAATCTTTTCACTGCCCGGTGAACCAGTCGTTGGCCGTTCAGGAAATATGCTTCATCGACAAGGAAATAGATTGATTCTTAAATGTTACTCTTTAACTGGATGGGATTTTTTTTTTCGGAATGTACGCATAATAAAAACATAAAAATAGAAGAAAAAATCATCAGATGCAAGATTAACAAGTTAAGAGAATTAGGTTTATAATATTGCAAGGCCAACTTCACTGATAAAATCGAGAATAAGTAAACAAAATCTAAAGACATGACTGTACTGCAAAGTCAAAAAGACAAATTGTAAAGTACAAATTGTTGATCACTTGTAGAATAAAAATTCAACTTCATTTTGGGTTGCGTTACTTTTCTCTAGCAAAACTCCTCAGTTTTAAGACGATTCCTTTGCAACTTGCAACTTGCGACGAGTATTCATAGAACCCGAAATTCACAAATCGTTATTAATTATTGTTGCGAATATATGTCTACCCTTAACTAATTATACTTAAGTTTGTTCTCTCTAAGGTTATGGACACGCTGGTAAACTATCCTCTTAAAAAATACCTTGAATAGTATCGTATCGTTTTTCGATGGCTTATAATTTCAAAACCTGGTGGAACCAATATTTAATCTTTTAGATTTTGTATGCAGTACTTTGGCTGTGTTAGCAGTACGGCAGTACGGAGTCTCAAAAAGCAGTACAAATACTGCAATTGCAGTGCTTCGACAGGCCTGGTGATAGGCCAATTGCTTACAACCCTCATTAAGTAAAGTACCAGCATACATTCAGAGTTACCTTTGTAAATTTGGTAACTCGTTGTTTATTTTCTTTTCCTTGGGTTTCCTTTAAGGAACTTTCGATTTTAGAGCTTATAAAAAAGTTCTCAATGATGGGTGTTACCGTGGAGAGTTTGTTTGAAAATGTGGAAAATGCAGTTACAAAAACGTAATCTGTTTCTTTAAAGAAGTTATTTGCATCTGTCGATTTATTCATGTTTGGTGTGTGTATTTTTTTTTAATTAACGTGCGTGCGGTTTGTTGATATTTCGTGCAGTTAACATCCCTGTCTTTCCTGTACTGGACATTCAAAACGAATAAAGTATATCTAGCTATAAGTTAAAATTCGATATTTTGCATTGGGTCATAATAGAACAACATGGAGGAGGTCAATTGTCTTGGTTAAAACACGGTCTCAAAACATTAAAATGTCTACAGACTACTCACGGCCAATCGACACAGGAATCTTGATGCTGTCCTATGCTCCAGATGGTAAAAGTGCTGTACAAGCCCGAAATATATACAATATCAAAAACAATGAATATTCTTATTTTGTAAAGTTTGAATAGCCATTAGTTTTACCTGAAACACTATTGAATATCCAAATTTATGAGTTAGAAAGGAAAAGAAGGAATTCCACTAGATCGTCAATGTTAAGATAAGATTTTGTATAGAGATTTCTCAAAACACATACAAGAATGAAATGCACTGTTTTACAAAAATAATATATTAATATCATAGTTTTACTCACACCCTGAGAATTTAATGCGACAGCTGCTGTCCTCTTTGGAGTTCTTGACATTATACCCTTATTGAAGATATGCTTCTTTATTGATTCACTAATTGATTTCGCACTGCGTGATGGTTCAGAATGTTTTATTCGATTCAAAGTTACCAACTGTAATGGAGTACCTGTAAATTTAAATTGCTATAGTTTTGTTGTCACAAATATTTCCCATCTAGCTTACCTTGTCCATTTTGTTTATTGAACTGCTTAATTAATCGTCGTTTCTTTGATGATTCGGGAAGAGTTTGAATATGCGCGTATAATTGAGCCAGTGCGGTGTCTGTATTACCCGAACTATGTGCGGCAGCAGTTTTTTCTCGATCAACAAAAGTGTACACGGTATTTACCGTTGAAATGTCTGAAATTGATTCGTCGAGTGTTTGTTCGGGTGACATAGTTTTTTTTCGTTTTCGTTCAAGGAAATAAGCCCTTATGTCGGTTGCTAGTTTAGCAGGAATCTCAAATACAACCAATCCTTTGGTTATCATAAATGTTATGATAGCACACATAGTTTGAGCGACATAATGAAGAGCCTCTGGTGGAAGATTTCGTGGACAAATCAAGTGTGGGGCAAATAAAGTTGCTAGATTTTCCGAAGACATTTTATTTTGATTTTCATGATTTGAAATTGCATGAAGCATTTCAATAATATCCTGAAGGAGTATTCTATTTTTATAAGGCAACAAAAGTAAAAGCATTTGCATTGAATTTAATATGTGTTGTTCTTTCTTTTTGTCGACTAATGTTATTGGCATAGCATTGCACAATTTAGCAATCTGACAATGAGCTGGATAATGGGCGTCTGTTAATACAGGCTCATGCAAATCAGCAAGAAAACTTTTAAAAACAGTAGCACAGTCATGAACCGAATAACCATTACTAAGATCTAATTTGTTTTCACTTTGAATATGAGACCGTAGTTCATTTTGTCTCGATGCTGAACCTGTTTTACGAAATATACCTTCTTGAATTACATCTGTAAATGAAATATACATTTGGATTTATTAAGTAAGACAGCTTCCGGTTAAATAAAGGACTTGAATATGAATATTTATTATAAAGTTTATATAATTTTAATTGATGAGCTTCGAATGTTATTTTAATAGCCAATAAATAGAATATCATTAACATTATATACCCTCTTTTTTTCATCAACGAGCTTCTCTTATATTTATAATATTCACTGACAGAAACCAAACTGAGATGGATTATCATTTAGTAGCCAGTTTAATGAAACTGTGTGTGAAAGATTGCAAAATTATTGGTACTATAAATATAGATCGCACAGCAACATCGTCTCCTAGTAACAGAATTTTTCATTGAGATGGGGAATAGAAGCAAAGAAAAAGAGATTTTCGGGCGCGTATAACTTAACGTCAACATTCGTTCTTAAACAAAATAACGGACAACCAACTGAGCTCGTACTGTAATGTACAAGATGTAGATTAAATATATTTAATCTATGGTTTAAGAAGAGACGCTGAGAACCGAGGTAACTACTAGCAACTAGCATACACAAAACTAATGAAACAAACAAAAAACAACAACACCAACATTCACCAGCATCAAAGACTGTGGACATACGTACTTAACAAAAATGTAGAAGAATAGGTACTCTTCTTTAGCTGAATTAAAACTGATTTTAAACAGCACTGCATTATACAAATATATACAAATTTAATTAACTTACTTTCTTCCCTGAGGATAAACATTTTCAAATGTTTAAGTTGGTTTATAAAATTTTGATCAAGTGACGAAGGATTCAGTTCCGATGGGCTAGAATTAGCTTTCCCCGAAGTACAGCTTTTCATTTTCTTCGACAATCGATTCCATTTTTTTAATTTTCCCTTCTCATAATAAATTACTTCATGGCATGGTAAATCAAATCTTTAAATATTATACAATGTACATTATTAATGAAAGATGTTATTTTTTATTTTTCTAAATTTACTCATCAGTGTTTAGATCCAATTGAAATGATAGATGCATCCTTACAAGGGTTTTGAATTTTTCGCAATTACTTCGACGCATCTTTTCTGCAATATCAATATCAGATAAATGCGAAACACACACTTCGTCCATTATTTTAATATTTATTTGTTTACATAAAATAATGAAAATAATATTAAACAAAAGACTAAACAAATTCATGCCAATCAAACTAAAGCATGGTCGGGTTTTTATACAGCGTCGTCGATTATTTTTGATAAATACATATATGTAATTTATCAATATTATATTCTAATTTTGTTATTAATTAGCTTTCATTAAGATATATTCAGGACAGATTACAGATTGGAAACAATTTATTTTGCGAAACTTCGGTAAGTAAAATTTTAACCGGTGACATTTGAGATTTGAATTAAAAATTAAATTAAAAAAAAACTTGTCTGCAAGGAATGTGCAGAAACAGTGTTTGACGGATGACAGATCTACAGTGGTGCGTTCAAAACTTTGTGTTGTTGGCCTTGTTCAGACCCAAACCATTCCTACTTGAAAAAAAAACACTTTTTTAATCCTTTTTTGGCATCAACCCGATTTGCATTGGGCCGCCGACGCCATACGGTTCTGTCAATTCAAATACTGGGAAAATAAGAACGCGGCGTTCAGATTTTGTTTATAATTTTTTACAATGAACCCCGGACAGCGCTCTGTTTGACCGAGTTTGACCTTTAAGAAAACAAAATTGCGGTAGTCTCCAAATACACAACAAAATGGCCGTTTCGAAAAGCGTCATTTGTGCGATATATGTGGATATATGGTACACTGCACATTGCATATTGCTGAATTAACATAATGTTATTGAACGTGCTCTTTTGTGTAAACAACTAATAAAGACAATTGCCTTGTAAAATCTGTAAAATAAAACTTTACAATTCAAAAATCAGAATAGTTTTAAGCTGCAGTTTTCTTTCCAAATTTAACGTGTAAGAACAAATTTTTTGAGTACGAATTAACCATGAATTTCATTTTTCAACCTAACTATTTAGATTTCGAACACGGATGTAAAAATTATATTGAGTCATACGCCTTAATGACTTCGCTTTATTTTTCCGATTAATTTTAAAATAATATTTTCATCAAATCAAAAATAAAAAAAAAATAAAAGATACAAAATAAAAACAATCGTCAATTTTGAATGCATTTCGGCACTTTACATGCTATCTTCAGCATTCTTTTTATTGCCTGCACAATTAAAATTAAAAGCATAACAAAGTTTACATTTTAATAAACAGATAGGGAAAGAAAATACAATTAACTAAATTATACGAAATAACTCATACTAAATAGAGTGAGAAAGAAGCATGAATTAACTAACTTATACAAACAAAGAAACACTTATTTAATTTCGTTTTGTTATGATGTTTAAAAGAAAAACGTTTAAAACTAACATCTTTTTATCACAATAAAAAAAAATCAATCACTATTCAGTACCGAGCTGTCAACGCATTCTACACAAGGTGTGTGTCACCCTACCAATACCTTAGTATCTATACCAGTAGTGTGTCCAAGGTATGATTAATTTGATTCACGCTTTTCACACGTATGAAAAAAGAAAAAAAAATAGGTCACGGAAGGATAAGGTCGAGTTGACCATTATCTGGTGTGTTCAGCCAAAATCACTAAACAAGAAATGGCAACGCCTTTTTTTACATAACGTCGCGTCGTCATTTTCGTTAAGTAACACAACGAATCGTCATCGTGAAGAAAACGTGAACGTGAATTTTACGCATTTTCTGTTGTATTTGCGTAGCATAGCATAAACTTGATCTTCTGTCATCCTGATTCACATAAAACTTTCAGGGATTTACTTTACGAATTTACGAAAATAATTTGTTTTGTTTACTTCTTACATTTAACCGAAAATTATTTTCTACAATTGGAAACCAAATGGACCCGTCCGATTTAGAACTTGTGAGAGGAGTTCGAGCAACCCCATCACTTTTCAACCCTACAAATCCAGATTTTAAGTTTGCATTTAGAAAGGAAAAAATATGGGTGGAACTATCTCAATACCTTGGAGTCAATAGTATGAGGGAAAGTTTGATTTTTAAATTCCAAAATTATAATCATTTTATTTTTGTATTTAATAGTGAATGATGCTCGAAGACGATGGACATGTTTGCGTGATAGATATACAAGAGAGTTAAAAAATCGTCGCCTTAATCCAAATATGGATCATGTTAATGAAGAGTTTTTTAAAGAAATGGACTTCTTACGACCTTATGTTCGAAAACGCAAGTATGTTTTATTTAAAAATGCTTACAATCACTTTTATTAAAATTTTCGTTTTAAAGGGAAAGAGGAACAATAGTTTGCAAAATCAAATCTGATACCATTTGGGATGGCAAACTGGAAAGGCACAGCTACAGCACTTGTGATAGTAGCTATTTAACCAAATTAGATTCGACTTATAACCAGACGCCAGAAAAAATCAACTATTTTGCTAAATTGGAGTCGACTCATAATCAGACGCCAGAAAAAGTTAGCTATATGACTAAATTACAATCGACTCATGACCAGACGTCAGAAGAAGTTAATGTCGATGAAATTTTTCAAGAGTATCAAGCAGAAAAGGCCGATACAGTTGACATGACAATGGATTCAAATAATGATCTTCAAGAAGAGTTCGAAGAAGAAGCTGAAGACATTTGCGAAACCTATCAAGTTGTCAAGTATCAAATGTCTAATGAAGGCGATGTAGAAAATTCAAACCAAAACTATAATATTGTTGAAGATGAGAAAGTACAAGAAATACAAGAATCATCTCAAAAAACAAGCACACCCGTCTCAAAAACTATCGAGAGCACTGAAACTGAAGATGATTTCTTCTGCAAGAGCGTTTGTGTATATCTGAGGCAACTAAAAAGAGTCCACAAGATAAAAGCAAAAGTGGAAATGTTTAAAATTTTACAAAAGTACATTGAAATCGAAGAGGCAGTAAATGTTTAAGAAAAATAAACATCGTTTTTTTTTTGTATATAGTTTTTAGTTTTAAAAAATAAATGACATGCTTGCATGTAAACAAAGTGTAGCTTTGGAATACGTTGGTTTTGTCGCTTTATTAGGCTTTACTAGACTTTTGAGTTGCAAAATAATAAAGTTATATGAATCTGTTGAAAGTAATAAAAAATGCTTTTTAAAAGCTCAATTGATACATATTTATTTAACAATGAAGATATTCCTCCATTTTGGTTTAGGTTAAGTTTTAAATTTTAATGTGACTTCAGTTCAATAAAAACAAATTTACAAGAATTTCTTAAATGAATAAGGTATAGTATATAAACAAAAGTTTAAGTGCATGTTTTAACGAATTCTCCGTTGTGGTGATGAATTCTCTTCAACAACAACAGTTTTTGTAAAAGTTTCATAATACGTTCGATTGTTTTTCAAAAACAAAAATACAAAACAAACTGGAAAAATCAATGCCAATACCAGGTTCTTTGCTACAGCACGTACAAAGGCTCTTTTAAAACCAGGATTTGATGCCGGGTACAAGACGGCACGCAACGCTCCTCTTCCTTCAACGTCTGGTTCAAACCTCACAGTTACCAATTCTACATAGACTATTCTCAAGCGAAGGAGTAGCTTTCCCGGAGTTGCTCCACCAACGATAACACGGCCATTCATAGTCCATACAGCTTCATAAAGGCAAACGAATATTTTCATAAGAATTTCCAATGCTACAAGATTAGAAGAAAGCGATAACAAGTCTGCTATGCTTAGAAATTTTGTATCGCTGTCATTGACTGTCTTTCTCAAATAATCACTATCAAATTCGTAACTTCTGCAAAGAAAAAACATATACATATGTAATCAGGATTTTTTTTAGAACTTATAAATTCATTACATACAAATCTACATCAAATATATTCAAGAATGTGAATGTTATTGCAACTTTTAGAAGCAAAAGAATACAAAAGTCTACAACTTCCGCACAGAAACGTTTCCACAGAGGCGCTATAACGAACTCATAGCCTTCATCTTGTCTGGAAGCTGTAATATATTTAAAAAAATGTATAAATTTAGTTTATTTTTTTTTTTTTTGTTAACTATTTGTCATTACTATTTTGAATGTTGCTGTTAAATTGAGGTTCTGGACTGAGAGGAGTCCTCGTAGCAGTAGCAATTGGACTTGGTGGAGATGGATTGAAATTCATTCCATTAACGGAGAAGAAATTTGGATAGTTCGAAGCCAAATAGTATGGAAAGCATTCTGTAGCATTTTGAAGAAGCTTTGCTTGACGAACCCAATGATCTAATTTTTTATAATATTCTTCTTTTGCAGATATTTCTTCTGTTATTTTCATTTTTCCGATTTTACGATGAAATGAACATGAAAATCAACTTGCTCAAAAATATTTACGTTTTTTTTCGTAATTGTCATAAATAGGTCGGTATGTTACCTAGAAAATAATTCAAGAAATTACCATAGACAAAAGAATAGAAGTAAATATCATTGGAGGGATGCATGCTATACGTGTGACGCCGCGCTGTAGGTAGTCAAAGCTTGTACTATATAGCAAAGGTAGTTTTTTGACAGTCGATGAAAGCGCTGCATTACTCAAAAGGAGTTTTTCTTTTTTAACTCTGAGCGCTCGGAACAGAACATGAACTGTCAAACAAAAAATCTCTGTTTCTTTTTTAGCTCGGATGTGGGCTCGTGCTCTGCTCCGTGCTCTGCTCAGAGTTAAAAAAGAAAAACGCCTAAATATTAATACAGTTTGGTATGTTTGCTTGCGTTCAGAGTAGCTTTCAAACTTCAGGTAGCCTAGCCAGCCTTAAAGCTTAAAACAGAAACAAACATTTTCAAGTTCTATGTTTAATATTTTTTCCGTCTCAATTCGGTTTGACGGTTTATTTTGGAAGTCAAATCTGTCAAATCTGCTAGAGCTCAATATCTGAAAATGTTTGGCAAACATTCGAATATTGTCAACTGTTTCTTGTAACTGAAGTAGTGAAGTGTTGTACACATTCAGCACTATACAAGAGTTAACAAGAGTAAACAAAAAACAAATCGATAGTAACGAAATCCTACGAGCAAAGTTTGAAACTTACACATGATTTATTGATTTCTCTATGTGTATAAACTCAATGATATCCATATGTAAGTCTGAATTAAAATACAATACAGTACTCATCCGAATGGGCAAAGAGCTAAAGCAATATGGGATTCACGTGAGAAGCAGAATAGTGCTAGAAGAAGAAATGCAACAGGTGTTGTACGACACTGAAAAAATAGTAAATAATTGTTTTTGTATAATGGATTTAGAGGTAGTTAATTTTGTATTTCATTGCATAACTTTCTTGGTGGCTTCCAGGCTAAAACTGGTATATATGCTGAAAAGAAAAAATACCAAGTTCCCTGTTCGAATTTTGAACCCGCAACCACTAGCATAACAGCTTAGGACTCATCCAATGGTCCTCTAATTAATAAGAACAAGGCATGGATTAATTAGTGTTTAACTAATCCTCTTTGGCGGACATCGATCTAGACGAAGATTTCAAAGTAAATGGCTCCGATGGTTGGATCATATATATAGAGCAAGTTGATGACAATTTCCGGCCAGCGACCCGATTAGGGAATACGAAGCGAGTCGTTTTTAGAGGCGAAAATGAAGTTTTGTAAGACAAACTATTTTTGATTTTATCTCTTTCGTTTTGTATTTTCGAGGATATCGGCTGTCAATTGGAAGAATTGAAAGGATTCGCTTCGAAATAAATAATTAAACAACTCTAGACGAGTCAAAACGTAGATATCGAATTGAAAACGACTCGCTTCGTATTCCCTAATAAGGGCAAGGAGCCCGTAGTATCTTCGACTCCTAAAAGCGCGGTGGATAGTTTCTAATTGCGATTTTGCGTTTTTTTCCCAAAAGCGAATCGCTTTCCTTCCACCATCTTTTGGAAGAACAACTGTTTTCGACAAAGAAGAAAATTATCCTTGATTTTTTTTTTAGACATCGCTTTCAAGACCCGCGCCGCGCTTTTTGGATTTTGTCAAAAGGCACTACCATTTTTATTTTCAATTTAGCTATTGAAACTCTAAAAGTTTCAAAAGTTGTTCTTCCAAATAAATGGCAAAATGAAAGCGATCCCAACCTATAACGGCAGTTCTCGGGAGAGGAAACCATACTTACGGTAGCGAGCAAAAAAGATTTGTTTCTAGTTCTGTTTTGCCTGTACACTACTTGCACGACAAACAAATGTTAAAATGGAAGTTTTGTGTAATTAAATAAATGCCTTCTTCTTTTCCGACGACATTAATAATTTTGAATAGGGCTACTCTAAACCATTTGTTGTTGTATTTGTTTGTACGAAGTTCTAGATTTGCCTTTCCTACTTTGCGATTGCAATGTACCTTCTGATGAGATGTGAATGCTTTTTGACGGCGACAGCGTCACTCCTTTGTACATGACAACTGTATTTACTTAAATCAATGACCATATTATGTATGTATGTCAATTTAAACTTCTTTTGATTACAGTTTTACTTTGTATATTTTTGTTCTGTTTTACTATGATAATGATAACGATATTATATTAAAATGAATAAAACTATTTTATGAATACATACACAATTATTAAAATATTCACGCAAATATCTTTCGTTTTAATTACTTTTAAATTTTAAACAAAATTTAGGTATATGAAGTATTTTCATAATAAGAATTCATGTATATTTGTATATGCTCAATGCATATAGTATTTAGCATTGATAGTTAAAATTATATTAATTTAAATTATATATACGGTTGAGCCAATGGGAAACCAATTACATTTCTGTTTGAGTTTTTTTGTATAAGAAATTATAATCCACGATTATATCAAACAAAAATAAATTTTAATTAATTAATATTAAGGACCAATCTATGTATTTGGTTCATCAATTAGCCGATGTTTCTGTGTCTTCGGATTGCTTTTAAACGGTTTAATAAATATTCAAGCAAAAACAAAAAATATAATAATAAAATTAATATAAATGCTAGCGCCCAAACCGTACAGATAAATACAAATAATAATAATTCTTTTCAACGAAATATTATTATTATTTTACTAGGTTGATGTTAAGAATTCTAAAGCGATACGAGTGTATCAGTTGAACGTTATTTTTACTCCGCTGCTGCTTCAACTGATGGTTCTGGTTCATGGTCTTGTCTTGGTTCAACTCTATTCTCTTGAACATGATCACTTTCAACTGGTTTATCGAAATCCATTGGTTTGTTGTCAAAACCTGGAGTAGGTTCATCATATAATGGAGTATTTACGGAATTCATTCGTTCTATTTTTTTGCTTGGCTGTTCCTCTCTAGGTGCAGGAGCAGCAAAATCGTCTTCTCTTTCATTGTATGAATTTGAATCCATTAAACTTCCCTCGTTTGCTCCGTTACTATTATCTATTTGAGTAACCTGCTTATCTTGCGGTGTATCAAATGATTTAGCCGCAGTATTAAATTCATGGTCAGATAATTCCTGATCCCAATCTTCTTCAGTATCTAATGGGACATTTGCAACCTGAGGCCTTGATTCCTTTTCTTTATCCATGTATGGGTTTGGAGAAAACGGTCTATCATCTCGCGGTCGTGAGGTATCACGATTTTCACTTGACATTCTTCGATTTCTTGGCGGGCCATCACGCCTTTCACGAGACCGATCTAACATGTCACGAGAATTGCGGTCGTTCATTGGTCTGCGACCTCCACGTTCCCTATCGCGACTCATTCGGTTATCCTCGGGCCCGTCTCTATCCCGTCCAGCTCCAAAACGATTGCCATTGCCTCGTCTGTTAAAAAGACCACCTTCGTCCTCTTCTTCAACGTCTCGCCAGTTATTGGGACCGCCACGACCCATAGGTCCTCCTCCTCGTCCGCCACCACGTCTGTCATTCATACCACGTCCACCACGCATTCGATTGCCACCACCAATGTCACGATTAAATGGATTTCGTTCGTTGAAGCCAAAGCCACCACCTTTGAAAACAAATAGTTATTAGAAGATTAAGTAATAGGGAAAGGAAATTTAAATTTACCTGGAGGGCCACCACCTGGAGGGCCACGAGGACCTTGTCCACGGGGACCTTGCCCACGAGGACCTTGTCCACGCATAAACATTCCTGGACCTGATCCCATTCCCGGTGGTCCATTCATTCTGTTATTAAACACTGAAGGGGGTTGAATACGCATCTGCATTAAACTATTAGGTTGATTAAATCTATTTTGCATATTTGGGAAAAAGTCTCCACCGCCATGGTGGTCATTGAAATCTAAAACAAAAATAACAAAAGCAATAAGATAAGATTCGAATAGCAGATATAAACAGTTTACCATCAGGACCGCCACCTTGTCGCATGTCGAAGAAATCTTGTCTTTGGGGATGGTTATTCATCTCGAACGGCGGAATGTTACCTGGCGGACCACCGCCTCGTCGGGAAGAATCATTGAAGTTTGGTGGAACACCCATTGGTGGCATATTATTTCCATGGTCACGCCACATTTCCCCATCGGACAGGTCGCCACCACGATTGCCGCGATCACGATTTTGATCTGGCTCATCTCGCGATCCCCAGCGTGAACTATTACGATTTCTATCGCGACTATTAAAATCATCGCCGCTTTCACTGCCAGGTGGATGAGGACCTTCTAAAAAGCCTCCACCGCCACCAGCCTGAAACATTGGAGGTGGCTGATTGAAGTTCATTGGAGGAACGTGCTGAGAATTATCGGTGGGCATATCATCTTCCATCTCTATATCCATTTGATCATCATTGGAAGTATTTCCACCTGGATTATGTTGAAACTGGTGAGTGGGGATCGGCATTGGCTGCATGATGCCTTGGTTACCCATAAACGATGGTGGTGGTTGCAAAGCTACATCAGGGCGCATATTTGGGGGAGGAATATTCTTGTCTAATGGCATTGGAGGAAAGCCAGGTGGTGGCAGCATGCCTGGTGTCATCATCATATGATGCGGAGGAGGCATTCCTGCAACCATAGCATGCGGCATTGGCATTCCCGGCATTGGAACACCAATTGGGGGCATCATTCGTGGTGGTCCACCTATTGGAGGTGCCATTGGAAATGGTGGCATTGCCATCATGGCTCCTGCTTGTGGCGGTGGTTGAGTTATATCAATTTTGGGCATTCCATCAGCTCCAAATATTACCGCCGCTGAGCCATCAGCTTCAGCTATGTTTTCCTTTGCATTTTTTAATTTGTTAATTTTTTCTTTCATCCAATTAGGCATTGAATCCTCGTCAATTATACCACCCTCCTCAAGAGCATCAAGATCTGTGTCTTTTTCTAATTTTTCCCACGGTATGTATGTTACACCCAATTCTAAATCCCAATAGTCGTTCCATTCCTTGCTTTTTACACCTTTGCCGGCGGCCCACGATATTGTAATTGCTCTTCCCTGAAGTTTGCAATTTTTCAAAGAACTCATTGCTTTAGTGGCATCTTGCCGACGATTCATAACAATGAATGCACATCCTCGTGGTATAATTTGATCTATACTCACGATGTCACCATATTTGCCAAAGGTATCTGATAACTCTTCTTGATAAACCAACTTAGACAAATGTCCCACCCAGAGTGTTGTACTGCAAACTGGAAAAATGTAAATGTAAAATGTAAATGAAATAAGATTTTGATTTGTTTTTTGTACATCCGTCGTAGTTTGGACTTGTAAGTAAACAAAATGTTGAATATAAATTTTGGTTGATAAAATTTTGACGCTTAATAAAATCAAACGAGAAAGATCCTACACCGTCATTATAAGAAAGAACACGATTGGGTCACATGAACTTGATCTCGTGTGAGTTACCTTGATGCTTAAAATTCAAAAACAACAATGTATGTGTAATGGTAAGGTCCCTAAATGGTTTTCACGAGTAAGAAACAAAGAAAATGAAAAGCAATCGTCGGCATGGTATGCACAGACCCTACATGAACAGGATAATAGTATTTGGATCTAATTTAGATCAATACGGTCCAAGAACAGTAAGAAGTGAAGTAGAATATCATCAGTATTATTTGTTCTGGTAATGGCATTGTATCATAGGCCCCAATTGCGGTACAATTTTTTTTTTCATTAAATTAATTATTTTATAGAAAATATCATTTGAACATTTATGCAGTTCAGAAGTGATAGATAATAAATAAAGGCAAATAGAAAATTCTGACAAGTTATTAATAAAAGAAAATAGGTGACTGTGTGTAACTACCGGTGATCCTTAACTGGAGTGCATTTAGTTAAAAATTTAAACAAATTTTAATTTGTATAAAAAACAGGAAAACCCGACAAAATAAATAATGATTTGAGAAGCTGACACATCAAGACGCAGTGAAAAACTAAAAATATTCTAGAGGTTGTTTCCCATTGTTTAATCTATTGTGTAACACCAAACATAAAAACCAATCGAAGCAATTGACATAATTCGATTCGATTGTTAATCGATAGCCGCAATCGGGGTTATTATACCGATTGCACTCAATGTTAGCCACAGATTTTATCTATATGACCAACGCAAAGTTCACTCATAAGAAAACAAACAAATTTCGAAAAGACACGACCTCAAAAAACTAAATGATAGGGACAGTTAGGTAATCAAAGAACTAAAAAAAATTCTTTTTCTCATCCTAACTAACACGAAGTATTGACTTTGACATCGGTCAAATAAGTCAGTGATTCCTGAGGTGTGTTGAATGCTGCTGTTGTTGATTTATAAAAGCAATAAATCGACAACCACAAGCTCTGATTTGGGTGGCTACGTGCGAATGATCATTCAAAAATTCCCTATCGAAGTTGGTTTATAGCAAGCTCTTTGCAACAGTGTGTTTATCTACTAGAAAATAAGGGGACGGACTCGAAACTGAATAAACTATTATATGCTGAAGATGGCGATGAGCCATCAGCGAACAATGTATTTGAGTGTGAGTTTTAGAGGGAAAAGACAGAATAATTTTGCTGTCCATATTACGATCTACTCAGACCTATTTGGGATATTGACTTGAACGTGGCGTAAGCGTAGGGTTAATGGAATTCTGGTAGAACTCATCCATCTTCTGTGACCGAAAACCGACGATTAAACTGAAAGGCAAACTGTACACTGCAGTTTTTTATTTAGTGTTTACATACGGTTCACAATGTTACTGAATGTACAAAAAGTATGCAATAAACTGAAGCCAGCTAAGTTAGATCATTCGAATTATAGCAGGAGTGATAAAGCCTGATCGAATTAGAAGTAAGAAGATCCGTCCTGGACAAAGTACAACACAACCAAATCAACTGATATATGAACAAAGGAAAGACGCTCTAAGAGACATTCATGTCTATTACCGTTGTAGTTTGTTGTAAAAAAATGACACGACAAAGAAAACACATGGTTATTTATGCTGTCGTAAGCGACAAACGACAGCTGTCGTTTTTCCAATGGTAAATGGCATGATATTCGTACGACTTTCCATCACAATCACGAAGAACACAAGGAAGCCGCAACAACTACTGGAAGAAACTAAGGCAACTACATCACTATTCAGTTGGCCCCACACATTTAATAATCCGAAACCGGGAAGCTTAGACGTACTCTGAGGTAAGCCCGGCGAACATTTAGGTGAAACGGTAAAGTTGTGAATTGGGAAAGTAGTTCTTTAGAATAATATAATTCACAGGGAGTTTTCTCTGTTAATTTTATAAAGGAGTCGGTAATCATCGACAATTATTGCGTACTAGATTGGGTTTGATATCATCTAGCTGATGAACCCACCATCATTCTCTTAAATGTCAGTTCAACCGTTCCCTTATGTTTATATGCACGTTGAGTTGCCCAAAACACGTGGACACTGACAATAGAACGCAACTCATCTTTCTGCTAAAACTAAGTATTCTTTGCAACATGACTATTAAATTATGATTATAACTATTAGAGGCGTTGTAACGATATTGTTGAATAACGAGCGATGCGTGTGTTTTGGTCGTCTTGCTCTTTTCTTACGACTTGACTGTTTTTAAGTGAAAACGAAGCGGAAGAAATTTTCACTTGATAAAAATTTCAACTTGAGTGACGACTAAGAATCTTTTTCTTACTGAGGAACTAACTAATCACTGATGTGATTATGAATACCCTTTAGGATTAGATGATTTAACACCGTACAAGCGTTTAGGAAATTTCGTTAAAGTTTACCAGGAGATACCGATGCACATTGGTTTATAATGTTTGAACATTATATTGAAGGGTAACCACAGAACCGGGTTAAGCATTCCACAATCATATAGTGCGTCTAAAGAAAGAATCCAGTTTCTTTGGTCTGGACAAACCTTTACTCCTTAATCAATTTAATCAATTTTAAGGCTCTTCTGAATTCTATCGAGGATATTCGAATAAGGTTTAGGAGCTTCTTGCCAAGGCATGTTACTTGTACTCTAATTTAAGATGGATATAAGTCTTGTTATAAACGTACAGATCACTGAGGGGAACAAATATCTTGAACCGTCTTAGGAAACCTAAGCATTGCGGAGCTTTTTTGGCGACGTCAAATGGTTTTCGTTCCACAGAATGTGGTGCCTGTTTAGTTTCTTCGGTACAAGTGCTACTTATACATAGTTTCGCTTTAACGAAAGAAGGGAGGATTAAAAAATTCCGTGAGGTTTTTGACATAATCGACTGAGCATCTATTTCTTCATGTAGTAGATACATTTAAAACCGAAAAAAACACTGGTTGATTTTTTTCCCATTGGATAGATCAAGAAAAAATGATACGTTGAAGGCAGTCTTAAAGAAAACCCGAGTTTGTCGATTTACCGCCAGGTTGGCCCGTCATCTGCCTGTCCATGTTTTTGAATGTTTCACGCAAGGATACAAATGGTCTGATCCCTTACAAAATTTAGTTAGTGTAAGAATCGACGCAAGAATTCGGCATGAGGGCTGGAAATCACATTCACTATACTACCCCAATTTTCTTTAGCGATTGTGCTCGTTTTTGACTCAATGGCAAATAAATAAAATTGACGCATTTGGAATGATCATCTACAAGAAGTGATCACCATTGTTTGGTGTTCTTTATGGGCTGGAAAAATCATCGGGCCGAACTCTTTTTAAATGACGCCCCAAATGTCGTTAAGGTGGAACTATAATGCGCATGAGCTAGAATGACCTACTGTCAAAATTAAACAACCATTGTGGATTGCTCCCAGCTGTCAAATTTACATCTGTAAGAGCGATTCAGATCGCACACCTCATGCGTAGCTCATGCTTAACAAAACTCAACGAACTGCGTTGCATGCCCATTATAGCCAACACCATATGACTGTGTGTGTTCGCTCATTTACACATGCGATTTTCATAGTAGCTCATGCTCAATCATGCGCATTATTGTTTAGCCTTTACTTAATGGAGAACCCAGTCATGACAAGTAATTTTTTCAATCCCCAATTGCACGACATAGATGTGGTTTCAACAGGACACCGTTACATGCCACACAGCGATTCTTACAACAAGTTGACTGAATGAAATATTTGACTTAAAGAAATTGAGGATCTGTACATTGATTAATTTGTTTGGGATTATGAAAATTCTTTGATCTATGCGAATATGTCAGTGACGTTTAACGCTTTGGAAGAAAAAGTTCTCAAAAATTGGACTGATCGTCTGGAGAATTTTGTATGCCATTCGGTTAATTGCAGATAAGTGCTTCCACTAGCTTAAAGATGCAGTCATACCATGCGAGGAAAGTGCTCGCAGAAAGAAAAAATGCTTGCATCGAGCAAAAGTTTTCGTAGTGTGCGGACTCGAAAATTTCTAACACGCAGGCATTTACTTCAAAAATAATTGTGTTTATGTATGTAAGTATGTTCCCTATAGACGAACGGCTGAGCGGATCTGAATGAAATTTTGCACAGAGGTAGATTATAGTCTGGAATAGAAAAGGAGATACTTTATATCCGGGAAAATGCACGGTTCCTATGGGATAGCATAACAACCGTATCCTACAGTCTCTTATAGTTTCGTTTAGTAAATAGTTTCGTACACTTGACGCTGCTCCGAAATATTTTCTTGGTGCCATTTCTTTGAGATTCGCTTCTTAAAACATGGTGTTGTTATTAGCCTATTAGGTTTCTTTAAAATATCGCTATGGAAATCATTTTATCTTCAACCAATACTAAAGCTTCGTTAATGATTAGGTCATAATCATAAAGTGGTTCGGGACCCGACAAGTTACTATAACCAAACATGTGCTTATAACCATAGATATTCGAGAGCAATTTGCAACTTCTGCACACTGGGACGAAACTATGCCATTGTGTCATTTACTGCTCGGCAGCCAAAGATAGAAACGAGTTTGCAATTTTAGTAGGTATTTGCGACCTATCTAACCCTTTCCAGCTTTGAAATAAATAAAAAGACGCCTTATCAGAATATATAGCGCATAGACTGAATGGCGCTCAATTGACTTAGGCAAAATCGAAGCGTTGGTATATCGCTATTAAAATCTCCTTGAGAAGAATGACCCTCCAATCAACCACAATTACTTTATATTTATAGCGAGTAACTAATGAATAAACTTATTTCATCTTCTTCTTTATATTAAAAACCGATGTGGGTATGTACGTTCTCTATAGACTCCAAAAAGGCTCAACCAATTACCATTAGCCCAGAAAGGAATTCTGTGAAGTTTGGTAGCGCTCGGATCGGAACAGTAAAAACATGGAATACGGACGAGGAACGCCAGGTAGCTAGTCAAACGTAAATTTACGATGTATTTTTTTAATAAATTTGTTCGTAGTAAAAAAAGGTCAAACGATACAGATTAAGTTTTTACGTAAATACGACATAATTGATTTCTTTTTTTCAAAAAATATTCAGAACACTGATTTTGGAAATCTTGGCGAATTTTCATAAGATTATTTTTCATTTTCTATATATTCCTTAGGTCCTTAAAATTTAAAACATTTGGCAACTATACCATCAAAAACTTAGATTTTCGCAGTTATAAGATCTGCATACTTTGTTTAACTTAATCGTCAAAGTGATATTCTTTATAGAATCTTGTTGTGACTTAAAATGTTATGTTTAAAATAACGAATTCACTAGTTTCAATAAATTAAAATTCTTTGCGACGCAATGATGAAGATAGAATTGTTCACACGAGTCAAAATGCAATTTTAATCGCGGGCACTTTATAAAAAAAAAAACTAAGAGCATGCCAACAATTTGCTCAAAACAAGCTCCAACATACGACTGCAATGTTACAGAAAAATTATTAATGGTAAAAATGTATTGAATTAAAATAATTGAAAGAAAATTACCACTCAAATGTTCCTTCTTTATTTCGGGCAAACCCTTGCGTCGGCGTTCGCGTTCACGTTCTCTTTCTTTCTCCTTTTCCTTGTCACGGTTGCGTTCAGGAACGCGCTCACGTTCACGATCCCTTTCACGAGAAGGACGACGTCTATTTGTTCTCGGTGAACGACTTCTGGATGTCCTTGACCTAGAACGACGCCTTCTATTGACATCTCGCACAGGCGGCCTATCTACCCGGGTCCTAGATGGGCTGCGGCTTCTTCTTCTCTTGTAGCGATCTCGATCAGGTGAAGGGCTCCTTGAATCGTTGGCATCCAAATTGATTACCTAAATTTTTGTTTGGAAACAAAATGATGTAGAAAAGAGAAAAATACAAAGAAAAAACAAAATGACGAAATAAAAATTACGTGTTTCTCATATTGTATGGTAATTTTGTATATTTCGCTTCATATAACAGTCGTATGATGACGTGTGCATTTGTTTTACCGGTTAAAATATTTATTAAACTTATCTTCATCTTTGCGTTCGCGCGGAATTTTTTTTTTTTTTTTTATTAATTTTCTATTAATCAATTTTTGAAATAACTTACCAGCTTGGTACACAAACGTTGTTATACGGTAAGTCCGGCGGAATTTCGTTTATTATTAATCTTACCTTATATTAAAGTTGGAAATTCCGACGACGATTTGACGATTTTTGATTTTATGTTTAAATGTTTAAAAACTTATAATTTGTATGTTTGTATTTTGGATGCATACATCCCAACTAGTCTTTTAAGTTATATCAAGATTTAGAAATGTTAAACTTTGACCAAGATTTGAGACCATAAGAACTTACAAGAAAATATACTTTGAAAATTTTCAAATTTATTTTAAGATTTCCTTTTTGGCAATTTGAACTAAACTGGAATTAGTTTGTTTACAGTTCATTGTAACTTTAAATTTATCAGAATAAAATACAATTCAAATAAGTTTGCAATTCGTTTCTATATTCTTATGTTCAAGAACAGGTCCTAAAAGTTAGTATCTCAACTAGTATAATTAACTTACTGATGTATAAACAAACTCGCATTACAGCTTCGGTTTTCAAATAAATTTAAGTTAAGTAAGGTTATAAATGACTGAATTGAAAAATAAGTTTATTGACCCACATTGATTTGAATAATCAAAGTAAAGTGAAATTTTTAAAAGTATTTACGACTTAAATTTAGCCATTATCAAACTGAGGATATTATGAGTGCTTTGATCATAAGAATAATTATACTATCTTTTTTAATGACATAATATGGAGTACATATAATTGAAGCCTGATTTTTTTAGTGGAACTGACGGCCTAGTGAATTACAACTCTCAAACAATCCTTTTGTGTGCGTTGTTAGTTGTACAAGATTGGAGGGGACCTGCAGTTTTACTGCGAATCTGAACGACTAAGGTGAGATGCACTTTTCATGACAATGATACTCTTGGAGGGTATCTCACTTCCTCGCAAGAGGCAGTGGCCCAAAAAAAAAACATTAGGTGTTATCGAAGCTGGGCTCGAACCCAGACCTCAGGCGTGATAGTCCGACACACTAACCACTACGCCACGGGGCACTGATATCATTAGGAACAACAACGCAAAATGTTAATGATGCTTTCCTTAGCAATCAAGCAGAAGGAGCATATGGTTTATTTTCCATTTACTTTTTCCAGTTGAAGAAATTTAGTTGTTTCATAATCTGCTGACGATTAAATTCGATGCTATTTGCTATGCTCGTATTTCTCCTCTATTATAGATACCCTTTCAACCAGCACTTCTAGTCGAGCTTCCAGTTGCGGAATACTAATATTCATTGTGAACACAAAACAACTAAATTCTACACATATATAGAAACTAACGTTATCTAGTAGAATAGATGATAGATTAATTTGGTTGGGTTTTTTTTTCGACATTTTTGTATGTACTGACTAAAAAATACCCTTTCTCAGTCTTCTTGCACATAGCGAATAGTACTAACAATTGCAATCATGTTTTTATTTAAATAACTTGTCATTTTATCGAATAAAGTAATAATTTTACCAAATTTTACTGCTTCCAACATCGTAAGCTATAAAAAAATTTACAATTAAATCAACTTAAGTAACGTTGAAATGAATCGGATAAGTCTGAAAAAAATAATGACACAATTCATTTATAAAAAAGAACTTTTAAATTAGATTAAAGTTATAGAATTGACAGACTTACACATAGTAAGTGCAAGTCTTTACAACCACAACTATGAGACAATGTGCGTCCTGTTATAAGGTTCATTTGGAATAAATGATATTAAAAACCTTTCTTACGCATTTATTGAAAACCGAAGCTATACTCCCGTTAATTATATTTCTATTCATACATTAATGAAAAGCAAATGAAATAAAGACTAGTTTGAATTATTTAAACTCTTCAATTATTATTTATGTATATAAGGATCTTGTTTTGGTTAACTTGTTTATTAGTGTTATTGCAAATATTTGTTTTTGTTTTTGTAAATAAATATTAATGATTTAATTCATATGAAGAAAAAAATTCATTCAAAAACAAAAAAAGAGGAAGCCAGCTCAATTTTAATACACCAAAGATAATATAGACTCGTTGTGATGCCCATTTGAGGGTTTATTAGTTTCACATTCTACAAAACTCGTAGTAATAGCTCCATTACAGTTCCGTAGTGTGGATTGTAAGCATACGGTTTGTTTTGCAAATCGGTAAAGATTTGTGACTGGACACTGGTATAATTCTTCGATGTCATCATATGACATTATGTTCATCGTCGTTATTGCATTTTCTACACAGATCATTTTCAATTTTGTCAATCAATTTATATCAAATTTACTGTACGTGTAAACTGACGTTTCCGTTATACATTCAATTGATCCTCAGTTTTACATCTAATTTAAACTGTTCATATGTTCATCGACACCAGACCGGTTGTATTATTGTAAGAATACTTACATTGAAAATGTGCCGAAAATAATGCTTTACACATAATAAATAATTCTTTACACACTTAATTTGATTTATCAATCATCAAATGATTTGATATTCGTCAGTCGATATGTATGCAATGTTTGTATCACATCATTTTTGAATTATTAAATCAATCAACATTTACTACCATAAATACTGATTTTCACTTTTATAGAATTGCATTCGTTCAGTTTTTATCTTATTTCGTCCAGTTTTTAAGTGATGTCACTTGTGTTAAGTGCGTTTTAGGCCAATCTGGATTCAGCTCTCGGCAGGATTTTAAACGTTATCTTAAGTTTAAGGTTACATAACGGAGAGGTTACAATATCTTCTGAGATGTTTATTCTAGCATTGAGACTTTTCTTGTCATTTTATCGCTTTTTTCATTTCCAATGATTGATTCCCACGTGACCGAGGCCACAAAGTCTAACATAATGCTGTGTATCGAGGACCTTAAGCCCTTTACAAGCTTGTACTTTATTTGAAAAAGCAGAATTTGCTTTTATTGCTGCTTTGGCTTTGAAAGAAAATTGCAATGTCTTTTAATATCAGTTGAGGCTGTCATTTTAAAGTTAGTATTGGCGAGGATGGCATTAACATTTTTTTTACTTAATTAGTTTACTATCATAACAAATATTGAAACAAATATTTGCAATTATCAATTTTAAACTAGATGTCGATCAGCAGTTTTTTTTTTTTTAAGCTTAAGTAATTATTCCATAATAAAAACTTTGGGAAAGAGCACAAACAAACAAAGTTGCATTAAAATTTATAGAAAATGTTAAAAGTTATTTTGCCTAAGTTTTTTTGTGCTTTATATTTGTCGTCACTATAATTATTATTTTTCGTAGATTTGTTTGTCTCTGTATAACAACATAAGGTATAGCTGATTTGTTTTTTTTTTTTGTATTTGCACCGAAGTAAGAATACCAGTCACGTCAGCACCAAAAAAAGTAGTTGGAACATATTTAGTTGTATAAAATATTATCGTCACTAAATATCATCCAACTACTTAAATGGAATAATGTGTGACGAATTAAAATATTAGTTTACCTCAATTTTGGCTTCTTCAGAAACAAATTCCACTTCTTTTGCAGATATATCAGCAACTTCATTAGCCGACGATGCCTGATTCTAAATAGACAAAGAAAAACAAAATACAAAAAAAAAATACATGATTAATAAAATATTTCCTTCCAATTTGATTGAATTATATTAAACAAAAATATTTATATATGTACCTTTAGTACATTTTGTATGTGTTTTTCAAAAGCTTCTTCTTGCATACGTAATTCATTGAGCTTTTGTTGTTTCTCTTCTTGTTGTTTGAATTTTTGAAAGTTTTGAAGAGTCTGAAGTTGTCGCAAGACATTAGGATCCTTTAGTAATTGCTTTAAATTGTTGTTCTAGAATTGAAATATAGAAAAATACTTTTAAAAACAAAATACCTAATTCTAAATAAAGTTTTAAATATTCTTATAATTAAATAAAATGAAAAAAAAAAACTATTTTAAACTAAATTTCTACTCTCGATGATAGAAAATGAAAAAAAAAAGATTTTGATTTCAAAGGAACAGAAATAAAATATTATATTAACATTTTATGGTAAATAGAAATGCTAATTAATTACGTCTAAAAGGTTTGGTACACGCGGAGAAGCAGATTTCTTTTCCTCTTCGTCCTCATCACCGTAATCAAAATCGAGTAGCTTTTTATTAAATTTTACTGATTCCGATTGACTCATGGCCCCCGATGTTGATGCATTTTCATTAGCCGTTTGTCTTATAAGCAATTGTTGAATTTGTTGCAATTGACGTATGGTGCTTTGATCAAGGGTATTTGTTTGTACCTTTTGATGACCAATCTAATGGAAACACATATTAGTTAGAAATTTGAATTTTTATGTTTTGTTAGCCATACCAATAAGAAGTTTTAGTAAATATTTATTTAGTAAACAAAAAACACAAAAGACAAATATATATGTATGTTATTTATTACAAAACGAAATAAACTAACTAAAATATATATATTTATAATTTGATTTTAATCTATCTTGTAAGGGTCTAAACTATCAAGGAACATATTTTATATTTTAAACAAGAAATTAAAACAAAGATTTGGAGCTAAAATGTTTTAATTCGCTTGCTTTGCAGATCAGTTTTTGCAATCATTTACCAAGGAATAAAATGAATGGAAAAAATATCTTTTTCAGTTTTCAAAACAATTTATATCAAGTGTAGAGTTTTGGAAGTACATATGTATAGAAGATTGGTATTAGATCAAGCACTTATTTAATTGGGGGTAATGTTTACCGTATTTGACAAGTAACCTGCAACGATCATGTCAATTAAGTTGTTTCAATTTCGGAAATTGAGTGTTTTATAAAGGGAATGCTTTACGTTCAGAAATACCATCATGAACAAAATACAACACCGTCATTCGGCATTGTTATGTACAATAGTACAACCGCTGAGACACACCTTCTAAGGGCATTACAATCGAGAAGAAGGAGGTAACATTAAAACAAAAAACAAATGAAACGACATCAGTATTAGGCATAAAACAATCCTAAATTGGAAGACTTAACAGAGTTTTCTGATATTGTGATATTCCCTGCCTATAGTGCGATAGTTTTATAACGAAAAATTATATTTTATAGCCCTAGGAGGAACAAAATTGCATATTTAGTTGAGGTGACCAAAAATAAATTTATATGACTCAGATGATGTACGTACAACTTATGTGAATAATTTTCTTGACATGGTTGGTTGCTATTGAAAATCAACTAAATGTTAGCATATTAGTCACACACAATAACTAAAGATGTCATAGATTATTGAAAAATAAGAAACTCAATCGCAGAAAATAGTTAATTGATTCTTCAATTTCATTTCTTTTTGTATAAACTGTGCAGTTAGAAATTTAATTATGTACGGATTACTTGATTTGAATCTGTTTTTCTTGAATTTAGTTTATCTACACAAAATTATTGAATTTAAAAACTCTTTTGGTCTTTAGTTTGTAAAGCTAACAAAAAACTTTATTTCCCAACGTTTCCTAATTTCATTTTCCATTCAACGTTCGGAAGGCCCTCCGAGTGAAAAAAAAACTCCTTAAACCGTTCCATTCATTATTCGGATTGCTATTTGGGAGTGCTAAATCGCCTTCCAGAATTGAATTGGGAGTGTAACACATACATATTGTTTAGTTCGATCATATGGTCAAAGCCATATGGAACAATACGCGCATTGTTTTTTCATTTCTTTTTTGCAATTTAGGAACTTAAATAATAAGTGCAAATAGTAAAAAAAATTGAAAAAAATACTTTTTAATTCGTTTCTGCTTCCTTAGAGGTTACAAAATTAAATTTAAACAATCTTTGGGGACACCACATACACAGTTGAAATAGGGAGGAGGGGTTAGGGGTTTTCACCGTTCTTCTTTTGAGTGAAATGAATGGAAAATAACATAAGAGTTCCATACTTCTTAAATGGATTTTTTATTCAATTTAGTACTAAATCGTTCTACATTTTGTACTACACTAAAAAAAACATCAAATTAAATTAAATATCTAAGCTATCAAATAGTGTCAGGTACCGTCTCATTTTATCTGCAACCAAACTTAAGGCAAACGCAGACATAGATAAATTGACTTACGTCCCCAATGTAGTGGAATGGATTGGACTGCGCAAAAAATGTAAACAGCGCATCGTTGATGTGATTTACTTAGTTATATTTTTTTTCCTGTTGTTTATTTTTCGCATTATTGAATCGTGAATGGCACTCAGAATGACAGTTCCTCTCCTGGAAGGAAGTGTTTTATTCTGAATTTCAATTCAGAATCAAAACCAGAAAAACTCACACATTCATGTTTTTAAACTTCAAAACATTTTCATCTGACATTTTTCGGTTTGCCCATTTAAAAGTTCAACAAATTTGAATGAGGTAAGTTGTTTTTATAGCTAAATTTACTCAATTTGCAGAAACATTCGATGAGAGAAGTTTAACCCTATTGTATCTAGACATCTATGGATTTGAGATTACATGATTTACTTTCAAAAATAATACGTTTTTTTTACAGGTTCTTTCCTTCCTGAGCATTTAAGTCACTAGGCCGTGGTTCTTCGGAGGTGTCGGTGCCACTAAAATTTTTTTTTCTATTAGGTGACTGGGATCATATTCAAAATTTATAAAAGCTTTTCTTAATTGAATTGGCGAAAGGAAACAAATCGAAATTGGAAAATATAAAATCGCTAACAAGACAGAGGACGAACTTTCATACATACATTAACTTGGTTGGTTTCTATTCTTTCTACAACTTGTGCCAACAAAACGCATGACAAACGTTTATACCTACTTAAGTATTTTCCTGGTTCCATTCACTACTTATGCATATACAAAATTTTGATTGCGCGTGTAAACTGAATGTTTAAGGCCCGTTTGCTGAAACGGTACTTTAGAACATATGTTCTACTTAAATCCTACTTTTTCCTTTGCATAAACTGTTACTTAAGGATTTATGCAGAACATAAATGCTTATGTATCGTTTTAGCAAACGGGTCTAAGAGGCTGAATGTGTGGTTTTGCAAAAGGCATGAGTGATTTAAAAACATTTTTAATTTTTTTTTTGTTTGTGCATGCGACATTGTTTGGTGATAGTCAGGTATTCGGGGATAATGGTAAGTATGCGAAAACCTTTATCTCTAAATCTGGCATTAACTCACACCCTTATTACGGTTGTCAAAGATCGATTGTTTGATAGACGATAACATTTATCAATGAAACAAAATTTCGGTATTATGATTGTCGTTTGATAAATGTTTGATCTATCGTGAATGATTAACAAAATTCTCTTGTGAACGGGCATTTTGTTTAACCTTTCAGTTTTCTATTCTTTTCATTTGTGATTGGATAGCGTTTTTTTTATTGTTTTAATTTATTTTCGAGTAAATGAAGTAAATATCATTGGTCTTTTTTTATTATTATAGGTATTTGTGTTGTAAAAAAGTGAAATAAAAAAGTGATAAAACATTTTGTGGAAATAATGGAACAGGCAAAGGAAATGTGCATTATGTAGGTACAATGTACGTACATACATGTACCTCCTATTTTGACACCAAACAACAAAAAGAAAAACCGTCTGTGCAAGTGAATTTTAATAAAAATAAGTTAACCAAACAGTATTAATTGTATGTTGTATATATAAATATAAAAGTGAACAATACACTGCGTTTTCTTACAAAAAAAAACGAATTAGTTCTAGCAAAATTATTTATCAACAGCGAATTTGCGTTTGACAGAAAATTTGATAAACACCAATATTTTTGACAACGATAATACCAAGTTAGTCAATAAAACTATTCACAATAGATCTGAAATCTAACTGCCACTCACAGTTTATCAAAAATTTTGATAATTGACAACGATAATACCGATGGATCAATTTTGCTGAATAACATCAATTATCGTTTTGATATTTGACAACCGTAATAGGGGCCTCAGAAAAATTAAATCATAACTCAAATGAGATTTGAGACTGCGATGAAGCTTTTCGCATAGCAACCGATGACTCTGATTGTGACACATTGAATATAATAAGCGGAGTAAATTGAATGTAGTTAGTAGAGTGAGAGTAATAATGTACATGCAGGCGTAGTAAGTGTGTCCTATTTTTTAGTATACCTGAGAGACCATATTCTTTAGCAAAACAATTATCAAACATTGTTCGAAATATTTGGTGATATGTTTCCTCTAAACCTGTAGAAAAATCTAACGAACAATACTAGCGGATTCTTATGGTGAAACAGTCAAGTAGAAGAGATTCATTATCATCGATATTATCATAATTTTTGGAAAAAAAAAGTCCGTGCCGAATTGATAATAGGCCAATTTCGTCGAAACAAATTAAAAATGGTTTAAAAAGTTTTATTTGTGAAAGAATATAAGATTACGAAAATTTAAACCATTTATAAAACTTCTGCGCATCTATGCTAAAAGAGACCAAGAGCGAGTCAATCTACCATAAATAGCGAGTCAGTCTACATAAAGTATCAGTAACTTCGACAAAATCAAAAGATGTGTCTCGTAATGCTGTATTATTTAAATAATGAACATTTATGTTTAGGCTAGTATAAAATCAAATAATGGATACACATATTCACATTCTGAGATTCAATATATTGGTTTCCATGAGGATGTTTTCTAACCCTTGTTTGAAACGTAACGTAGGTTACCATTTTCGACACTTCTCAATAAAATCCAGAACAATCGATGGGTATCTAAACCATGAATTTTCAATCTAAGTGAATATGCTTCCAACCCATCGTGGAAAAAAAAACTTACGTACAATGCGTCATATGCAAAAAGATGAGTTCAAGCTTTTACTCACTTTTTTTAATAATAAAGTTATCAGAAAAAGTGAGTAAAAGCATGAACTCATCTTTTTGCATATGACCCAATATCTCGTAAAAACTGGGAGACATTCACTGCACCATTGCATTGCCAACCGAATAGATATAAGATTTTTGTGATTTAAGCTTACATCTTATCAATAACATGGATTTAAAACAGTAAAAGCCCAATTATAATGCACATAAGTAAGCATGTGCTATTGTCAAAATAGCATCTGTAAATGAGCGAATACACATAATTTAATAGCATTTTACAAAAAAAAGACTACGAATTCCCATTAAATTCTCCATTTTATCAATAAATAAATAAATTTATTATAAAATTATGCATTTTAACACAGTTAAAAGAAATTAATAAAAAGGGATTTTCACATGATCATTTTAGCTATTCATCATGTTTGTATAAACATGAAGAAACAGTTCGTTTAATTTTGACAGTAGGTGATGCTAGCTCATGCGCATTATAGTTTTACCTTTTCTGTACCTGGAAGACAGACAGCTCCAAAGTTATCAACTCTGAGCAGCAAATCAAGCAACAAATCTGATTCATTCTTCTTTTGTTGCGTTGATTATAAAATCTATATAAGTTTAGAGCAGAAAATGTTTCACTGAACAGTAAAATTTTGCTCAGTTTAGAGCAGCTCACTGAACAGGGCCATAAATAGTTGTTCTATAACAAACATTTAAGAGAAAATGGGGCAAACAAATTATTTTCTAGTCCTTTTAAAAAAACCCACACTTAAAAATATTTATATATAAAATTGACGTTGCACAAATATGCACTACTTTTGATCCTAAAAATGTTTCTTACCGACAAATCGGGCAACACCAACTTGTCTTCCGTGGCCGACTGATTGCCCGCCATTGATCCGACAGCGCTCACATCCATTCCAGATCCAGACACATTAAGGCCATTAGAACTAGCTGATATATCTAGTGCACCACTATTCTGCTGCGGTTGCATTTGATAAATTGGATGACTGGGATCAGCTAAATCGAATATTGGCTGTATGACATCTGGAGCAAAGACGTTGTTCTTTTGCCACAAGTTCAGTACACGAATAATACGACTTTTGTCATCCGGAGCACAACGAAACAAATTAGCGAATGTATCTTTCATGTTGCGGGCAAAACGTGGTGCAAAGACATCCTTCTCCATTCCGAATTGATGACGAGATTGACGTACAATAGAATCGATTACATACAATCCTGGTACTTTGTATTCGGGCTTGCACTTCAGGATGAACTTTTCCACACTTTGTACAACATGCTTGTAGAACTTGATGGCTCGCATGGCTGCTTTGGTGATAGCTGCCATCTTGGCCTTCGATATTGGCGGCTTCGCTTCATAGAGCCCCGACAGCTAAAAAATTAAAAAAATTAATTAGACCAAGTTGCATTTTATAGATGATGCGCCACCAAGAAGCGACTATGAATCATTTACGAAATCTGTTTACTTTCACTTCACTTCAATTTTTATTATGGACAGATTATTTTTTTAGAGACACAGTTTATTTTTCACAAAAATTTTGGGTTTTTTTTATATAATCTATACGGAGGCAGCTTGACCGGGATCCCTCGTTGCGAAATTTATGTCGAATTCCTTTGATTTTTTCAGATTTGATCGGAAAAGTTGACTTTTTTTCCTTCCTATGGATGTTGAAAAAACAAAGTTGCTTTTTTTCTGTAATTGTGTGGTGTATATTTTATAGACGCGATCTAAACATTTCACTTAAGTTCACTTTATTAACATATTGCGCTATTAACAACAAGTTTCACGTCCAATAGATTATTTTAAAATTATTTTATTTGAGAAATCTATATTAAAATAAACCAAACTACATAATTAAACTGCTCGTCTGACAGAAGAAATCAAATCTGTTAAGTATGTGTGAAAATATGTGTGAATCTTGCTATCAAATCGAGATTCAAGAAAAGTTGATCTGAGGGGAAAAAAAGCAACTTTTTCTGGTCTATGGATCATGATTTTCGGAAAAAAAGCAACTTTAGTCCGAAAAAAAGCGACTTTAGTCCGAAAAAAGTCAACTTTTTATTTCAAAGGAATTCGACATTAATTTGATTTTTCACTTGAACTTACCTCGTTATTAAAGGCAACAACATTCTCCATTTTTATTAATATATACGCATTATATGTTTAAGTACAAAATAACACAAATTATTGATTTGATTGTTTTATATTTTTTTAAAAAATGTAGAAATAGTTTTAGCAAAAAGCTGAAAAATCACCACTACGAACGTCGTACTCAATCAAAATGGCGGCTTGTAATTTTTTTTCTTCGGAGTTCGGAGTTGTGTTCGAAATTATTAACCCCATGTAGTATCGAAAAGTTGAATTGAATTGCAGTTGAAACTTCGACTTGAGTATTTTAGCAACTGAGTTGAAAAGTTAACTTGAAATCAAACAAGGATGGCTCGTACTTTCCTATCCTGAAAATACCCAAATTTTGTATCTGATTTCTTTTTATTTTAAACAAAAAACGATTTTATTCACGTAGGTGTTCTGGCTTACTGGCTGAACAGAATGGTTTGGCCTGTAGCTGTAGCACGTAGCTCTGTCAAAGGTACTGACCAAATGTGGCTCATAAAAATAACCAGGGGCCGAAATACGGCATCAGTGAGTATGTTAGCATCTTCATACGTTATCGAGCTATCGAGTAAACATATTGGTATAATGTCTTACGAAGCATCTCGTATCGTATTTTTCCAGCATATTCCTATTCTGTGCCATTTCGTGACTTGTCATTGGTCTATTTCTCACAGCTGTTGTATGGGTTGATACTTTTTTTTTGCAATTTTAGAAATAAATATTGGTTTCTTTCAATTTGTTTTGCTTTTTATTTGGTAGATATTGGCCATTGGATATTTTAATAAGATACATTTGAATAATTAATTAACGTAGTGCTCCTCTGTATTTTTTTTCTTGATGTTTTCCCGAATGTAAATTCCACATTTGTTTATCGTGGTGCTCAGCATTCTTTTTAATTTTTTTTATATGGTAGGTATTTGACCTCACAAAATAGGATGAACTTTTCATTAATATTTAAACAAAAAAAAATTAAAAAAACCAAACAATAAAATAAAATTTCTATTTATTTACCATACGTCTGCTTGGCATCTATCGAATGAAAAGTCGTACGTTCACTGACAAAAAAATGCCACAAATTAGATCCGATACTCATCTTCAATATCGTAAGCAGTAATGCCATTCGAGGGAATTTCAGTGACCTTGGGGCGAGTTACGGCATCAGTGAGTATGTGAGCAACTTTCATACGTTATCGAGCTATCGAGTAAACACATTGGCGCAAAATTATAGTCAATCTATATTTAAGGAATTAACGTGACACCACTTAACATTATTTCAACTTTAGAACAGTTGTCTAACTTTTACTCAAGAATAAACACTTTTTTAACTTCCAGTTATTTATTCCACTGAAAGGGGTTGTTGATGAATTTATGCTGTGTTTGTGTGTAGTTACATTCCACAAAAGCTATTTCAAGAGAGTGAGCTGTCATTCTCTCAGAGATTTTAGTGCGCTGCATTAAAAATATAATGCAAAGGTTTGCTGTTTTTAAATGTAGACAACTTCATTGAGAAAATGCCGTTTATGGCCCTTATTGCGAGTGTCGTTTGTCTATCGATAATCGACTGTTGTCGATAGTCGAACGTCGAAAATCGATGTTGGTATTGTGAATCTCAATTGTGAACGATACTTTTCGTTTTTTCATTCGACATCTGTCGTCTGCATTTTTTCAATCGACTGCGTTAAACAAAAGAAGTGTCTACATCTATTTATTTATTATTATTTATTTATGGTCTACATAAACAAACTTTCTCAACCAAAATGTAAGGAAATTTAGTCAAATAAGTAAAATTTACAAAATAATATAATAAATTTGTTATTTACAGGGCAAAAGTTGTCAGTAATAGAAAGCAACTAGAAAAGCTAGTGCTTTTGATGGAAGCGAATCCAGCCATCGCGAAGGGAATTTGCGGCAACGAGTTTAATTTTCTCACCAAATGTATGTTGATTTCCTTTTAAATATGGTTTTATTGTTTCTAAAATAACAATTGTTTTAACAAATTGTTTTAAGGAAAATAAAACACAAAATTTGGGTTGGGTTAACAATCACTGAAACACATCAAGATAATCTTTATTTACCTAACATTATAGTATTACTCTTATAACTATTTCAAATAAAGAAAAGATGTAAATTAATAACAAATAACGTGAAATAATTTTTTTTTAAGAAAACAAGTATTAAAATGTTTATTTTTTGTAAGAAAAAAACTATTCCTTCGACTGATGAAAATTTGTTTACTATCTGTCAAATGCCAAAATATAGGAATGACTGGAACATATGACATGATAAAAATGCAAAACAAAAAAGCCCATACGTTTGTAAGAAATGTCCCAACAAAATTCCCAACGATAAAATATTACAAGAGAACAAAGGAAAATCTTCGTGTCATTAAACAGACACACAGCAAACAAGGTGCCTTGTAGCTGATGGTTAGTGTAGTATAGATACTCAACGCTTATTTTTAAGCATTGCATGTGATAGGATTGCGTTATAATTGCATCATAAGAAAATTCAGCCAATTTTACACAGTTTTTAGATGATTTCCGTCACATTTCCAAGATTTCTAAAGTTTTCTGTTTTAATTTATCTTTTAATTGGAAATACTTCTTGACTCAATTTAGGACTAAAAAGTATTTTTTTCCTACATGTACTATCACTGGCACTACCCCAAATGTCAAAATATAAGGTTTATTTACAATAAGCGTTTTCGTAATTCACAGTAATAGATATCTCTGTCGATCAAGTTATACAATACCAAAACGAAAATTTATCGATGCTTTCGACTTATATCGCATCGCCGACCGCCAGTCGGCTGAAATTGTCATACAATCAGCCAAGAAAAGTTGTTCTATAGTCTGTCCACTAAAAATTGGCAGTACAGGAAAGATAGGGATGTTTGTCTCTCATTCGCACTTCTTTGCTTTCCACAAGGTTATCTTCTTTCAAAAGCTCTAACAGGGTTGCCGTAGTAAGCATTTTGAATTGGAAAAAAACTGAAAAAATATGATGTAGGGTTACCTTTCTTCTTTTTTAATTAAAATTATTTTCTTAATTTTTATTTATAAAAATGAAATGAAATTTATCTTTTTCCACACCACCAAGAGGTAAGATAGTAGGCGCGTTTTTGAAGGGTATCCACAGTAGGCCTAATCCCTTTAAAATAAAAAACAAACAAAAAATAAAGAATTTATTCATAAAGATTAATATAACAAGCAAAATAAATAAACAAGCATAACAACAATATATATAAATTCATCTATTAAATAAAAATATGTACATTTATATATAAGTAAAGGTATTTTTATCACTCGAGAAGTTACTGCTGCTATTGCTGCTCTCTTCATCTAGATTTATTATAAGGCTTTCTACAGCGTTTTCCGAAAAAACGTCCATTTCCCACATTTTCGGCTCAATTACCTGCTCAACGTGTTGGACACACCGGTTCCATTTCTCACTAATCACAAAACACGAAATATCAATACCGACCGCCCGCGCGCTTTAAAAATCTACGCAAATAAGAAAAAATATACACGAAATATCAACCGACCGACCGGCACGAGAATCTACGCAAATAAATTCTTTAAAGACAACAGCTTACCTACATTTTTGTAACTGCATTTTAAGATTTTCCCCACATAAAAAACACAAACATGATCAACAAAAACACTGCACGATAACACTTTTGTACTAGTAATATGCTCATCTCAATATCTTATTTCTCATTATCATTTCATCAATAAAAGGTATTTTTTAAGCTCTAAAATCAAAAGTTCCTCAACAGAAACTCAATATAAAAAAATACGAACCGAGTTACCAAATTGACAAAGGTATCTCTGTTCGAATGGATGTTAAAAGAGGGTTGAAATGCATTAGCCAATCAGTGCGTATTCAACTGTACGCTAGGCAGGTCGTTGTCGGATCTATGTCGGATGCGATCGAAAAATCATTGGCGGGTAAACATTTTTTAAATGGGGTTTCTTTCAATTCAGTATGGTGCACAAATAAGGCGCGCTACTGATTTTGAAAAAGCTTCCCCATAAAGGCAGAACCATAATAGACGAAATGGCACGTACGGCGCCGTACGAAATCAGCGAGAACAAGCAAATCGTATAGTGCGCACATAATGTTGGACTGCTCAGTTTCGGCAAGTTTTCGTTCACTTTTGCCTCCGTACGTAAAGAGCGCTCCAGAGCGCAGTTTACGTACGTAAATCTGACAGCCAGCCAAATACATGTGAAATTGGCTTGCGTGTGCGTTCGACCATTATGGTCGACTGAAGGTAATGGCGGCACTTAAGGAAACTTGACGTAGAACTATGACATTAGCTTTCGTTTGCTTACGACTATTATGGTTGGCCCTTAAGGCCTGTACTGCCAATTTATAGAGGACAAACTATAGCTAAAAACTGCCTAAAAACGACATCATCTTTTTTAGTTGGCTAAATGATTTGACGTATTAGATATGGACCGCCAGTATAGCCAACTTCACGCGTGTTCCCACATAACTAGGGGCGCCATCAACTACTAGCAGGGAATCTGCGTAGCAGTGCTATGCTTGTATTAATTAATTATTTAATTTTAATATAATTTGGTGGAAATTGTTATCAAACTAGTTTTATTTTACGAAACTAATCCACTCTACATGGCATTGAGTTACTTGCATATGAATATGTCATCGTTTTATTTTAATTTTAAAGGCGAAATTATTACACGTATTTAACACTAAAAGATGATGGCGCGTTTTGGACGCTTTTAGATGGAACAATTTTTTTTTGCCGTTTGTATGAAAATTTCACCCGATTGGCGGTCCATATCTAGTACGTCAATAGGAAGTTTTACCATCTTGTCAAAGCTCACACTATGGAGAAGACAGATTGAAATATGTATCGCGCTTTTTTCAAACTGTCAAACTCAAGATCTTGGAGAAAATAATTTGGAAATAATTTTTAAATGCGGTATTCTTTTTTGTGTGAAATTTGTGATTTCCGTGGCTTAAAAATTTATTTTAATTAGCAAAACCAACAATTTTCACAATTTTCGCGCACAAATCTTTAAAATTCCCGCTTTTGTTTTCAATCAATTTTTCAACAATGATTAAAAAAAAATCAGCTGTTCACCATACTGCTGTTTTTGACAATTCTGTGAGAACGAGAAAGAGATATATCGTTGTTACCTAAAAAGCCCTATGGCTAAATGCTATGTCACTTTTTTAAATTTTACGTCAAAGCATTTTTAAAAATTCAAAATAAAATGAAAAATAAGAAAATTAGCTATTTTGTTTTCACAAATGAATTTATATTTTTCTTTGCTTTTCAAACATAAGACTTTAATTTGAATATTCTGATTTTTCAACATAAACTTTAAAAAAATGATACCACCTAAAATATTAAAAAGCGACTTATTACATTGAATATTTTGAACAACAGCAACTTAAAGGTGCTACCAGCAATTTTTAAACGAATTTTATTTATTCGTTTTTACGAATTTTATTATTGGTTTTTCCATTTTTGACTGGAGATATAGCTATTTCAAGGAGTGCCCATTCATATCATAAGTCTCCTCATTAGTGGTGCCGAGCTTTAATCAAATTTTATTTTGAAAAACTTTTTCACATGCAATCATGAGATTCGAACCCACGCATTATCAGATTTGCTCAGTCTTTGAATGCACAATGCATTCCACCGCTTATGACCACTGACGACACAGGTCGATATGTTATGTTTCTTTGTTTTTCAAACGCATTTGGAGCGCCTTTAAGTTTTGTTCCGCCTCCATTTTCTCCTAACCTTACACCCTTATTACGGTTGTCAAAGATCAAATGTTTGATAAACGATAAATTTTATCAAACCGGTGAAATATCGGTATTATGATATGATACGATATATTGTGATAATTGACAACGATAATACCGACTGTAATTTTTTTTTGACAAATATCAATTATCGTGTTGATATCTGACAACCGAAATAGGGGTGTTAATTTGATAGACTACAATTCGTAGCATATATCAAAGGGGGAGAGGTTGGAAGATTGGTAACATATCAGACTATTTAAGTTATTATTGTTGTTATATTGTACTATTCGTACTAGAATGTCAGTTTTATTACTTGACCATTCTTTATTCCGTCAGTTTTTCATTGAATGTTTTGAACAACAACAACTTAAAGGCGTGGGTTCGAATCTCATGATGTGCATGTGAAAAAGTTTTTCATAATAAAATTGGATTAAAGCTCGGCACCACTAATAAGGAGACTGATGATAGGAATTGGCACCCTTGAATTAGCAATCACCCTTATTACGATAGGGAGTTTTACCATCTTGTCAAAGCTCACACTATGGAGAAGACAGATTGAAATATGTATCGCGCTTTTTTCAAACTGTCAAACTCAAGATCTTGGAGAAAACAATTTGGAAATAATTTTTAAATGCGGTATTCTTTTTTGTGTGAAATTTGTGATTTCCGTGGCTTAAAAATTTATTTTAATTAGCAAAACCAACAATTTTCACAATTTTCGCGCACAAATCTTTAAAATTCCCGCTTTTGTTTTCAATCAATTTTTCAACAATGATAAAAAAAAAATCAGCTGTTCACCATACTGCTGTTTTTGACAATTCTGTGAGAAAGAGAAAGAGATATATCGTTGTTACCTAAAACGCCCTATGGCTAAATGCTATGTCACTTTTTGAAATTTTACGTCAAAGCATTTTTAAAAAATCAAAATAAAATGAAAAATAAGAAAATTAGCTATTTTGTTTTCACAAATGAATTTATATTTTTCTTTGCTTTTCAAACATAAGACTTTAATTTGAATATTCTGATTTTTCAACATAAACTTTAAAAAAATGATACCACCTAAAATATTAAAAAGCGACTTATTACATTGAATATTTTGAACAACAGCAACTTAAAGGTGCTACCAGCAATTTTTAAACGAATTTTATTTATTCGTTTTTACGAATTTTATTATTGGTTTTTCCATTTTTGACTGGAGATATAGCTATTTCAAGGAGTGCCCATTCCTATCATAAGTCTCCTCATTAGTGGTGCCGAGCTTTAATCAAATTTTATTTTGAAAAACTTTTTCACATGCAATCATGAGATTCGAACCCACGCATTATCAGATTTGCTCAGTCTTTGAATGCACAATGCATTCCACCGCTTATGACCACTGACGACACAGGTCGATATGTTATGTTTCTTTGTTTTTCAAACGCATTTGGAGCGCCTTTAAGTTTTGTTCCGCCTCCATTTTCTCCTAACCTTACACCCTTATTACGGTTGTCAAAGATCAAATGTTTGATAAACGATAAATTTTATCAAACCGGTGAAATATCGGTATTATGATATGATACGATATATTGTGATAATTGACAACGATAATACCGACTGTCATTTTTTTTTGACAAATATCAATTATCGTGTTGATATCTGACAACCGAAATAGGGGTGTTAATTTGATAGACTACAATTCGTAGCATATATCAAAGGGGGAGAGGTTGGAAGATTGGTAACATATCAGACTATTTAAGTTATTATTGTTGTTATATTGTACTATTCGTACTAGAATGTCAGTTTTATTACTTGACCATTCTTTATTCCGTCAGTTTTTCATTGAATGTTTTGAACAACAACAACTTAAAGGCGTGGGTTCGAATCTCATGATGTGCATGTGAAAAAGTTTTTCATAATAAAATTGGATTAAAGCTCGGCACCACTAATAAGGAGACTGATGATAGGAATTGGCACCCTTGAATTAGCAATCACCCTTATTACGATAGGGAGTTTTACCATCTTGTCAAAGCTCACACTATGGAGAAGACAGATTGAAATATGTATCGCGCTTTTTTCAAACTGTCAAACTCAAGATCTTGGAGAAAACAATTTGGAAATAATTTTTAAATGCGGTATTCTTTTTTGTGTGAAATTTGTGATTTCCGTGGCTTAAAAATTTATTTTAATTAGCAAAACCAACAATTTTCACAATTTTCGCGCACAAATCTTTAAAATTCCCGCTTTTGTTTTCAATCAATTTTTCAACAATGATAAAAAAAAAATCAGCTGTTCACCATACTGCTGTTTTTGACAATTCTGTGAGAAAGAGAAAGAGATATATCGTTGTTACCTAAAAAGCCCTATGGCTAAATGCTATGTCACTTTTTGAAATTTTACGTCAAAGCATTTTTAAAAAATCAAAATAAAATGAAAAATAAGAAAATTAGCTATTTTGTTTTCACAAATGAATTTATATTTTTCTTTGCTTTTCAAACATAAGACTTTAATTTGAATATTCTGATTTTTCAACATAAACTTTAAAAAAATGATACCACCTAAAATATTAAAAAGCGACTTATTACATTGAATATTTTGAACAACAGCAACTTAAAGGTGCTACCAGCAATTTTTAAACGAATTTTATTTATTCGTTTTTACGAATTTTATTATTGGTTTTTCCATTTTTGACTGGAGATATAGCTATTTCAAGGAGTGCCCATTCCTATCATAAGTCTCCTCATTAGTGGTGCCGAGCTTTAATCAAATTTTATTTTGAAAAACTTTTTCACATGCAATCATGAGATTCGAACCCACGCATTATCAGATTTGCTCAGTCTTTGAATGCACAATGCATTCCACCGCTTATGACCACTGACGACACAGGTCGATATGTTATGTTTCTTTGTTTTTCAAACGCATTTGGAGCGCCTTTAAGTTTTGTTCCGCCTCCATTTTCTCCTAACCTTACACCCTTATTACGGTTGTCAAAGATCAAATGTTTGATAAACGATAAATTTTATCAAACCGGTGAAATATCGGTATTATGATATGATACGATATATTGTGATAATTGACAACGATAATACCGACTGTCATTTTTTTTTGACAAATATCAATTATCGTGTTGATATCTGACAACCGAAATAGGGGTGTTAATTTGATAGACTACAATTCGTAGCATATATCAAAGGGGGAGAGGTTGGAAGATTGGTAACATATCAGACTATTTAAGTTATTATTGTTGTTATATTGTACTATTCGTACTAGAATGTCAGTTTTATTACTTGACCATTCTTTATTCCGTCAGTTTTTCATTGAATGTTTTGAACAACAACAACTTAAAGGCGTGGGTTCGAATCTCATGATGTGCATGTGAAAAAGTTTTTCATAATAAAATTGGATTAAAGCTCGGCACCACTAATAAGGAGACTGATGATAGGAATTGGCACCCTTGAATTAGCAATCACCCTTATTACGATAGGGAGTTTTACCATCTTGTCAAAGCTCACACTATGGAGAAGACAGATTGAAATATGTATCGCGCTTTTTTCAAACTGTCAAACTCAAGATCTTGGAGAAAACAATTTGGAAATAATTTTTAAATGCGGTATTCTTTTTTGTGTGAAATTTGTGATTTCCGTGGCTTAAAAATTTATTTTAATTAGCAAAACCAACAATTTTCACAATTTTCGCGCACAAATCTTTAAAATTCCCGCTTTTGTTTTCAATCAATTTTTCAACAATGATAAAAAAAAATCAGCTGTTCACCATACTGCTGTTTTTGACAATTCTGTGAGAACGAGAAAGAGATATATCGTTGTTACCTAAAAAGCCCTATAGCCGTTTTACTTAAACGCCACTAAAACGACACAGCTCCTAAGTACTGTTGAGGTTCTAGTTAAATTTAAACGTCGGGATTATCTTAGCTGGTCACTTTTCTTACCATTATTTCCATCATTGACGTACTAGGTATGGACCGCCAGTAGCCAACTTCACGCCTGTTCCAACATAACTAGGGGCGCCATCAACTACTAGCAGGGAATCTGCGTAACAGTGATATGAATTTTTTAATTAATTATTTACTATTGAAATATTTTGGTGGAAATTATTATCAAACTACTTTTATTTTACAAAACACATCCACTCCTTATGCGATGAGTTACTTACGGATGATATCGTTTACATTTAAATCCTAATGGCGAAATTAGTACACGTATTTAACACTAAAAGATGATGGCGTTTTTAGCTGGAACAACTTTTCTTGGCTGTTTGTATGACTGGCGGTCCATATCTAGTACGTCAATGATTTCCATATTAACTTTTAAAAAAACCAACAGAGGTCCGTTCTAGAAACGTGTCGTTTTAGTAAAACGACTATCGCAATAAGGGTGAATATCTCCAGCCAAAAATAGAAAAAACGAATAATAAAATTCGTAAAAACGAATAAATAAAATTCGTTTAAAAATTGGTGGTAGCACCTTTAAGTTATTGTTGTTGTTCAAAATTGACGGAATAAAGAATGGTCAAGTAATAAAACCGACATTCTAGTACGAATAGTACAATATAACAACAATAATAACTTATAACATTTAGCCATCTGACCACAGAATTTATCTTCATCTTTGTCGGGAATTGCCTGTAAATAAATCTATCTAAACAGAAACTTTAATTATTTTATTTAATTGGCAAAGGTATGTAACACTTTTAAGTTAGATGAAATGTTATGATTCGTTGCATCTAACAAATTCATGCATTCGGAAGAAATACACTCACATAATGGTTAGTTTTGTATGAACTAAATATTAATGTATAAAGTTTTTCTGTTTAGATACAATGTTATCTAATTACCCATTTTATATTCTTAATATTATTGAAAACAAAAATGTCTATGAAATAATAATTAAATGTTTTCTTCTTACAAATGATGTGTCGGTTCTACTGCGTAAAACTCAATAAAAAAGCTTAGCTGTTTATTGTAATAACCTAGAAAAAAATAATATTTGGTAGAATTTTACGCAGTAATCATTTTTAAAGTTACTTTAAAGATGAGCCGACATTGAAAATTATTTAAATTTTGAATGCTATACAGATGTATACATTATATTGAGTTTTTTTGTTCCGTTATTTAATATTCTTGTTTTAGTTAAGTTCAATTTAAACGTTGAGCAATTGGAATTTTCTTACGACGACGTCTATGCATTTGTTGCCTCTCCCAGAATTCATAATAACGTTCTTGTTTTAACCATTCTTGGTACTTGTACCACCATTCTTCCCATTTTACATAGTCCTAAAAATAATTTAAAAAAGTATATTATTATGTGACTACCTTTTTTTTTTTGTCATACAAACCTTTAAATCTAAATCACGCAGATATCCACGATTCTTGTAGTATTCATAGCGTACGCGTACATCATCCCACGATAGCATACCCGACGGCGCAGTTGTAGCCAATTCCTCGGGAAAATGGCCAACTGGAGCTGGAGAGTACGAATACCGACGCGGCGGAGACTCCAGCCCTTCTTCGATCATCACCTTCAGTGCCCCACCAGTTGAATCTTTTGTTATGCGCATATTTTCCATATTGCTACGATCAATACTCCATTGAGCCATCTTACCGAATCTTTCGGACAGTGTTAGTCGAGTAGTTGCCGTAAATGTAGGCAATGAACTTTCACTATCCGATCCCGAATCATCGGAATCTGACGATGAGCCGCCTCGTTTTTTACGTTTTTCACCTTCAATCTTTATGCGAGAACGTACCTGTGAAAAGTTACAAATATCATTTGTAAGAAGGTTTAATGTTAATTAATATTTAATTTTAAATTACCATCTTATCAGCAGATTCCTTCTTTTTCTTCTTTGGAATCGATTGTTGAATAGGCTCTGGTGGCCTATTTTTCAAACGAGGATCTTCCGGCGGCGAGTGACGAGCTGCACGAGCCAATTGAAGAGCACTTTCCTGTGGTCTATCAATTAACATTTCCCGACTGCGTTCTCTACTAATGCGGCGAAGCTAAAAGGAAAATACAAATACATATTGTAGGGACTAGAAGAATTTATTAAGTAATCAATTAAACTTACTTTTTCTTCCCTATACTTTTCACCGCGAACCTGAGGAGGAGTTGACGGCCGTACACGAGACGAAGATGGTATTGGGTTCGGAGGGACTCCTCTGTATTGCATTGGAGGACGCGAAACTGGTGGACCTCGTGGTCCTTGTTTTGGTGGAGGCGACCGAGGGCCCCCATGAGGACGCGAACGCGACAGAGATTTTGATCTGAAAAAATACAATACAAATCAGGACAGTGTTTCTTTATTTTTTACATAAATTAAGCATACGAATTTAAAACATTAACAAGCTGAATTATGTAGATCGACGGATAAAAAGAAAAAAATTAATGACGGAGAAAAAAATATGAACCAAATGTGAAGGAACCTCAACGAACTAGACTTAGCTATCAATCAACATAGAGATAGAGTCATAACTCCTGACTGCAAGTGACTCTTTTTGTTTTTCTATTTATTACGTGGCCACAATCATACAGATTCATGTTTTAATTTTTTTCGCCGCTTAGACTGCTTTTAAATTAAACAACTTCTGCGTTCCCATAAAAAAAATCAACCACCCGTCTACAAGCGACTAAGATAGAATAAAACAAATACGCAACATTAAGAAAAACACAAATCGTACAGAAGGATAAATGTGTGCAACACGAGGTACCCGAGCGATTCCGTGTTCCCCGATCACTACATATGTTTCTCACCCACAAGCTCAAATGAACGAGTGAAAAACTAACGAGTTGCACGCAGGAGTTGCATTATTTAAAAGCAGTCCTAGCGTTTGGTCGCTCAGATGCTCTGCCACTCAATGCGTGGTCGAAGCGATATCTTCTAAGGTGCTGATTAAAAGAAGCGGGACAGAAAGACGTTTTAAGCTACGATCACGCAAGCAAACGTTTATGGGCTAATTTTGCAAAAACAGGTAAAAAGGATAAAATGTTAAATGAAGCTTCTAAGACCTACTAAAGAAAACCTTCATCAAGTGTCCTATTCAAGACGAAATCATCGTCGTAGATTTCAACGACAAGTTTTGCAAAACAGCTATGTTAGGAATGTTGTAAGATATTTCACAATAACATTGCGAGAACGGACAAAGCCTGATTGACTGCGCTGAGTAGAAACATCAAAAGCTAGCAAGCGATCTCCATTCCAGATTTTAAAAGGGCACATCGTGTTCGCCGGATTTATCAACCATCAACCGGATTGACCATATAAAACAAGTTTCTGGCCTTCTGTTTTTCCAACCAAGTTACGATTTAACGGTGATGGTAGATAAAATGCTGTCAGACTCAATTTCCGCCTCGACCATGAGAAACTAACAATAATCAGCAGCTCCTGGAGCTGATGGCTTGTCAGCTGATCTGTTCAAAGCCGCCAGAGATGATTTTGTAAAGCTGGATTTAGACTTTTGGACTATAGTTGTGGTTGTCGGTGTACGTTCTTTGCCGTGAGCGGAACAACGATAGTGAAAATACTGTAAATGATAAAACCGAACAACGAATTAAGAACGATCAAGTTCAAAGTGGCTTTGAATTTTCGGCGTTCGTTGTTAGGTCCTCGGTGTTGTTGCCCGAACAACAAAGAACGTGGGTGTAAATAGTTTTGTTCGTTGAATTTTACCCAGGGTCGAAGAGTTTTTTGGTAGGTTTTGTGTTGTTGACAAAAAGAAAGAAACAAAAAATATTTTTTTCCGAAACTAAAACTGGAAATTTGTTGCTTTTGGTACATTCCAAAACATAAAACAATTATATTTTGTTTTATTTGTGTTTTCTATTTATTTTCATTAAAATAAATCTATTATTTCTTTTCTTTATATTGCAAAAGCAAAATAAAATATTTAATTGTAAACATATGTTTGAAAACACACGTCAATTTGTTTATCTCAACTCGCTCCAGCAAAATACCTATATCTACTTCAAGGCGAATTGAGGGCGACCCCAGGTTTAAAAAAACAGAGAACTTGTTACCCAGGGCGAGTTGAGGTTTTTCAAAAAAAAAAAAAAAAAACGCTTTGGGGCGACCCCAGAGCTCAACGAACACAAATAATGTGAATAATAGTTAATAGAACATTGTTTTGCAGTGGCGTTAAGCAAATTATCTGTTTTGTGTTTAAGAACGAACTGGATGAAATAGCAGATTAATGTAAATGCTTCTCCGTTGTTTGTTGTTTTGCCAAAGAATCGTGTGCCTTATTTTCAAAAAAGGAAGCCTAATTGTATTATTAATTGCAGAATAGGAGGAAAGCGTAGTAGGTGGCGCAAACAAGTTGAACTGGAGACAGCTAGACTGCTAGAACAAACAAAATGTCAACGATGTGTTTGTCAGTATTTAAGCAAAAGTAAGCAATTTTTCTAGTGGTAAATAAAGGTAAACAAAATTATTGGTTGTCACAAAGAAATTCTAAATTTTAGAGAAATCTATGTCTAAATGCAATAAGGGACAACGGTAATGCCGATGAAGTAAAAGACTTTGTTATGAAATTAAACGAAAGTGGTACTTTGTTACTTTTTGCTGTTTCTTTGTGCGTACAAAGCAACTGAATAGCAAAGCATGGACAATATCAAAGTCAAAGTAGTTAGTTGAGTTAGTTGATTTTTGATGTTGTTACATGAATGGTAATGCTTGAAATTGTTTAGATTTCAAAATGGCTAGTGCAAGTGTATTTTTTGGAGAAACACGTTCGCGCACAATAATTTGTTATGATATCTAATATTATCACTTGCATTTTATAATTTCTTTTTCTTTTTAAAGTGGGGCTCCAAAAATGCAGCAACGGAGATAATCGTGTTTAAAGAATGCTCGTCCATAGAAAAGCTCCAGGGCGGAAGCAACATTTTATCATTTTCTGATTTATTTATAAGCTAAAATTTGTTGCACTAATTTTGTACCGATGATGACTTCAAAATTGAAAAAAACTTTTGCTCTCGAAGCCTCAAATGGAAATGTACTGTTTGTATTCATCGAACAAATAATGAGATCATAAGAGAGCCAGCGCAGAGCAGTGCAAACAGCTATGAAATGTCAGATCAAGTATAGAGCAGCTCACTGAACAGGGCTAATGAGTAAGAGTAAATTGAAGATAACTTATGATTGAATAATGATAGTCAAAGAATTGTAATTGTACCTATTTAACATTAAAAATTCTTACCTTGAATACTGACGATGGTGTTTCGGTGAACAAACCGAACAGGAATCGTCTGAGCAACTGCTTACCGAACTATTTGACCGCGACCGACACGAGTTCTGAAAAAAAAGAAAGAAAATAAAGTTATTAATTTATCATTAAGCTCAAATTAAATCTATAACTTACCCTCGGAGGAGGAGACGGAGGTCTTTTCGAACGCGGCAAAATCTGACCTCTTTTATTTGGCGGCATCGAACTAGCTCCACCTGGGGAGTGACGCCTAACCGGAGGCATACCACCCGGTGATCGACGACGACCCATAGGAGAACGCGGCGATTTACCACGACGCGCATTACCTACCGGCTCAGGCGGCGAACGAGGACGCGGTCCAGGACCCGGCCTTCGACCACCCATATCAGGAGGTGAACGCGGCGGCAATAATCTCCTTCCCGGTTCAGGAGAACGCGGACGACGATCCATGGGTGACGGTGATATACGACGCCCGTGTTCATTTGGCGTCCGACGACGCATTTGTGGTGACAATGGCGGTGATTTACGCAAACGAGAACGACTGCGACTACGAGGCGAACGCGACTGACGATGATATAACCCGCCACCGCCACCGCCGCCGCCACCACCACGTCCATTGAGGCCTATCGGTCCTCCGCCTCCACCACCACCGCCGACGCCGCTAGGACCTGCACCGCTAGCATTATAACGAAAATTTCCTTCTCGATCACTCTCTCCCGAACTGCTCTCGCCTTGAATATACATTTTCTTGTAACCAGAGTGACGCCAACGATTCGGGTCTTTCTCTTCTACCTCCAACAGCTTCTTGTCCCAGTAGTCGTTGGTATTGGCTCGTGCTTTCTTCATTACGTTGTCGATTTCACGACGCTTCCCAGCTGGTAAACTTGGATCTAAAGATTTTAAGGGGTCACATCAACAAAATATTATGATTTAAGAGAGCAATATGAATATCAAGGAGGAAAAGAAGAATAGAGCAAGTTAGGGAGCAACTCATAATGTTGTGCCAGCCGACACAGAGCGCATAAAGACGGAATAAATGCTTTGAATAACGTAAAGTCAGTTGAAAAGATGCAATGAATCTTAATTTTTTGAGCTTCTCCAAATAAATTAAGTTCCGGCAGAAATGGACAGAGGATCAAAGATAAACGTGGTAAAAACAACCTAAACTATAAATAGAAAAAAAGAACTCATTTTTAAGACATCACAATTGCGGCAACTGTAACGGTCCTTGGGGTAGGTACCTGTAATTCTGGCAATAGCGGGTTGCCTATCCATCCGTAGTTTAGGATTGACGTCCCGTCGCCTAGACATAGACATTTCCTCCCTCCTCCGCGAAGTCGGACAGGAGTTAAGGGATTTTTTTTTCAGCGGCGGCGTTCGGCAAACTATTTTGGGACGCGACAAGCGAGTGGTTGAGTCAAGAAGTCAAAGGTTTGCTTTGCCACGGATGAGTGGTCTAATGTTCGTTATAGCGCTTGTGCTCCACTTTCAAACGGAACCCGACAGATCTTTTTAACTTCGCGATTCTTGACCCAATATTATTTAGAACAATAACGAGTTCCTTTGTTAGCTGTAATATAGTTTTGTTAGTTTTTAATTATAGATTAATAAATTTAAAAAAAAAAACTAAAGACCGATTATTACAAAAATAAATATGATATGTAATTTATTATGTTCGTCTGTTTATCTATTTCCATTTTAAAATAATTGTTTTTTGATTTCTAAATGCCTTTGCAATATTTAATGCATTTTTAAATTAAAATAATCACTTTTTTCGTAAACGACCGAGGAGAGGAAACAAAAAGCACATTCAACGCCGAAGCATTTTTCTTTTCAGATAGAATAATCACATTTCGCGAACAGAAAAACACAAATTAAATATACGTACTTGTATTAAATAAAATGCTTAACAAGATTTTTGTAATTATTTAATGCTGTGCTTTATTTAAAGCTGTTAATAATTATAAGATAATGACAACGTATGCTGGATTTTGGATTAATTTTCTTAACAGAAAATAATGGCGGCCATTTGTGAAGAAAAATGTACCTTGTGAAAGAAAAAATAAACGAAGCGATGTGGTATGGGTTGAATTTGTGTTGAATGACATCCACAAAATATTTTGACACAATCTAAGTGATGCCAAAATTACGTTTTATATGATGACTTGAAAATTCAATAAACGATATCCTGGTGACACGAAAAACAAGCTTTCAACAACTTGAAGGTTAAATTAATTTATCATGTATGAAAATAAATTTTGTATCGATTGGTTTATAGGTAGGTACTAAAACCAAACGAAATAATAACTTTCTCCTGCATACATTTTTATGTGTTTTTCTTTATGTCTTTTGCCTTTATTAACTTAAGATAAAAAACGAGACAGTACTGTTTATTTCCAAGGAATTCAACATAAGATTTTACATGTTTTTTAATCACAAGGAAAAAAAAAGTTTATATATATGTCATCGATTCGGGATCGAATGGGGGAAATGATTGGTTTAACCGTAATGAAGTATAGATGGCGCTGGATGTGAGCTAAAGAAATATTCTTCATTAAACTTGGTCGCACTGCTATGGGCAGTGTTCGAAAATGAACACGCATATACATATGTTTAGAAATTAAAATATGTTTTTTCCAGTTATCAAGAAAACAAAAATATTTTCTGACCGCTGTGGATACGATGGATATAAAAGGGATGCATCGTATGATCTTTTACTTCTAACGAAAAAGTTAAAAATTGTATAAACAATAAAAAAAAACAAAACCATTAAAATGTTTACTGCTTACAGACAGAGACAAACAGTGCGCAAATGTCATTTTGATACGCCATTTTGTTGTTTGGGTGCTTCTCAGACTGTGGAGGATAGACGACACGACTAAATAGTACAATGGTGGTGTTAAGCGAAGCAAACTTTTGAAGACGTTGTTCACGACGATCGTTTCGACGACGATCGTCTAAAAAGTTACGCGATGAGAGCCACAATTTTCTCATTTCCCAATTTTGCGATTTCCTAGAATATAATAAAAATTATAATAATAATGTGATAACCATGTAATAACCAATAACAAATCGCTAACTATGCGTTTATAAACACTCGGTTTAAATTTTAAAGAGCAGTTAATTTGTTTGCTTACCAATAACCAAGTTGAACACGTCTTTTACTAACCGCGCCGGCCGCTCTGTTACTAAATCTATTACATTCGCTATCATTTCGATATCGAATGAAAGAATACAAGATTGCAACACTTTGGCATTTTCACTTTGTTGTTGTTGTTGCACTTGTGACGTAATTTTCACTTGTGACGTAAGCAACGTACTGGCACATCAATTTTACTCATAGGTTTGGTTAAAGTCATTACTAGATTTGGAAATTTAATTGTTTTTCAGTTTGTGCTTACGTCACAAGTGACAAAAACACCAACAAAAAGCTGAAAAAAATCCATTGTGGTAATCTTGTATTCTTTCATTCATGGGTGAATATTTTCTCATAATTTCGTATAGTCGCCTCTTTGACTGGTAAACGCAACCAAATTTCACATGTATTTGACTGGCTGTAAAATTTACGTACGTAAACTGCGCTATGAAGCGCTCTTTACGTACGGCGGCGAAAGTGAACGAAAAAAAAGTAGTTTGGCAGGTAATTTGACAATGTCAGCAAATATTGTTAGCTTTTTCAAAATGAAGAAATTAAGAAATTGAAATTTACCATCAAGTTTTTCGTCTGGTAACTAACCTCACACCCATATGGCTATTGTCTGCTGCATTGACCGTATATAGTAATGTGATAGGAATAAGCAAGACTGCTTTAGCAGTAATAAAAAGTACATAAAGATAATGAAGTAAACCAAAGAACAAATCAAATCTACATCAAAATGAAGTCAAACCTTTTTTCACTGACTTGTTATAAAAATAATAGCGAGTGAAAGGTTCGTCGCCTATGAAATCTCGTCCATGCAAAAATGACAAACATAGTTTTTCCATTACTCAGAGATGAAGGAATTTAAAGTGGAATAGATTTTCTAGAAGAATACGAATATCAGCATATGAATTTACTTTTTTTTTATATCGATTGGGGTCGATCGTCGATTGTCTTTGCCCTGGACCTTATGATTTCCATGTCATGTCAATTGGCATAATACGATTTTTTTTAATGACTGCACTGGCAAAAAAAAGACGACAATCTTAAAACTTAAATAAATAACTGACTTTATCGTTTTTCTGGAGTTTTTTTTTATAAAACGACAAAATATTTTTATAATGCAATAAATTAAATGAAAACAATATTTTTTTAGTAACAATATATTTGAAAGTTTTACCGAATTAGAAGATCAGAGGAAGCTTTTCTCTTCAAAAATACGGAATGGTTTCGTCATTTACAAGGGAGAGGCTATGAACAACACGTCCAAAAACAGTATTAGATATTATACGACTTTCTAATAAAATCGCAAGTAAGAACACATAAGGGCAGGGCACCTAGCTCGCATGAGCGAATAGAAACCTGCTCGAAAAGTTCTTTCTATGGCAGACGGCTGGAAAGATGGCGAAGACAAGGACGCCCAGAGCCTTGGGGTGCGCAACTGGATAGTGTCGGCCATCGACACCGGAATAGTTGGAGAGACTTGTTGAAGGAGGCCAGGACCGGACCCCAGTTGTCAAGCCGATGACGATGATGATGAAGAACACATAATTCTTGCTGATATAGCTAAGATAACTGCTGCTACAAACTATTGTAACAAAAAAAAGCAGAATTTCGTTAGACATGAACAAAGCTAAACAGAAGTGAACTCGACATTCATAATCTTAAGGTGTTAGCAAAACTTTGCTTCGAGCAATGGCTCTATTATTTAACTGGTTTCTAAGCAAAAATAAAAAAAAAAAAAAATACAGCGATTAGAAGAAATAGAGAATTCTACTTTTGAGTCAAAGCTGAAGTCGCTATCCCCTCAACCCTCGTTTAACACTAAGCCCACCGAAGATAACAAATTGGGGAACATTAATATTTTGCCTTGTTCTTTTGTTATGTCAATATTATAATTCCACATGCCACCCTTTGTGCAGAAATTCGCAGGATTTATTGAAATGAATGGCGTTTGTCATCATTCATTTCCCCAAGAAAAATTACACCTCTAAAGAAAATGTCCAGGTTCTTTAAATATAAAACACAGTATATATTTTTCACAGTGTATCGTGTTTTTTCTTAGACTGAGAATGCTGGCAGAATGAGTATTTTGAACTTTTTAGATTTGTTCTTATTGTTTTTGTATTCAGTTTTCAATATCAAAGACCGTTATTCTGGTTAAGAAATGTAGTTAATTAACTTTTTTTGTTCAATAAACATGCCCCTGCAGGAGCGGATTACTAAACCTAAACAATATGTACTTTAGAACTCATAGAATTGATTGAACACATTTAACTATTTCCATTTTAACTCAAAATCTCGATACAGCTGTATGTATGTATAATGTTCGTAACAAGACCCAAACTAAGTTAAACGGTGTTAAGGCGATGATGGCTTAAAAACTGGAACATTATATGGCGCTCTGGCTCTACAACTTTCTATTTTTAACGAGCGGGGAAACACAGCTTTGCGCTAGATATTTATTTATACCGGATGGGAAGGCACAAAAGGTTTTTTTTACCATTTTTTGTATTTCGTCTAAACCCAGCCAGCAATCGCTACTATTAGTGCCTGGTAAAGAGAAAGCCTTGGAAATTTAGTATTTATTCAAAAAATTAAATACTCGAAAGAATTATCAATTAAAGTATAAATAAAATATTCATCGTGATACTAAAAAAAAATGGTACACTGTGGCACATGAGTGACAAAAATATTAAATTAAGTTAAAAATGTAGCGTAGGAAACAAAGTGTGTTCGATGTGAGCTATAGGAATGACTATGTAAAAGGCATCCTTTTGGGCACTGCAATTTTACAACGCGTACTGGTTTTTGGTACTTGAAACAAGTGTGAGAAGTATTGCGTGCCAAAATGAACGTCATACTCTTGAAGATCGTCAATGTAAAATCCAATTGTAAGTGTCAACATACATTTTCTGCAGAAAAAAGTAACCTACATTTTTTCTTAGACAAAAAGTTCATCGCCTGAAATTTGTGCAACAGGTATAAATTTACTATGCCGATAAATTTTACTACTTCAATAACTTAAATAGTTTTAAGAGTATTTTTGTGCAACCGAATTTTCGAATGTTCTCTTACTCCAAACAGTATTGAATATTTCAATAAAGTTTTGAAAGAATCTTTTAAATTAAACGACATTTATATGTTTTTTTTTTTTTTTGGTTCATTTTTTAAAAATTATAAGAATTTTGTACATAAGACAGTATACAATTGAATGGTTCACATAAAATTTCAACAAAAATATATTTTTCATCGCGGATATAGGAAGGGCTCTCATTTTAATTTCAAAATGTTGTAAATACCACTTTTTCGATCCGGATATGTTCAATAGTTTTTCTATAGTATAAAAATGATGATCTCTAGGGTATGAATTCGTATCCTAAGGATTAAGTTAGTGCACATTTTTTTCCCATTTTTTCATATTATTTTCTTTGTAATGGGACAATAAAATCCATTATGAAAGGAGCACTTTGTTATTCCTTTATTTTTAGATTGCAAATGGATTTCAGTTGGCCATATAATTATATTATTGATTTTATATTTAAGAATCAAAAGTAATTAACACTCTTAAAATAGAAGTCTGGGATGATTTTTGAATGAATATTACAAAGAAAGTCTGGCCAATAGATTTTGCTCAATATATATTAGGGGATGTAAATAATTAATTGGCATATCATTCTTAAGATATTTAGTATCATTATCAATTGTTTTAATTACATGATGCATTACATTAGATACAAACAAATAATTACAATATATTCAAAAATGTATAGTTTCATTAAATATTTTTTCTAAATAGTATGCTTTTGTATTGTTCTTTAATAAAATGATTGGGGTTTAGTTCTTTAGCATAAACTTCTAAGTTTTCTTCTGAGTCTGGATGAACTTCATTCTCGTCTAAAAGTAATTTAACAGACGGGATAGGTTGAAACTTAAACGGTTGCACACGATTTCTTTTATAAATTCCCCTTAAACGTTCAGGCAGACCATGAAGTTTTGTTCTAACTTTTCTGGGGTCTATGCTCATAATAGGAAAATTCACTAATGGAGGAGGTTTGAGCTGATTATGAAGTAATGGCGTTTCAAGGTCCTTAAACCTTGGCACGCCACTACCGAATACAACTTTCTTGTTATCACGTAATTGTCGGCGAGTACTTATCTTTACTAAGCAATTGAATCGCAGTACATTCGGTGATTTAATAGAGTCTTCTGTCCTTTTGGACAAAAGATTACGATCTGGATTTGTGATCATCTTAATATATTCAAAACTTGGAAACATTCGAACATCATGGCTAGTTCGGTGGGTTTTCTTTTTGGAAATTAACTTTTTCGAACGTATTATTGAACTCCGAAAAAGTCTGGTGAATCCAAAGCCAAATATATGACGCCGAATATGAGAATTCGGATATTGGTGAGAAATATTAAGTTTTTGGTAGTTCAGCCTGCGGTAGTGAAATCTTTTTTGAATTTCGATTGTTAGTCTAGTACGAAGGGATAATTCATCGTCTAAGAGTTCATATCGCCCTGGACCCGGAGCAAATGAAGAGTTTCCCAAAAGTTGCAATCTTGTATTTTCAGGAACGCAAGAATATCGGAGGAACTTATAAGGTGCAACATTTTTCTTGCAGTTTCTTGGAAGTCTGAAAAACTATATGTAAAATATATGCATTTTGAAAAACTGAAATAATTATTACGTTGTTTTTTCAAATATTCCAATAAAATATTTTGTTGGACCTGGATCCTTTTGGTTTCGACTACATAACACAGGATTACTTATCATGAACCTCGTTGTGGGTTGACGATTTCTTGGATCTTGAAGATGCAAAGATAAAAAAACGATCTGCTAAATTATATCATTTTAAAATTTTACCTGTTAAAAATTTTCCTTTGTGTCGATTGCATTGTTTTTTTGACTTCTCAAAAAAGTTTTTAGAAATTTCATAAAATATTGTTTGATTTTGATATTTGACATTTGAATTTTTTTTAACACGTGGTATTCCTTTTGACCATTGAATGCCTTGTTTTTTACGGTGAAACTCATTTTGAATTGTATATCTATTAGGTGCCAATTGCCAAGATTTCTCAGTAACATTTCTTCTTTTTGTTTTAAAAGAGGGTGAATCCAAATTATTTTTATTTTCCTTGTCAAAGTCTTCAATTTCCCCACAATTTTCAACATCTTCATTATCTAAATTTAAGAGGTTGGATAATAAATAAAAGATTGAACGGTTATGAATTTTATATATGTATATATAAATATACCTTCATAACATCGAACATAGTTTTTAACATTTTTGGATATGTAGTTGAGAACTTTAGAAAAATGATTTAATTTGATTCGATTTCCTGTAAAAAATAATTGTATTAAATATTTACATACATATGTATGTATGTATGTACATATGTACATATGTAAAGTACAATTAAGTTACTCACGAGATGCCAAGAAAATTGGTAAGTACAAATTTGTTGAATTAAGATAATTTTTTGAATCCATGGTTTTTAACCATCAATCAATTCTAAAGAAAAATACAAAAATTTAACAAAAATAAATTTGTTGACAGAAACTTTTCAATTGTTTTTATATTTTAGAGATTAATTTCCGTCAAACTTATCGAAAGTACATTATGTTGACCTGCCTAATTTTTTTTCAGTTGCTTCAATTTCACTCACAAAAAAAAAATTAATTCAAAGAAATTACCGTCGGCATCAAATCCCTAAATAAAATTTTATCAAAATTGGTCGTATTTTTTTGCGAGAATAATAAAATTTTCGTTTTTACCAAATTTTTAGAAGCGACCTTGGAAGCTTTACAAATTAGTTCTGGTTATATGTTAGAATGTCCTTTAACATTATTCATTATTCAATTTTATGGCAATTTTTTGCAAAAAAAAAACGGTGGTCAGGGGAGAATTTCAATTGTTTTATTTTTTATACTAGTTCTTATTTTGTTTATTTTTCGTATGTATATTTTCGTTCTATACTTTCATTCTAGCCGTTATTTATTTTTACAACTCGGTTTAAAAAAATTCTTACTCGACATAAATGAACAAATAAACTTGGGGAAATAAAAGATTCTTTCGCGTAAAAATGTCTAAACGAACTGGCTACCACGACTTTCTGATACTAACTAACTACAACTCTGTCTTCGATTTCGTCCTTGAAAATTTTGTCGTCTTCCATTCTCGTCTTGTTTTGTACCGTTCTTTGTTTGTTTGTGTAAGTTAAGTTTATGTCGTCTGCCTGTATAGTAAGTGAACGTCGTTTTGTTGTGTCAGTACCTACGGTAGCATTATCTTGGGTCTAATTGACTCTGAAAGTGCTTTTAAAATAGGTTTTTATAGCGTCAATATCGCCGTTAAAAAGTTATGTATGTTGGATCATCGATTTAAGATTGCATAGCAAAACCCTCAGCGAAACCCGTTAAAATGCATCATCTTCTTCTAAGTGGAATGTCATACAAAATAAAAAAATAGTTTTCTCAAACAAGGGTCTTACCAATATTTAAAAAAAAAACAAAAAAAAAAATAAAAAATTAATTTGTGAAAACAACTTTCTAATTTTTCATTTCATTTTGAATTTTGAAAAATTCTCTCACGTGAAATTTCAAAAAATTTCTTATAATTATAACATTTAGCCATCTGACCACAGATAGAAGTTATCGATATTTTTGAAGTGAAAAGTTGTGCGTTTTCAGCTTTGTTATTCCACTTCGATCGGGAGTAATATGTATGTTTATGATCATATTAATTTAATTATTCGATGTTAAATAATCGAATGTTTATGAACGCAACTTTATGGAGTTATGTTTACAAAGGAGTATAAATTAAACTTATTGATTTTTACACCTTTGTAATCAAAACTCGCTGAAGATGGGCTCTCAATATTAAGAACCCGAAGTGCGTACGATTTGTAATGAAAAATATTAAGAAACTAAATTTCAACTTTGTTTTAAATAATTTTATCGATAGTTTGCGGTCAATAAGAAATAAAAACTTTTTCACATTTTTTTTAAAAACTATTATCTAAATTTTTGCTTTCAGTATATTAATTAGGATTTGCAGAGCTTTTAAAATATTTTATTTATTAAAAATCGGTGCAGATGTTTAATGTTAGTCGGATTAAAAAAAAAGCACGACTGTGTCGCACGAACTTGCCCTTGTAGCAAACTATGGGATTGAGAAAATTTCATTTAATGAATTATATTATATAATTGTATTGAAAGGTGGAAAATGGCTTAAATATAAAATAAAGTTCTATGGTAGCTATCAATAAATGGCTGCAAGGCAAATACTTCATCTTGTGTTTAATGATTAAATTAAATACCGTAGTAAATTTCAATCAAATCGGTTCAGCCAATATCAATTTATGACCATATTTTTGAAAAACGTTAATACCAAATCCCCGTTATGTTCATTTCTAGCAAAAAAAAAACCTGAAATGCAGTTATATTTGGACGACTAAAAATACTTAGTGTTAAGATTCATAAAAATCGTTAGAGCCGTTTCCGAAAAATTTAGAAAACTTAAACCGTTATAGCCGGGCTAAAACAAAAGTTCGAATTTCTTCTCTAGGGAATTACTTAAAAGTAATACACGAAGTTTGAAAAAAAAATCCGACCAACCGTTCAGGCTGTAGATCGGGCACAGATAACCGCACATCCCCACATCCGCACATATCAATACGACGAACGGCATGACGAAACCTACTTTTTTGGGCTTCTCTATCATCGTAATGTCATGTTTGATTAAAACCTCGAATTTTTTTTTCATACGGAACCAATACTTGTAAGAAGTCTATGGCAGGTACGCGTTAATAAGAAAAAAAAAAACACCGTCGGTAACATATAATCATTGTCATCAGCAAAATAGAATAAGGTCGTGTGTTTTAGTTTTTTGTTTCAAAAACACTTCCCCAAAAGTTTCGGTTGCAGTATTAATCAAGCTATTAAGAGCCTTGAGAAAATTCAATTTCGTCAAAATCGGTGTTGCCGCTTATGAGATAGTCGGACAAATAAGGTTCTATGACAATAAATGTTTTTTGCTTTCTGACAAAAATAAAGGGCACGACTGGGTCGCACAAACTTGATCTTGTGTCAAATTATCTTTGTGTTAACGACTGGGAAATTCGCCGACTTTTTACCGTTAACAACAAAGTACTAATATAAAATTTTATTAATATTGATCGGATTATTTTTGACAAAAACGGATTTCAAGAAACTAACTTTTTAGAAAAACTTTTTTCCAAAATTTTTTCATGCAATAGATATTAATAAAGTTTAAGCGTACTTTTAGATTATGACATTTTGTCAAAATCGGTTCAGCCGTTTAAAAGATAATCGCTATCGAAAAAGTACCGTTCTATGGCAGGTACCGTTAATAAGCTTTTCCGGAAAAAAAATTTAGATGAAAGACTTTTTCACCCATATAAATTTAAAAAAAAAATATCGGATCTTGAGTTTCGTCAAAATCGGTTTAGCCGTTTAAGAGATAATCGCTATCAAAAAAGGTACCGTTAATAAGTTGCTCCGGAAAAAATGTTAGATGAAAGATATCATAATTGACAACGAATCACTCATATAAAATTTTATGAAAATCGATTGTATTTTTTTCGCGAAATTTTGAATTATCGAAATTGAAAAAAAAACGTATTTTGGGAAATTTTTCAGAATGTTTCATTTAACGCTTTTTACGCATAGGTAGGTAAATATGAAATTTCTTTGAAATATCTAGAAAAATAAGGTCTTTTATTACTGATATTATGGCAGGAACAAGTTATTTTTAGACCCAGAATATTAAATAAAAATCGTTTACTTACATCATCCTAAAACACTATATAACCAAGTTTAAAGTAGAACAGCACGTTAAGGCTTTAAAAGACTGAACAGACAAACATAATTCCAAATTGTTCGTCTTCTCTACCATAACAATATCAAGTTTGCCTTATAAGTTCCTATATAAGTGCAAGTAAAAATTAAGAATAAAAAAGAATTTAATAAGATTCCATTGTGACTTCTTGCTTTTGTTAGACAAATTGCTTTGTGAAAAACAAACTTCAATCCATGGCAATCTTTTTCATTTCCTGGATATCTAACATCCACACTGTACATTTAGTATACGCACTGCACACACTAACAATCTATTTTTCGTTATCTTTTTGTTTGATGATAGCTTAAAGCATCTACATCAACACCAATCACCCAAACCTTGGATTTCCGTTGGTTTCAAGATTTCATATTCCACTTTGATCCTTGTGGTGTCGATGGCCATCATATAGTCGTCATTAAGCAAATAAAATTAAAAGTTTTCAATTTGTATTAATGAGTTCTGGCGCTTGGGAAACACACAGAAAAGAATAAGAGTCGACCTGGAACCCAGCATCCCAAACAAAAATGGCCGATATAGCCACAGGAAAGGAGACTTCCAAACGCACCATCATCTTCATTGGAACTAAAGAAAGTTTTTTTTTTTTTGTTGTGTGAACTGTACAAATGGGAAATTACACATAGACGATAAAAATCAATCGTCACGTATGAAAAGGATGTTGCTTTTGCTCACTTTGACTGCAACTAGAATGGGGAGAAGGAAATTCATTTTCAAATTCCCATCAAGCTTGATTGATTACGTGATGGTAAAAGTTTACCAATTGATGGTCATCTCTAGAACTGCTAAATCTATTGAAAACAAAATATAAAGGTCCCCTTTTAGTATTGAAACGAAAATAAATAAAGATCATGTTTTAGTTGTGTGCGTTGGTTTAATAAAAGTATAGCTAAACATGAACTGTATTAAAAATATATGAAGGAAATGCGTTAAATTTTTTCAACGCTTAACTGGTGAAATCTTAATGTTTTTGTACTTTTCTTAAATTGCTTAAATGGACGTAGAGGAGAGTTTTTTTTTTGATGAAAAAAAAAAGAAAAACTAATGCCAGATCTTGCACCATAAGGATAAGCTCTCAGATAATTAGAACCATTCGGGTTCGTCCTACCTTATGTGAGCTCACATTTTCTTCAATCCACTGATCCACCAACACTTTGTTTTCCTTTTTAAGAAAGCTTAGAAATAGATCTACAGATAATTTAGTATACAAATTGTCCGCGACGTACTGCGCCTTATTACATCTTTTGTGTACTTAATAAAAGTTGTTCAAAAATAACGAATACGCCCGTAGTGTTCGCGACTCATGTAACCAGGTATTTTTTTGAAGAAAAGGATCTGCAAAGCACTATAAAATAAAGTTTGAAGTTATATATATACATGATTCACAAAATAAATTGATCAACAATCAACAATTGACAAAATATCTGAGAGAATATTTGTTAGTAGTTAAATGAACATAACGTGATGGTGTGTTAGTTAAACTCCTTCCTACTTTTCCTTCTCCTTCCTTGGAATTAATGACTGAGTGTTTGAAAGGAGGACATCAAAGTAAATATTTTAAGTACAGATAAACTACTACTACTCAATAGAACATACGAAAACAATTTCATAAAGTATCCCTAATACAAAGCTTTTACGGTTAGCTGCAAATATATCCTCAAGAGAACGAATCCATAGAGCACTTTCTGTTCATTTGCTCGAGCATTTGCTCTGGCTAGACTTCGCTCTTAAGTGTTTGGACATCTATTTCTCGACAACCTCAACCTACTGTCAAATAAGAAGATTAAAGATAGTGGCGCAAAATTATAGTTGCCTCGTTTTAAATCAGTTAAGTTAATCCTAACAAACATTAACTTAACATTATCACCAGGTGATAAGTTTTTATCATATTATAAACAATTTATGGACTTTCCATTAATGACTTCCAGTGAGAGATTTTGTTGTTGGAATTAAAAAATGTTTGTGTGTAGTTTCGTTCTCTATCGAGAGAGTGGGTAGTTTTTCTGTCAAAAAAATAGACTTGGATCTAAAAAGCTAAAATGGATATTTCCTGGTTTTAAAATATTAAGAAACTAAACGAAGACTTAACCTCCATGTAGAGTGAGGACTGATTGTTGTATTCCCTAATTTAGATTTTCTATAAACACACTGACGCAAAATTATAGTCGATTTAATTTGAAACTAAAAGCAATTTAATGTGAAACTTGGTTAAAAATACGTTTTTCCGTATTATCCTCAAAGAGAGTAAGGGAATACAAGGAAAAATAGTTGAACACGAAAAATGCTGCCAGCTTATTTTAATAAAATCTTGCTAAACGGCGTTCAACTGAACTGAAGAACATATTTCAATGTGAAACCGGACGAGTTGAATGAAAAATATAAACTCCGTTTAATGCTCAATAAAGCAAGTATTGGTTTCGTGTGATCGAGGTTTTAATCAAACCTGACATTACGATGATAGAGAAGTCCAAAAAAGTAGGTTTCGTCATGCCGTCCGTCGGACTGTCTGTGCGGATATGTGGATGTGCGTATGTGCGGATGTTCGGTTGTATGTTCAACGAGCAACAGCCTAAACTGTTAGACGGATTTTCTTAAACTTCGTGTCTAATACTTTTTGGTGATTCCCTAGAGGACAAATTTGAATTTTTGTTTTAGCCCTGCTATTACTGGCACTTCCCATAGTACGGTTTTATTTTTTCCAATTTTTTCCGAAAACGGCTCTAACGATTTTGAAAAACTTTTTGGACTTTGTATTTGGAGTGCTTTTACTGTAACTACATTTCAGGTTTTTGGCTAAATATGCACATAACGGAGATTTGGTGTTAACGGTTTTTACAAATTTGATCATAACTTGATAACGGCTTATCATATTCCTTTGAAATTTGGTACAGATTTCAAATTCGACATTTAACACAAGATGACATTCGAAGTTTTTTTTGATAAACGACCGTCTAATGATAACTACCAATGCCATACAACTTGATCTCACGTTTAAGCCATTTTCTGATATTTTACAAACTTTCTTCAAAATTTAATAAATTAAAATTTTTGTAGTCCCATAGATTGATACAAGAGCAAGTTCGTGCGACCCAGTCGCGCATTTCATTTTTTGACTTTCAATAATGTTAGAGGATATTCTAACATATAACTACAACTAATTTGTACCACTTAAAGCTTTCAAAAATAAATTGAAGAAATTTTGAGCATTTTGTTCCACTTTTCCACTAGAATCACTCATGTATTGTATTTTTTAAGCGATGTTGGAGTTCATAGGTTTTTTTTGTTATAAACGACAGGAGGGTTTCTGGTAGAAAGCGTTAAAAGAATAAGAAGTATAACATCATTTATAACATGGGAAATATTTTTTCCTCGAACACACTGACCTCGATTTGGACATGCCATTAATTTTTGATATAAATCAATTTAATATTTTATTTAGCTTTTTAATTCATTTATTTTCTGTTTGAATTTACATTTTCTCTACACAAGAAAAAAAGATCGTCCTAGAATAAAATTGATATTACTGAATAAATTTATCTCAATATTTTCATAATATTTGTAACTTTATAGAATTATTTGAATATAAAATATAACAATATTCTAAAATACAAAGCAACATTTTTCTTTTCTTGCGTCAATCAATTCGATATGCAAATTTAATAGAGAAAATATCTTTAATCAGCTAAGTGGAAACGGAAAACTTTTTTTTTTTCATGTTTTTCTTTCGCTTCTCTGCACCATCATCATTCTCATCGTCATGATCACCATCATCGTTTTGCGTTGTCGTCGTTGCTCCATCCTTCAGAACAAGAAGTTATGTCTTCCAAAAACCCATGCCGGTGTGCTTAAATGAAATCTGCATATTTTTCATTTATATGAAATAGCCAGAGTGAGGTTCCCTTCCCCACTTTGGTCGATATGAATCACTTAAATAAACGAAACTTAATCAAATATTCACAAGGATGTATAAGGAAGTATATACGAGTTTCTTTAACCCTTTTCATCTCAAACCATTATACGCTTCACACGAATTCATTTGTGCACTTCATTCTTATAAAAGTAATCCAATTGCAACAACCAACCGCCTTCACAGAAATCAAAACTCTTCATACACAGCAAAGGCTCATTGTCTCTATCTCCCCTTAACCTTTCCACATTTTGACATTTCCGCCCTAAAGGACGACCGCCTCGCTTCGACTATAGAAAGAAAGGATTCTGTTGATGTGACATGACATAATGGCAATAAAACGAACAAGGGAACCTTATACCATAATAAAAAAAAGGACGACTATGAGAAAATGACAAAGATGTATGTAGTTGGGTTCATCACAGAAACTTTACGGCAAACTTTTTAAACAAACAGAACTGTGGTTTACTTAAGAATAAGACATGAAATATATGTTTGATTGATGTTGAGTCTGGAAATGAAAATGGTAATGAAGACATTCATCATCAAAGCGGCCTTAAAGTTGGTACATATTCCTAGAGCTATAGAGAAGAATATAGAATGGAAAAATACATATAGACGGAATCATCGTTTTTAGTCCGGAGAATCAAAACTTCTGTTTTCATAGGCTGGAGGAAGCCGTTTGGGTTTGTTTTAACTTCTTCAACAAGGAAAAAGAACGAAGAGGCATGCAGCAGCAACTATGAAGAAAATTTACATATCCTTGAGATATTATTTAGTTGTTCTGATGAGGGAACATTTAGATTTACAAAAATAAAACAAAAAAAAAAAAAAAAAAAATATCTCTTGTTTGTTGACCAAGTTTTGGATATTAATTTTCCAAAAATTAAGGCAGAATAGGCAGTTTTAGTAATAAGTTAAATTTGACTCTTTAATTCCTTATTTGACTATTTTACTGCGATACACACTCAGAATAATTTGAACGTGATTATAGTAGTTAATAATCATTTATAACATCTCTGTTCAACGTTGTAATGTTATAAATTATAAGATCTTTTCAACATTGAGCCGTCTTTTGTTTAGATTTTTCCTTTTCTTTCGGGTTAAAATTCACCATAAAAAAATTATTTCCATGTTTTTCTCCTTGTATCATTTCTTTCATTTCATTTTTTGTTACATTCCCAAATTGTTGGTAGAGTACAGTGCGAGTCTATTCTATCACAAAGAATGACGCTTTTAAAAATTATGGAAAAACATAAACATTGATTAATTCCAATCGAAGATGCTACGTGTAAAGCTGGAGGTGACACTTATAAATTAACATCTTGAGTGACATTGTCTATGAACTCTATACAGTTATTATGAGCCAAAACGACCTCAGCGAACCTGCGAAGCGTTCTTAAACTTTGCCTATGCAGTAATTTTACTGAAGAGAATTAAGAGATACTAGCGCCATAGTCCCCTCAAACTATCATAGTGTGACAAGTGATGGTCTGAAAACTTACAAAGTTGGTGAAGGAAAATAATTTCACGGGAAACAACTTCACCAGTGATGGAAAATATTTTTCCTTTTTTTAAGTGAGTTTATTTTTCACATAAGATGAGATATAATTTCATCTAATGTTAGTTTTTATTTTATATCCATCCATAATATCAATATATCAAAAATATCCCACATTTAAATTGAAATAACTTAACTTTCACGTCACTACAAAGTAAAATTATTGCCCACATTTCGATTATTTCCACATGAAAAAAGTGAAAGTATGGGAAATTATTTAACGCAAAATAATTCCCTGCACCTTCAAAGTTGCTGTGTAACATATCATGTGACAGGTAGTTGAAGAAATCATCATGCTCCATGTTCACTGAAATGTTTGACAAACGTTCCACAAATCTGTCAAGTTCAGTTCTCGACTGTTACTGTCAAAAACCCAACCTTAACTGGCTGAACACAATAGACTGCTGCCACTGTAACTTGAGCTGGATCTGGAACAGATGTCAAAATGTCGTACGTCTCGTTTTATGCGTTCACACAATGAAGCTGCATAGCTTTCTCAAACTTTATATAATTTGTATCAGCTGATTGAAATTTAATGGAAAATTATCAAAAGAAACACAATTAAATTCACTTAAATTATTTCTTCACAAAACAAGCGGTCGTGGCACTGTTGAGTGTTTTTTTTTTTTATTTATTTTGAAAAGTCGAAAGTTAAAAGTTGGTTAACTTGTGCAGCATCGTTTGCAGCACCGATTACAGTTGCGTTGCGTTGTGTTCGTATTATTGGATTTGTGTGTAAAATCGTGAATATTGTGATAATAAATTTTGAAATTCAACAAAATTTATTGGTGTTTGTCCTATATTTTCAGTTACTATAGATACTGTATAGGCAAAATGCCTGTTCACTTTTTTCTGAGTATATAATGAGATGATGCAAACTAAAGCTAATGGCAATCTGAACGAAACACTCCCTTCCGATCTGTATAATGAGGGTTGGTTACGAAATCTCATATAACAAAATCTCGAATTTAAAATCTAGAATGACGAAATCTCGTATGCAAAACTACTATTGTACTAAAAACGTAGTGTCAGTTTATGGCGTATAAACAGTGAGGTAGTTAGGGAGCAGGATACTGCCCACTGCAAACCCCCTGCCTTGGCCTGGATTTGTGGTGGGTGCTAGTTTGAGTGTATGCAAGGTTTTTTACGGATTTAGTAATTACCGAGTTAATTAATTAGTATCAAGAAAGTACTGAAATTCGAGATTTTCATTTTGTACTATTCTAAATTTTTGCCATTTGAGATTTTGTCATTCAAGATTTTATCATTCGAGATTTTGTCATTCGAAATTTAGTCATTCGAAATTTCCTCATTTAAGATTATGGCAAAACAAATGTCGAAAAAAATGTATAACAATATTATTGCATGGAACTTTTGGGAAATATAGTTTTGAGGAATCGATAACTTTTCAAAGCTGCAGCCAAAATTGTTGATAGGTTACAAGACATTTAAACGAAATTCTATATTTCTATATAACGCCCGTGGATTGGTTCAGTAATAATATTTCAAGAATTTTAATTTGAAAAAAAAAAAATCAAAATTAGCTATTTTTTTGGAAAAGGCTTATATTTTTCTTATCACCTGGCAACCCTGAGGCACCAGAGTAAAAATTATTAAAAACAAATTTCTCAAAATAAAACATAAAACTTTTTGCAAATAAATTACTAAAAATCTGATAAATAAAATTATCTCGTGTTCAATTCAGTTACATAAATTGAGATTGCATGTCAATTGAAATGTTTAAATTCTAAAATATAAATTTACCTGCTGTTAATTGTTTTAGATACCTTCTAATCGGTTCTTCATCAATGAATTAACTTTTAATTTATAATGAACCTTGTTATTCGCGAATTGAATTGTGACATGCAATATTTTCTCAAACTATCAAATTATATTCGAAGCGTTAATGATTATCATCAAAATGATAAATTCGTAAAGTCGCTAATAAAACAACAATAATAATTTTAAAAGGGGAAAACGAAAATAAAAGAAAGGGTCATTAATTCGATACTGCATATAAAATAACTTGTAAATTGTTGGGACTGTCAAAAGATTTCGGTTTTTGAGTGAATTAAGTGATAATAGTGTTGAATAGAATCATGGATTTGAAATTTTTCGTCAAAGTAGCTTTGCTCTTCATAGGTGTTTTATCAAGTGCTGTTTCTGTACCTATAATAAGGACTCAGGTAAGCTCTTTAATTTTGTTCATCATTAAATTTAACTTGCTTGTAACTATAGGTACAACCTTTTGATGGTGTTCCCATGCCACCAATGCCTCCAATACCTGATGATATGCCAATGCCAATGCCAATATAATAAACATGTTCTTATTTTACAATTTATTTGTTAAAACAAATGGATTCTTTAGTATGGAATTAAAATGAAGAAATTATGATTAAAAAATGTTTGATTTTTTTAAGCATTATCAATTATCATAAAAGAGTACCAACGAATCTTCTCCGTTCCATTCAGCTTGCGGGTGTTTTTTATGTTTTTTCTGCGGCTTCAGAAGGTATCCATTATCCATGTACTCTGGGTATTCAATTCGAAGGACTGCTTTGCAATGTTGTCGTTTGGCTCACTCAGTATATACACTTACGTTGCATTATCTCGATATAAAACAGTAACACTTCACAATTTTTGACTTTTTATACATTTTGTGACCGCACAGGACCGATTAACAAACTCATTCAACTTTCTCGCGAAATCTTAAAATACTTTCGAGACAATAGCATGAATTGGACATTGGATTCGGAGCTTTTGTTGTGAAGAAACAGGTTGACTTCCAGACTAAAGACATAACAGGTGCATGTTCCATATATGTTGTCCAAAACTTCAAAAATCAACGAATCTTGAATATAATTGGAAATTTTACAGAAAAAGAGGACTGTCCTCTCAAAAAGAGGACGGATGTTCACCGTAACAATATTAAACAAAACGATACAATTTCGTAAACGAAAAAACTTATTCTGGCAATCCTGTTTTTTTTTAAATTGTGTATACCCTATATAAAAATTAAAACTCTATTGAAATATTTTAAGTATTAATTTAAAATGACTTTTAGTGGGTTGCTAAATCTTGAAATGTATTTTTTACTGCAACAACCACAATACAACAATGGTGAAAAAAACTCTAGATTGGTGAAATTTTTTTTATTTCAAATTCATCTTCGAAAGTCTGTGCAACATATTATATAAGTATACCACAGTCCACAATCACACCGATATATTGCACAGTAAGTGGAGTAATATAATTTTTATTCACCAATAACCTTAAACAGTAATGTCGAGTAAGACTAAAATTCACTTAAAAACATTTAAGTTATCGAAGCAATGGCATGGACAATTTATATCTGTTGCACTTAGACGATATATCAATTGTGGGAAATGAGGCTAGATAGTATCCGGTGGCTAAATTCTGAAACTAGTGTGGTGAATATAAACGATCGTTGCTTTCTCTGGAGCAGGTTTTATTTTAAGGTTAAGCAACCAAATACACAATTAAAAAGTCTTCCAGTCAAGTTGTATTGGAAATCTAAAACTGAAAATCAAATTACTCTCTAACTAACTACGTATGTATATGTATAATGCTAGAAACATTAAACTTACATCATATTTTAGGTTAGAGTCAGACTACATAAATTCACCTTTACCTATATGTATAATAATATGGATGTATAGATAGCCATTATTGAAATCAATTAAAGCAGAGAAACGTTATCTTTCTTGAAGCCCCAAACCCTTAATTTGATTTGAAAATGAGCAAAGCAGTGTTTATTTTCTTTCGCACAGCCTCAATATACATACATACATACATATGTGTTAATCTGCCACCTGATACATTCATTGAAATGGAAAATATACAAAAGTAGGTAATAATCGTGTATTTTCCCAACTAACTGTATAGCTATAGGGTTGATGTTATACGATATACGAACTAAAGTAAAAGTTTGCGTAATGCATGCATGGGTTAAATATATTTTACCCTTTGAGTTATAATTTTTAACTTAAAAAAAAAGAAACTAAATTTATCAAATAGAAAGATATAAAAGTTTATGAAACTTTTGTATTTCAGCATTTTATCTTTTTTTGAAATGCGACCAAATGATACATTTAGGAATATAAAGTGTAGGTAGTTTACTCACACACACCTTAAGATAGGCAATCTTAATGGAAATAGTTTATGAATTTGTGATTATAGTTATGCGGAGTTTTCGTTGTAATAATAAGCTTGCTTTCATAAAACTTCTATATAACGTTAACAGAGTCAGATATGATCCGAAGTTATGTGTCTCAAGATAAGATTTCGTTTATGGCTTTTCTAATAATGTAAGACTAATGCATATATTGTATTAATTTCTGTAAGTATCTATTTATATCAGTAAGTTAAGGGATTTGAAATTGGATTAAGTTTTAATTGCTTACAATCAAAATTAACTGCTTATAAAATAATTCATTTATTATAATGAAGTGAAAAAGTCATTTAAGTCCGGGTACCCCAAATAAAGCAAGTTAATCGATGTCGATTTATTGTAAATACTGTTATAAAGCCTAATATGTATAGATTAGATACATACAAATATAGTACAAGATATATGCATACCAGCATACCTATGGTTTTTTTTTTTTGAGAAATTCGTTCTTCTGAAATTCGATGAAAGTCCTAATTGTGTTAGTAAGACCTGACATTGTAAAAACAAAGTTCTGAGGACAAATTTGAAATTACCGGATACATTTTAAATCCAAAATGTTGAATAACAAAGAAAATTGTATTTTACTCGTTTTAAGCAAAAACTGGTTACTTAAAACGAGTTTTCATCATATTGAACGAATCAGGCGTAAGTAGACCCACGCGATATTGGTTGGTGCCCGCACCATGGGAATATATAAACTAAAAATATAATCTAAAATATCCCAGAAACTACCCGTGATTTAGCTAAAAATGTGTCTTAATAAAATTTGTTTACCTTTAAACAGTTATTAGATACAAAAAGCATTACAAAATTAGAATCGGACCCCTACTTTATGGATATATGTATCCTCCAACAAAAACTGATCAATTTGGAGGCGCGGCCAAGCGACCCTGACTTAGACTATATGTGACCAATTTTCAATTGCGATTATAGGTAGGTACTATACTATGCATTCTTAAAATAAAATAAAATGCACAACTGGGTCGCACGAACTAGCTCTTTTAGCAAACTATGGGACTGCAAAAATTTGATTTTATTAAGTTCTGAAGAAAGCCAAAAAATATCAACAAAAATGGTCGCAAAGCGAGATCAAGTTGTATGGTAGCTATCATTAAACGGTTATTTAGCGAAAAATGTTGACTGCTTTTTTATGTTAAATGGCCAACTTAAATTCTATACCAAATTTAAATATAATTGGTTCAGCCGTTGTGACCGAATTTGTAAAAACCGTTAACACCAAATCTCCGAAATTTCGACTTTTTTTAGTTTTTTGCCAAAAAAAAATAAAATGTTGCACTTTTTTAGTCTACTACCTCCTAAAATGTTATAGAACATTAAATTGTGGTTGAACCATGTGGCAGCTAGAGCCCGCTAAAAAAGCACTAAAATTTCCGCATATGCGAAAAAAAGTTTTTGTGTTAATTATTCGCTTGTTACTCGAAAACTATGATTGTGATAATATAAAACTTATAAAAACAATTCTTATGATCTTATTTATCGCGTTTGTATTTCATTTTCTTGCACAGTTAAGATGGTGAAGTTAATAACTGTTTTTTTATTTAAAGATCTACAACTTCATTTTGCAAGTAAGTGAAAACTGCATATAAACAAATTTGGAGAACAAAATGATGCATATTTTGGTATATACAAATTCAAAAGATAATTTTCTCAGCTTGCAACTATTTTAAATAACAATTTACGATGAAGACAATATTCTTATTACTCTATTCTTATATCAAATAGGTACAATACTTCCAAGATCAGAACTTTCAAAACAAATTTCAAATCCACCTTGCACTTAAGTAAGTTAAGATGCTTTGGTTTATTTTACACTCATCTGAAACAAACACATATATGTTATATAACAAAACAATACAAACATTATACATAAAACAATAAATTAAACAATATCACAAAATGTTGGTAAAATTAGCATACAAATGAGTTTTCACTTGCCTACCTTGCGGCGTGTGTAGTGTTTGCTAATGCACTTCGTGGGTATGATGAAGGCACTCATACAATGAGAAAGACAATATTTGCTTGAGGTGATAAATTTAAATAAACATAGGGTGTGCATTATAGCTACAGGAGCACATACGTTTATTAATTAATCGAACGAAAGGACTTATTCTGCATATTTATTTATTCTTCGCCATAAGAAAACTTCGAGCTTGGATTTAGTATAATTTTCTAAAATTATTGTTCATTTTCTAAGTTTGACCTTTGATTTATTTATCCCATATAGTAATATGAGTTCTTGTTTTGTGTTGAATAAAAACTATACACTTCGATGCTGCTGCTATTTGTAAAAGTTTTATATTTATATCTTTCAGATATACTCAGAGGCTTTTTCAACCGTAAGATAAGTATGAGTTCAATAACAATATGTATATACTACATCAGTTAGATTTTGCATGGTTTTTCTTTAACTTGAATTCCTAGTAAGATGAACAAAAACAAAACAAGTGAGAACAAACTTTTCACCTCAACAAACTTTAAGATTCCATATTTTTGTGTAAAACCTTTCCTATACATCTTCGTGGTCTCTATAGGTATTTTCAGCTTCTAAATGAATATATAAGAAAATATATAACGAGAATGAAGAAAAAAACTCACTTTCTCTTTTCACTCGAAGAATTATCAAAAAAGTTTTTCAATGAAAAACGAAATTGTTTTCCGCCTTGAGCAAGAGTCACCGCTTCATCTAAAAGTTTTGCGTATGCGACTTTACCGTGGTAAATGTTTGAAGAGCTAATTTCTTTTGGCGTTTTTGTTATATTTTTTTTTTGTCGAGTTGCAAGTTTCACTATTATAATTTAAAAAAAAAAACAAAGTTTCAATTAGGGGTTGCAAAAAACTAACGGAAGACCTGATTAAATCGAAATAAAAACATTTTGAAGTCACATTTAGAAATATAAAGGATGCTATAAAGTGATTTGAAATGGTCGAAAAGCCCGCAGCTATAGTTTTGATGTGTAAACGTAATATAAATAAAAGATGATTGCTTGGAAAAGTCGGACTGGTGAATACCTTTAGCAAGATAGAGATTGAAAATCCTAACTTTTACGGGGACCTCACTTCCAACTATTATTTGCTAATGCATATAATTCGATATTGCTCCATACTATTTGAAATATTTTTTTTTCGTCAAATATGTAAGTATTTGGAACATGCATATTTTCTTAAAGTTAAGTGCGAACTGCAAACTGTCAATGTCAAAAGAGGCAATTAATGTGAATTGTAGTCCATCGAAATAAGGTAAGGAGGCGGAACAAAACAGCATACTTAAATAAAGGACACGACTGGGTCGCACAAACTTGCTCTTGGGGCAAGTTACTTTCGTGTTTGCGACTGGAAAATAATTTTGACCAGCTTTTTTTTTTATAAAGAGAAGATTTTCAGTATTTAATATTTTGAAATATTTGTCTTTTAAAAAAATTTTTGTAAACAAATGTATGGAAAAAAAAGGTTTATATGAAAGATATAGTTTTCGTTAAAAATATAATTACTTGAAATTTTATCAAAGTTTTTTTAACAAAAATTTTTTTTTTCAAAAATTACCTATTTTCAAATTTTTTTTGCAGTGTCATTTTAGTTTAGCTTTAGATTTTGAATATTAAATTTCGTTAAAATCGGTGAAGCCGTTCAAAAGATAGTCGGAGTAATAAAAAACGGTTCTATGGCAGGTACCGTTAATAAGCTGATTCTGGAAAAAAAAATTAGATCGTGGACATCACCATTGGCAAAAATTCACTCATATAAAATTTTATTAAAATTAATCGTATTTTTTTCGAGAAAATTGGAATTATCTATTTTGACAAAAAAAAACTTTTTCAAGAATTACTTTTTTCAATTTTTTTTTCCAATTTCATTTCAGTTTAAAATTGGTTTTTGAATATTAAATTTCTTTAAAATCGGTGAAACCGTTCAAAAGATAGTCGGAGCATTAAAAAATGGTTCTATGGCAGGTACCGTTAATAAGCTGATTCTGAAAAAAGAAAAATTTTAGATGGGGGCTGCAGGTGTCGATACATCCAGACAGACAGACAGACAGAATTGTCGGGCCTACTTTTTTCGTCTTCTCTATCATCGTAATGTCATGTTTGATTGTTATCTCGCAACTTTTTTTTTACGAATGCATAACTTGCTTTATATAGTACCTATAATCTCAAGTAAAAATGCTGATGCTCCAAATGCTCTTAATAAAACAAACATGACATCTCAACTTGTGAAATCAGTGGTCATAAGCGGTGGAATGCGTTGTGCATACGACTTCGAAGACTGAGCAAATCTGATGGGTTCGAACTTCGAATCTCATGATGTGCATGTAGAAAGTTTTTCATAATAAAATTGGATTAGAGCTCAGCACCATTAATAAGGAGACTGATGATAGGAACTGGCACTCCATAAAATAGCTATATCTCCAACAAAAAAAAAAAAAACGAATAATAAAATTCGTAAAAACGAATAAAAAAAATTCGTTATCACATTACATTTTTTAATTTGACAAATTTTTACAAATCAGTTACAATACAATTATGACATTTGCAGAGTATTCAATGAGAACTGTCATTAATTCAATAGTAGGTAAGTAATACATTTGCTATTGACCACTAAAAATCAATTAATTATCTTTAACGATACAAAGGCCACTAAAAACCAAATTTTATTGACAATAACTCCAAAATTTTTACATTTACAAAACCCGTACTTTGTCAAGTGGCAATAAATTTGACTTTTTAAATTTTAGTTTGTAGTTTGACAGACTTTAACAATTTTTTTAAACATTTGCGCATTATTCAGTGTGAACTTTGACATTTTGTAGTTTGACAGATTTGTACAATTCCAATTTCGATATTCGATATTGACATATTATTCAGTGTTAAATGCTATTTTAGACAATAAATTTGAAATAATATGTAGTTTGACAGATTTGTGAAAGCTCCATTTTAACATTAACAGAGTATTGAGTAAGAACTGTCTTCAGAGGCAGTTAATTTGACATTTTCATATCCGTTGTAGTTTGACAGATTTTTACAAATTGAATTTTGAAATTTCCGAAGTATTCAGCGTGAATCTTCAACAAAGCTAGTAATTATGATATTTTATAATTTAATAGACATGAAATTTGCGGAGTATTCAATGTGAGTTAAACTTTGAAATTTTATATAGTTTGATAGATTTTTACAATTCCAATTTCAAAATTGACGGATTATTCAGTGGAATTGTAGTTTGACGGATTTTTTAAAGTCAATTTTCACATTTACAGAGTATTGAGTGCGAACTTTTTTTTCAATTTCCGTTGTAGTTTGACATAACTGAACTTTGACATGTTGTAGCTTGAAAGATTTTTGAGAATCTAGTTTTTCCATTTGCGGTGTATTTAGTATAATTTATCATCGGGAAAAGATAAGAAAAGATTTTTGAAAGGATATTATTAAAAAAAAAAGAATTTTGATAAAATAATTTGACTCAAATCCCTAATTTTGACCCGATCCCATGTCGTCGTGTTGAACAATTAATTTATTTATTTTGTCGCAAAGCGGGGCAGAACAGAAAAATTGTGACTGTTATCTTAATTGATTTTTGCTTCTTTTTTTTATAAATTAAAATTTCGTTTTTAATTTTTTTTATAAATTAAAATTCGTTTTGGATTAATTGAAGATATTATGGATGAGGCATCGTATAGACTGCCTTTAAGCACCCAATCTGACTTTTTAAAAGCAAAGTAGAACCACAAGTCTCTAAATAGTACTCACGAAGTTAAGAGGCGGCCTATAAAAACTAGGTTAAATAGATTTGTGTTGTCTAAAATATTTCATCTTGAAATTTTCTTATTATATTTCGCAGCATTTTCTCATTCACTGCATATGTCATTCCCAGTTTCGGTTCTATTTAAAAATATCTATGCCATACGCTGCAGGAGGATAGTTATTGTTGTTGTCCTTGTCAGTTGTATTTTTCTATTCTAATCGAAATCTTAATATTATTTCTGCAGCGAGGCCAGACTGAATAACAGAGATATGCACGCATTTTTGTTTATGTTTTTTTCTTAAAATTTAAAAATTAAAACATATCTATACACGAAAATAACAAAGGCAAGGCAAGGCATAGAATAAGACAGTTTCAATTTGGATTATTGTATAAGTTTTCATTGGATCGCAATGAAGAAAACCATGAACTCAATTTGATTATTAGAAGTCGATTTAAAAAAAAAATTATTTATTTTATGAAATAGTACTGAGCATTATTTATCTAGGTAGTTTATCCAACTGGAACAAAATGTTGACAAATGCTTTTTTTATTAAAATATATTATTGAGCTAATATTAAAATATTATTGGGTGTGATTTTGAGTCGAATCGGTCAATTTAAGAATTTTCAAAAATAGCGACCTCAGCGCCCCCTATAGGTGGTAACTAAAATAGCCTTACTTACACCATCAGCTATCTATCAGAGAAATTCCCATTAAAATCGGTCCTGCATTTTCTGATCGGTTCATATACATTAATATTCGAAAAAAATTACTCGAGCGCCACCTAGGGGCTAGGGAGTAGGTAAAATAGAGTCAAACAAATGACGCCAACAATAGTCCCGTGAAAATCGGTCTAGCAGACTGAAATACAAACATTTTAAAAATCCTGAGAATACGGCTATTTTAGACGCACATATAGCCCAGGAAAATTAGAAAAAAAATGTGCTTAAAAACGGCTTATACGATTTTAATAAAACTTTGTGTACGTTATACTTGCAAGGTTTTGAATAAAGAAGTTTTGTGTATAGAGAAGTTTAAGTGTTAAGGGCTTCTTACAGCTGAACGGATTTCATTTATATTTATTAATATTTAATAAAGCTAAATATGCAGCACAAGATGGCATTTAATATTTTTCACTAAACAACAAAAAACAAAAAAAATATGATGATCGTAATTTCATGGATGAACATTTTTGTAATACCATAGTTTGCAACAAGAGCAAGTTTGTGCGACTCAGTTATGCATTTTATTTTTTTTTTCTGTTAAAAAAAAAATAAATCAAAAAGCACCTAATACAAGTGAAAAAGTGCAATAAAAACAGACAATGTAACAATTTAAAACTTTTTTCTCGAAATTGGTCGATTGTACGGTGAAAAGTAACATGACCTTTTTTGTAGAAAACCATATTAGCTACAATTTTTACCGGAAATTAGCAAAAACTGCATATCGAGCTCTTTCCCCCCCCCCCAAAACAAAATTTAGCTCCTTGCCAAAACAATGGTAGTTTTGAGGATTTCCTCAAGCCATAAAAACAAAGGTCTCTAGAAAAATCCAGCTTTGTCCGAATTTTTTCAAAGTAAAATTCTAATTTTACTTGGCTAATATTATTGTTGCGTCATTCTGGATTTTTTCCGTTCGATTTAAATGTCAACAATTCGTTAAACGGATATATGTACATATACATATGTAACGAAGGGAATTTCAGTGGAAGATTTGACACGGGTCAAGAATAAAGTAATTTTAAGCAAACACATTTCCAGAACTCCTCCCTACTTAAGGGCAACTCATATCAGATACCGTGAATGTCAAATGCACATTTCCGTCATTAGTCACTACAGATATGTATGTATGTATGTATATCTTCCAAAAACATGCTCTTCATACTCTCTGCTTTAAGTTGGACACTTTTCTTGTTTTCTTAAAACATCTGTTTACCACTTCATCGGCCAAGTCATCACTGTTTGGTTTTATTACTCTACCACCATATTTCTTTGTCCCGTTGGTAGTTTAATTTTGAAGTTCCAAGCTATGATTTCACTTTCTGAAAAGGCAAGTCCGTTGCAGAGAATTCCGCATATTTTGTTCCTCAACTCTTCATTCACAAGTTGGCAGATGGTTTTCAACCACAGCTGTAAGTTCATACCAAACTTAGATAAATTGTCAGTAAGCCATTTTTAAAATGAAATATATCATCCACTGAAAACAATTTATATGAAATATCTATATATGATAATTTGATTTCTTCAGGTGTGTATCTCCTGCTTCCCTTCAACAACTACTTTATCTGCCTTCAAAATAAACATCAAAACACCAATGCATTTTACACCTTGGATAAAAAGTTTGCAATTAAATTGCAAATATAAAACTTCATTATATAATCAAGGACTCATAATGAATCGTTTCTGAAGAGTGTATGTGTTTTAAATCCGAATAAGTAACAGTAAATAACTTTTTTCCCAGAAAACATCCAAACCACAAAAACGATGAATATACGATGAGAAACAAAACCTTCAACTTCTAGATATTTATTAACTTTCTTCATCTCAAATGCATATTTTCCAAAACAGCTTCATTTTTTTTTCATCCGAAACCTAAAACTTTTACATGATAGGAACATAAAAACGGATGGAGAACACCACCTTATATTATCTTCATAAACATTATACACTCGGGTCCGTATGTGAAATAAGTGTTAGACCGTCTGCACATACAACAATGCATTATGGTAGGTTTACTCTTTAGCATGTAGGTATATAGTGTATTCAAATTAGCTTGTCTTCTCAAGTCCTTGTGCTATCTTAATATTTCATTTCAACTTTGGTAACAAGTTGAAAATGATTGTGTTGCCCAGTCAGCCTCTTGGTGTGTGAGATTCAAAAAACCTTGCCACTTTAAGGTTACTATATGCGAGCATATAACATAAATATAAAAGTGTATAAAATAAAAAAAAAAGTTTAATTTCATGTGCAAGTTTCGACATCAACATCCTGAGCCTTATTCTTTACTTTTTCTTTCTTTTCTTGTTGTCGAAAAGTGCCGACCGACTGAAGTAGTTTACATCTTGGCTTTTGTTCACTTCCTGCGATCCGTTTATATTGAGGCAAGAAATATGGGCACTGAGAAAGTTGGTCCTTGTTCCGGTCTGGTTCCATATAATATTTCTTTGCCATTTGAATTCTTTTTTTTTTATCTAATATTATGTATAGGAACGTGAATGTACTTATATAGATATCCAGTTATTCATATATATGTAGATATTTTATTTTGTAGAAAAGAAATTTAAAATATGCCCACAACATATTTTATTTAAATAAAAGATAGAGCCAACATTTTGGGTGTTATTCCAAGTACCAAACCATGTTCTCTTCTCTTAACTTATTTTACATAAATATCTGCTGTAAATTAAAACAATTGATTTGAAATCAAGTTATTCTATGATATTAAAATATTGTCTGTTTAAAAATTGATCTTCCTGTCACATCATTCAAATTTTATTGTTGCAAATGCAATGTGAAAATGCGAACGGCAAACAAAGTTGGGGCCAAACACTTTATTAGAAATTATTCAAAATATTTAAATAAGGACCTCAACTTAATAAAGAATTGTCGTGCAACCGAACTTTTCAAAACATTTTTGCTTTCAAACTTTCACATAGTGTAATTTTTTTTAAAAATTCTTTGTGTATCAAGGAGTGTGAAGAAACAGAATCAGCGACGAGCTCTATTATTTTCATACAGCGATATTAATCTGGTCAAAAAAGTTAATATACAGCGGTTAAGATGACTGGTACATGTGGAGGGTATATAGCACCAGCTCGACAAGTCTTTGAATCAAATCCGTAGTATTCCAGCACTGGAAGACCACTTGCATAATTCACTTTAACTTTCTTTATTCATAGCTAAACCATTGTATATAAATTTCTATAGTACAACCATGGAGCAGCGCCATCTAAAGAAAGTTGTTAACTGCACATTTGGAGGTTCTTACATTTACTAAGTGTCTATTCTGTTACCCTAACAATAGTCGTCTACGAAACAAATTAATAATATATAATGTATTTTATTGGCTCTAAAATCCATATTTCCTTGACAAGAGTCGTAAACAAAACAAAAATAATATATGTTTACGACTGTTGTCAGGGTTACAGAATAGACAACTATTAAATGCACGAACCTAAAAATGTGTTTATCACACGTTTATCAAGATGGCCAGGCGGTGATTATTCAGCATGAAAATACTAGAAATGTATATACAATGGCTAAACGTTGATCACTTTTAAAAATGATGCGAATTTTAATTCGAAAAATCCCTTCCAATTTTCCAACGGATACATAGATTTCTTGATGAAAGGTCTTATTGTGTCAGGGTTAATTGTCATATAGATGTGGTAACACGTTGCAAAACTTTTCAAATTGATTCGTGCGGAAGTCCTTATTTTTAACCAACAATTGCACTAAATTACTTTATAATTGAAAATAGTTAAAAACATTAAACAAAGGCTAGGAAAAGCCAAATTATTATCATATTTTTTTTTGCTTAGTAATGTTATAATTAAATTCAATTTAAAGATTTTGTGGACTTTAATCTAAAATGTGCTACTAATACACAATTACTTTATTAAGTCCTTAATAAATAAAAATGGAGGTTGTTGTCAGTGACATTTATTTTTGTGTTTATGTATCCATTCCTTTAAAGACAGATGTATCAGTCAATAAGGAACGGATTAAAAACCAACAAATTTGGGACAGTTGCATGTACACCACACCCGTTTCGCGTTTCTCGATGAAAATGAAAAGGAACAATATTAAGACGTAATTCGCATTTACATTATGTGCCGATGGAAAAGGATGCAAACAAAATTTAAACGGAGTTGGATTTTGTCTCTGGGGACCAGCGTTAGCACTTTCGGACAAAATGTCGAAGCAGATTTAAAAAAAAAAAAGTAAAACAGATTCAGAAAAATTGAAGTAGATTTAAAAGTTAATTTTTATATACAATATAAATCAATACAAGAAAACCATTAAATTTGGTATCTAGTGTGTAAAATAAGATCATGTTATTAGCATTAAATGAAAAAGATTTTAGAGTTTAAAAAGTCTTAAGGAAAAATTACTTTAAATTCTTGAAACATTGGTTTTTCGAAAATATTTTGTTACTTCAAAACATAAAAACATCTGTTTCACGTGTAAATATTTTAACATATCTAACTACTAAAATAAAATAATACTGCTACATAAATTCTTCCATATCAGAATCTCCCCGAAATAGAACTTTTTTAATAATTGCCAAAATTGTTTCCATTACCAAGGGTACCCGGGTACTCGAACTACCACACCTGTTACACAGTTACCCAATTCCTAGGGCAATACCTGGGTATTTTTGGACCCGGGTAGCCGGGTAGTTGTAGAACCGGATACTACCCTACCCTGGTAAAATCAAGAGCTCTAGCAAGTATACATGGTTTGAAAAATTAATTTATTAATTCTTAAAACTAAATTTCATAAAAAAGTTTTAAACTATATTGAATTAATAAAAAAAGTAAAAAAAGTTAATAAAATAAATAAAAAAAGTTTTTTTAAAAACGACTTAAAACGTATAGAAAAATACTTCAGACAAATTTCTTATGCCATTATTTAAAATAGCTAGTAAAATTTATTTGAAATAACTACACTCGTTATCGAGAAAATCCAATTTTAAAAAACCTAACGGAACGGAACCTAACCTAACGGAAAAAAAAGTTTCGTTTTCACTATTTAATAGACTTCTTAAGCTTCTTAGCACATGTGAAATTTGATTGAAATCGTTTGAGTCGTTCTCGAGGAAAATTGTTTTTCAATGAAAGTTTTATGACATGTATACCGTTATTTTTCTAGACATACAGAAACTTACAAAAATTACTTTATGACTTGAAAGAGTTGCATGACATTACATATCAATATCACCGATGGAGAACACGGAAAAAGTTGATTCTGAAATTCTGTCTGATGTATGTCTGTCTGTATCGATACCGATCTACTTAAAATTTAGTGAGGGTATTGTTTTTTTAGTAACATGTCCGGATCTATAGTTCTAAAATATAGTTCTAAAATAACGGTATTGGCGAAACAACAGCCTGTAAAATTGTTGAAACGAAACTTAAAAGTTGCATTTTTTTTAATTGCAGCTTCTTCGATAAAACTGTGACTATTTTAAATAGATATAGCATATTAGTTTATTTCTTAAATATTTTTAGTAAATTTTAAATTAACTTTTTAAAAACGGTTTTTGTTAATTAAATTTTTTGAGAACCTATAGATGGATTTTTATGAAATAAGGATTCAAAACACAACTGAAACTAGTTTTCAAAAACTTGCATAATAATGAGGAGGACACACGAATGTTAATGAAGATATGTATGCAGAATTGCAGATAATATAATCCAAAGCGTTAAGAACTAAAGGATATTTTTCAATGTTTGTTTGAAGGAGAAAAAGGTTAGTTAAAAATGGTCAAAAATCGTTGATGCACGAGGCCCCAAAATGCGCGGGGCCCAGCACTGACCATGCCCATCATACCTGGGCGAAACGCATATTCTGGAGCAAAGGTCACAAATTTCGCATAATATTGCTATACCAATATTAAATCCTATAATAAGACCTATTTAAGATACAAATAAGTTCAAATTATTACCTTAACAACACAGTTCCATTCAGAAAATTCAGTATTAGGTATACATAATACAATATAAAAGTTTTATATTAGGAAGTTAAACCAATCCACTTGTAATAACTAAAATCTACCCTTTTCAAAATATTTTATAGCCCATAACAATCAATAAACACTAAAAGGCTATCAAGAAGGTTACTTTCAATATTTTATAGAACATAGTAAACTAACAAAGTTATGATATATTTCAAATATTTGTCATATATTATGATTTGAATTAATGATCAAACTTCCAAAGATTATAACAACAAAATAAAAAAACAAAACTTTTCTAAAAAGGACATTATAATAAATCCTTTGACTTTTGTAAAATACTTTTAGCAAATATTAATATACAAAGAATGTTTGTTGTGTTTTATTGCAAAGAAATCACTCATGTGTTTTGTTTTGCATATATAATGTAGAGCTTATCTTTCTTTTGAAATTCTATGAAATTGATAAAACAATAACGTAAGCTTACCAACACACAAACAATTTAAATAATTAAAAACTAAACAAAGCAACATTTTGATTTTATTACGAGTGCAATTTTATATTTCAATTAAAATTCTATCTTCTTCAAACCAAAATCCAAGCACACAGAAAGATGTTTTTGGTAAAAAGCGTTTAGAGCGCGGTTTTTAATTAATTCATTTTTAAACATATTTTTAGAAATAAAATTGGGTATGCAAGTTTTTGAAAACTAGTTTCAGTTGTGTTTTGAATCCTTATTTCATAAAAATCCATCTATAGGTTCTCAAAAAATTTAATTAACAAAAACCGTTTTTAAAAAGTTAATTTAAAATTTACTAAAAATATTTAAGAAATAAACTAATATGCTATATCTATTTAAAATAGTCACAGTTTCAATATTAATCTTCGATGAAATCTCTTCCGGCTTTATCGAGGAAGCTGCAATTAAAAAAAATGCAACTTGTAAGTTTCGTTTCAACAATTTTACAGACCTCCACTGTTGTATCGCCAATACCGTTATTTTAGACCTATAGCGACCTACAAAAATAGATCCGGGCATATTACTAAAAAAAACAATAATCTCACTAAATTTTAAGTAAATCGGTATCGATACAGACAGACAGACATCAGACAGAATTTCAGAATCAACTTTTTTCGTGTTCTCCATCGGTGATATTGTCATGCAACTCTTTCAAGTCATAAAGTAATTTTTGTAAGTTTCTGTATGTCTAGAAAAATAACGGTTTTTTTCCTAGAGAATGACTCAAACGGTTTCAATAAAATTTCACATGTTTTAAGAAGCTTAAGAAGTCTATTAAATAATGAAAACGAAACTTTTTTTCCGTTAGGTTAGGTTCCGTTCCGTTAGGTTTTTTCAATATTGGATTTTCTCGATAACGACTGTAGTTATTTCAACAAAATTTTACTAGCTATTTTAAATAATGGCATAAGAAATTTGTCTAAAGTATTTTTCTATAAGTCTTAAATCGTTTAAAAAAAAAACTTTTTTTATTTATTTTATTAACTTTTTTTACTTTTTTTATTAATTCAATATTAATAAAACTCCTAGGTCAATACCCAGGTATTTTTGGATAAATTAATTCAATATATCCAAAAATACCCGGGTATTGACCTAGGAGTTGGGTAACTGGGTACCTGGGGTAGTAGTTCGAGTGCACGGGTACCCGGGTACCCTATTTCCTTTTTTTTTTCAAAATACATTTAAAACAAATAGGTATTCCAAAGATTTTGAAATTTTTTGTTCATAAGCTGAGAATTTTTTTTAAACTCTGACTTTAGTTCAAACTTTTGTTCGCATTTCCTGATGTCTGTTTTTTTAATTTATTTTAAATTTTTAAGAAAAAAAAATGTGACGTACAGAAACTATTTTTTTTTTTTTGAGTTGAGCTTTGGCACATGAGCAAGTTTGCTCGTCCTACTTTTTTATGAATGCATACATTTTCGTTATCAATTTATGGCCATATTTGTGAAAAACCGATAACACAAAATCACCGTTATGTGCATTTTTACCCAAAAACCTGAAATGCAGTTATATAAGGACTACTAAAAATATCACGTACACCAAGTTTTATCAAAATCGTTATAGCCGATTTCGATAAAATTGAGAAATACTAAAACAGTTATATGGGGGGTACCCGTTATAGCCGGGCTAAAACAAAAAATCAAATTTCCCTCCTAGGGAATCACCAAAAATTACTACACTCCAAGTTTAAAGAAAATACGTCCAACCGTTTAGGCTGTAGATCGGGGCACAGACAACCGCACATCCGCACACCAGCACATACGCACAGACAGACCAACGGACGGCATGACGAAACCTACTTTTTTAGTATTCTCTATCATCGTAATGTCATGTTTGATTAAAACCTCAATTTTTTTTTTTACACGAAACCAATACTTGCCCTATGAGCAAGTAAAAAGTGAAATGGTTGAGTTTGAAAGCAGTTAAGTTCGAAAGCAATAAAGTTATGAAATTTTACTTTTATTTCCATAGACTTAAAGTGTGCCAATACTAATCTAAGTTACTCTTGTAAGACCTTCAAGTTGGCTAATTCAATTTAATGTAGAGAATCTCAAACATCTAAAAATCTATTCAGATCAAAATGAATTCCAAAAACTAACAAAATATAATGCAATTCCATTAGCTTTCACGTTTATGGTGGATTATAAGTTACTTCAATATTTATTTTCATGTTAAAATTTTCTTTTCTTCCATTTTGTCTAAAGATAACCAAACCCTTCAGTAATTTTCCATTTTATTTCTATAACAGCCCCAGTCTCATACATATATAGATTATATTCACTAATGTAATAATCGAATTGTTAAGGAATATCTGTATACCCTTATACATAGATACACAAGTTCTCTTAAGGCCGCCTATACTAAATCTCTATGTGTGTAGCTACAGATGCTGCTCTATATAATAGTGTACTTTCCTTCACGAATCCTGATTGCTAAATTTGCATTTTCGAACACAAGTTTACATTATGAAATTGAATTGACTTTTCAGTTCTACATACAAGTTGGCAAGAATCCATCCACATTCAAAAACTCGGTAAATATCATCTGCACACAAAAAGCTAAACCTAAAGATGAAAGAACAAAAAAAAAAAAAAAAAAACACACTGAAATTCTTGAAAAATAGATATTTCAATATGCAGGCGCACAAGGATCCCATCATCCTTTTGTGCAAATTTTAGTGCATCCAGAGGTTTCATTGGTTTTTTGAAGTTAATATTGTTTGCACAGAACTCAACCCCCAAGTGCTACTTACTCTACGTCAAACACACTTAAAGTTTATCCTTAATACTTCCAGAATTTAGTCTCCTGACCCAGATAAATGCTCCTTATTTCTTTAGTAGGTGAACACATTTTTAGAAATTGCCGTAAATAATGCGATTAGTTGATGAAGTGATTTTTCGAATCATATTAACAACAACAAAAAAAAAAATATAAACGATAAAACAAAAACTGACTTGGTTGTCATGTTTGGGGAGAAGATTTTCCATAGGATTTCCAGATATATTTTCGATTAATAAAAGTTCGTGATGACACAAGTTGATGGGAGATCATTTGCCACCTTAAACAAATTGAAGTCCTTTTCAATCTTCTCATTAATTTTATTTATAGTTCACTTTGGTAAACAACAACGTCCAATCCTTCTAGAAGCTATTAATTTTATTTTTCTTCTTCTATTTCGACATCCAAACATGAAATAAGGAAAGTGGAGGCTATAACAATTTTTCGCCTCATAGATACTTTATATTTATGGAACGTGTTATTACAATGACATCAAAGATTTTATCAAAACAAAGTTTGGTATTTTTTGGATGCTATAAGGATTTAATAAATTGAGAATTCATTGATGATTATGGAGAACCATGATTTGATGATGTATATGGTTTTTTTTTTTAGTTAATCCTTCATTTGAAAAGTAGGAAAAAAGGATAACCCTCTAAGTATGATACAGTAGTCGTCTGTACTGTTCTGTTTTTTAGACCCAATATAAAATTTAAAATTACTAATGAGCGGTTGCATACAAAGAAAACATTTAAGAACATTTTAGTTATCAGGATAATGAAGTATCCTATATCTTAAAGCGCCAATGTCAACTAATGCATTATAGAATTTAAAAAAAACTTAAAAAATTAATTTGGAAGAAACTTATTGCATTTAAAAAACAAAATTTTAAAGTTAAAAAAATCAATAAATACTTAAAAGTGTTTGCAGCAACTGGGTATTAGTTGCAGGATTTGTATTCCTTTTTTTTTATTCACGGCCTACGTCTTAAAAGTTATCTTTTTGAACGCCCTTGACGAAAATATAAAAGATACAACCAACGTGACAAACTTCCGCAAATTAATTGCTTTTCTTAAAAATTAAGAGAGAAGGTATTTTGAATCTTCTGCTGTTTTGTTTATCTTCCTTTAGAGGAATAAAATTAGATTCACCCAAAAAAAAAAAAAAACATGCCACAAAAATTTGATAGACTTCCTGGATTGTTGTATTTAATTAACTTGTCAAAAAGACAATATAAAGGTGATTGCCGACAGCAAAAGAACATTTGAACAGTTCATTATCATTTGCTTGAATGGCTTTAAGGTTTTAGTATCAAACCTCAAGTAACAGGTATATATATACAAGTGTTTCTTTAAGTACGGTAGATAAATCGGTCGCTGGTATTTGCTTGAACTTCGGATAGCTGCATTTTACTTTTATATATAGTTTTTTAACAACTTTCAGAAGTCCATATTTATAAAAAACACTTGTGTGTACACTGAACACCGATTCAGTGTCTGACACGGTGCGAGTAAAATGAAAATATTTATATTTTGTGTGTATACACAGCTGGTCAATAAAATAGGTGCGTTTATATTTTTTTATTAACTCGTTTATTTTAATATTTTACCAGAATAATATTATATTTACATTTATATTTAGAAAACTGAGTTTATTGTGTTAAATAAAGGATAGTCAAAGTTTTTCAAATCAAATAATCATAAATAACATAAAGCCAAAACTGTCAATTTAGACTTTTGCGCTTGGATAAAAAAAATAGGTGCGTCTTTCTAACGTATCAGTAATTTTCGTTGTAACGAATATTTTTGTGTTTTTTTTTTTCAATTTCTGTCTTTATTGATCTAATAGCCAGATTCTCCTCCGTTATTATCCAAAAATTTTTGTAATCGACGCTTGGCATTGGCTCTATCAATTTTTGACACGTTTTCTGAGGTATGGAATAACTGCCTCCCACAATTGGTTTCTATTTATTTAATATTCGGAGGCTAATCTTCGTTTGAGCACTCCACAAGTTTTCAATTGAATAAAGATCCGGGGATTGGCTTGGCCATTAGACAACAGACGTTTCTTTCTCTCGAAACGAATCTTTAACTACCCCTACCGTATGTTTCGGATCGTTGCCCTGCTGAACGTGACATCCGAAGTGCGTGTTTTTCACAGCAAATGAAAGCATTACATTATTTAATATATCCCTATACCCATATATTGTCAAGATTTTTGATAAAACGCAATATTGAGACGAAGCCAAATCAGGAAAAACAACCCTATACACTACATTTCCTCCTCGGTGTTTGATTATTTGTTCTGCATAGCGAGGGTTGTTGGTAGAACTTTCCTTTTGGTATCCTGACATTATCCCCAGAATCAGAGGACTTCAAATTTGGTTTTTGTCTTATCACTCCACACTTCCACAGGATATTACGCCTTTTCAAGGTCCGTTCCAAATTGTATTGCTAAAGACAACAGATAGAAAAAAACATTTTTTGACGAATATAGTATAGTTCCATCTGTAACCCAGAGAGCACTTATAAATCGCATTTATCCCGAAAGAAAATTAACATGTCAATTTTTTCAGATTTTTCAACGTTTTTATTTAATTAGTGATCGTAACCATACTTCATTCCGCTTTTTCATTCTAGGACCAACCAGCTGGAAGACCATCTATAATTTGGGCGTCACAAATTTTTTCAGTTTGAGGCACACTTACGGGTTTAATATTTTGTTTTGGCGCCCCGTTGTCCTTGGTACTCAAACAAATTAGGCACAAAAATTAAAAAAAAAAAACTCATTAATATCGGAACACGCTTAATGTCGGAACACGCTAATCTTTTAAGGCTGCTGTCGCAAGAAAGTTCAATAAAATTCTCTTGTTCTTGCGAAGAAAATTCTGGTAGAGCTTGTACATGAAAAGAATCTTGAATCCACACATATTCTTCGACAATGTGTTCGTAAAACCATTCTGTCAGCTGTGAAGTTGTTTTCCATCAGTTTCTCTCAAGAAAACACACTTGAATCAATTTCTTCCTGAAGTGTGTAGTGAATTGAGAATATACCTCCGAGATAAGACAGGTTTGCCTCCTTAACTTACTTTTTCAACTTTGTGCTCTAGGCTCCAACGAAGAAGTGCTCGACATCCCAGTCGTAGAAGTATGGGCATTAAAAAGCTCCAAAGATGGAAAAACGATAAGGAAAAAGATATGGTACATCGGACTGGTTCTCACGGTTCTCATCTTCGAACTTACCAGCAGTTACAAAATTCCTAATCAGAAGAGGGAAAGTTACAATCTCCCAATTGACAAGTGAAGAGTAAAACTTTGATAGTTACAATAAACAAGAACTGTTTGCATAGTTTAAAGTATAGATTTATTTATTTATTTATTTTAATGTTTAAATCAAATAAAAAAATAGAATTGTTCATTTAAATTTAAAATTTAATAAAAACAACAAAAAACTTAAATTCAAAGTTAATGGGATTTAAAAACGCTAAGTTCTGAATTCATTTTGAATTAATTGATTCCAAATTACTGTATTCAAAATGAATGGAAATTAAACTGGTTGCACTCTTCATTCAAATTATTCAATCACCAAATAATTTCATTCTTTTACAGCTCTGGTCGGTCGGGAGGAAGGAAATAGTTTTTTTTTTTGCCTTACTTGAATTCGGAAATCACTGATCTATAAGTCTGTCTGAAGAAACCACAATTCCACAACTATAATTTGAATACCAGATTACCATTCTTCATAAATGTATCCTTAAAAAAGAAAAAATTTAATCAATCTTTATTTGAAATAAAGTTGAGACGAAAAAGATCTGAGCTTAAAATTTGCAAATCGTCTTTAGTCCAAAGTGAAAGTTTTCAACCAAGCAATTTTTCTCCAATAAATTTATTAAAGTTTGAGTTTTTTTTTTATTATTTTATTACATACTTCATCAGTTATGTTCTCGCACTTTTTACTACTTTGAAGGAACTTACTAACTAAACATATCAATTTCCTACTTGTAGATACATTTCTTTTCCAAGAGGAATCTCTAATAGGATCAATCTATTAAATCAACAAAAACTACTCCACAATAGCTTAAACATTGGCAAAGTATAATTAAATGCTTTGACGAATTCTCATTTTTGATTCAAGTGTGACTTTTTAGATACCTATCTATTTAAAATAAGTAAAACTTTTACCTCCCGGCATTCATGGAATGTTCTAAAAAGTAAACAAAATAAAAAAAAAAAAAAATAGAAACTAAAACTTTCCTTTAAAAACAAACAAACAAATCCATCAACACCACCATGGCTGTCAGCACACAATCATTGTCATCAAGCGAATTGTGTCTATCTTCGAAGTCAACCTTCCAGTCCCATGTTAATGAGATGAAACCCAAAGTAAATTTCCCATGATGGCATTTAAGGAGAATTCTTCATCAAATTATCACGTTTCATGTTTGCGCTTTGTATAAAAAAAAGACGCAATATCAAAACGGCAGAAAATAGAGCAAAGATCCGGAAAAAAGGACGACAACGACACGACGACAACACAAAACGAATATCCTTTAGACTTAAGACTCTAAAGTTTAGAGTGTGCTGCTGATGCTTTTACTTAGCTTGACTTGGTGTGATATTATTTTGTGAGTGTGTTTGTTTGTGTTTCTGGGATGCTTTTCTCTATGTCGCTTTCGTCTGATGCTACCACAGTCATCGCTACGCTATACGATGATTATATCCGGCAAGAACTTTTCTCATTAAAGAACTTTTTTTTTCGATTTTTTTTTTTTTTTTTACAAAAGATTGGCCAAAGAAAAAAAAAGTTGTCTGCCTTTTATGTGAAATGAATTTCACCCCTTTCTTTACACTCTTGCTCTTCCTCGGTTCCAATAGATTCTAATGAAAGTTATCGAAGAAACTCGGCTGAAAACACCATGTCCCCAAACCCAATTCTCCATAATATATATATCTCCAACAGAAGACATCTAATTCTATATCATACTTTAGGAAGCATTGACGCGAAGAAGTGTCAAAAGATGATTGTTTACTTTGCCCTGAATGTTTTCTGTTTTCTGTTGCTGTTGTCATCCTTTTCATCGTTTCCGTTTCTGTTCGCTATTTGACGTTGTCGTTGCTATTTATCAAATAGGATAAATAATACACTTTAGGAGTGCTATCCTTTTCTGTAGTGTTTGTTGTGGCTACCCCCTGGAACTGCTTTTGTCAAAGATCCAGATTCTCTGGTGTTTGAACAGTGAACTCAGATCGCTTGTTGTAATGCAACATCCTTCGGCCTCTGCTGTCCCGATGAAGATGTATATTCTGGCCGGACAGATGCCACATCGACACCACCATTCGGCGCGGAGGGTGTTCAAATTAAATTGAAATAAATACTTTTTTTTATGGGGTCCAAGAGCTTAGATGGAGGATTGGGATTGAAAAAGCAAGTGGAATCATAATATGAGTAGGTATTGTATCTGATGAATGCAGAGTACATGAAAAATCCTTTGAGATCTTTTGGCTTTTCTTGTTTCTTTTCATTGTGTCCTTTCATGGAGGGCGGCAAGGAAAAATAAAAAAAAACACAACCAACAATTCAACATGAACATTACTCTATCAAATCTCGAGGATCATCGAAATCAATCAGTTAGGGATTACGGCCAAACAAAGGTATTTGTCAATTTGATTCAATCGAAAGGAGGTCGGTGCCGGTTGGTCTGACTTTTGTGCTGGCCCTAGTGTAACACATATACATACATATAGCATTAGCAGGCTCTTTTAACGGATGTTACTGTGAGTGTGTTCTTGAATTTCGTTTGACGTGAAAAGCCATTCGGAATAAATGTGTTAAATGAATGAAAGGATATAATTCCCATTTATTTGACCTAATGTCTTCGACTTTTACAACTGAATGGGTGGTTGAATTTTTGATTTTTATTTTCTTTATCTGTGTGTATAGAAGAGTTTTTTTTTATTCTTGTTTTGTTTTCTTTGTTTGAATTGACTTTTGTAGGTAAATAATTTAGGATCAATAGAATAATATATTGTTAACGCCATTAAAAGCAAAATAGGGGAGAAGCATGGACGTGGAAGAATAGTGTTAAAATATAAATTGTTTGTCCTAGGTATTTATTTGTCGTAAAATTGTAGTGTTTTTCTTTTGAATTTATAAAAAGTTGATCCATATTTTAATAAAAAATTGTTTTGGAAATGTTGTGATTAATATTATGAGATTAATATGATGAAACCCTAACAGTTAAGATGGGTAAGGGAGGGGGGGGTATTGCTGCGAAGTGAGAACTAATATTCAACAATAACATATAATTGAAGAGCTTTAAATTACATAGGTTACAGACCCTTTTAACTTACTCTTAAGCTTATCTTGGTGATAACGTTAGTACCTAACGTTTTTCGTTTTTCTTTGATTATTTTTAGAATGTTGCAATCAAAAATGTAAAGCAGTTTATTTTGAAATTAAGTTGACATGATTCTGAAAATAATAAGAGCAATATTGGTTATTTTCAGAATCATGTAAACTTGATTTCAAAATGAACTGCTTTGAATCTTTGATTACAGGATTCTTTTACAAAATCTTGTAAACTTAATCTATATACATAAATATATATATAGCATTAATACCTTAACTTTTATATTTTGACAACTTTGCTAGTTAAATCTGGTGTACATTTTCCCATACAAACAAATATTTTTATTCCATCAATAACATAGCAAAATACTGAGTTTCTTGATGTGGACTTGGTTCCCTGCACCGTATTAAATACTTTTCTAAGTTTTAAAACAACTTTACCGAATTAATCAACAAAAAAAGAAAAAATTCTGAAAAAAAAATCCAAAAATAACACTTATTTTATGCATTTTGTATAGAAAGTGGAAACTTTGAAAAATAATTAAAAATATAAATAAGTGTTTTCCTCGCTTTGAAATTGTGAAATATATTGTTTTTAAGCGTATGTCTATCGAAAAAAAGTATCCGCATGTGCAAATTTGTGCTGCCGTGAACAAGTAATTTTTGAAAAGTTTTTTTTTTTGTTAGAAAAAAACCGATAATTCTTATTTTCTCGAAAAAATACGATAAAATTTTATACCAGCCATTTTTCTTCAATGGAGATGTACGCCATTGGATTTTTTTTTAGAAGCAGCTTATTAACGGTACCTGCCATAGAACCGTTTTTTATTATTCCGAATATCTTTTGAACGGCTGCACCGATTTTGACCCAATAGAACTACAGCTAAACTTGACCAATAGTGCAATTTTTTTTTAAAGGAATTAAAAAAAAAAAAACGATAATTCTAATTTTATTGAAAAAATACTATCAATTTTAATAAAATTTCATGTAATTGATTTGTTATCGACGGTGATGTCTTTCATATAAATCTTCTTTTTATTCCGTACATATGTATGTTTGAAAAAATAAAAAAAAAATAAACAAAAAAAAAAAAAATAGTTAGGTAGGTACCTATTTCAAAATATATAAAATACTGAATTTTTTTTAATAAAAAAACTGGTCAAATGAATTTTCCAGTCGTGAACACGAACGTTACTTGCCCCAAGAGCAAGTTTGTGCGACCCAGTCGTGCCCTTTATACTAGGTGATTCTACAAACGTAGAATTTTCAATGTCCGCGACAAAAATTTGAAACCATTGCATTCATTCAATTTGTTTTTATAAATATAAATCGTGTATATCGCAGTTTTTTTTTTTCTTGCTCAAAAAATTCTTTAAAGGGTCTAGTTCTCAGTCCCCTGGCATGTAAGAATCCCGTTTTAAATCAAAAAATCATTGTCAGTCTTTTATTTCAGTGCCACACAAAAAAAACCTATCATTATAATCTCAAATAACACAGAATTGTCGTTATGATTTGAATAAGTGATAATATATGTATAAAATATAATAGTTTTTTATCAGTACCCTGGTAATAAAATCTCAGTTTTCTGACCACCTTTTTTTCAAAAATATGTATTATTTTGAATGGTCGCTTTCAATAATGTTAAAGGACATTCTAACATATAACTAGAACTTATTTGTACACCTTAAAGCTTCCAAAAATTTAAGGTTAATTTTTGGGTGCAGTGAAATAAGGCCAGGGGGTTGTAGAAATGTTTGTGCTTATATTCAGTTTTCAATATATATTTTACTATACATACATATAAAAATATTGAAATATATTTAATTTAATCCATTTAGGATGAAAATAAGTAGATATATCACTTTAGTATGTGTCTTTTAAATATTGTATTTAATAAAAATGTTTTTTTTTTGTTATTTTTAGAAATTTAAATAATTTTGCTTTCAAAAATTGCAAAATAAAAAAGTATTTCAAAATTTATCAAGCGAGAATCGAAAGTCTTGAGGGCGAAACAGATTGAACCCAGCATCAGTTAAAGTAAAGTAGGATTGAACACGGTGCCATTGTTTTAGACTAAATGTATTTTTATTGGGTGGGCGTCATTTTGGCGAAAGTCTTTTCACAAACCTGACTCCGCAATTGTCAAATTAAATTTTAGTTGTTTCACAAATTTTTTTTTGACTTTGAGTGAATGGGGTTTGTTTGTATAATAGATATATTTTGCACATATGTTATGAATTCACTGGAGGATACACTTTTTCTTGGAGTTTCTGAAACACAGTTTTTTATTGTTCCATATCTATATTTAGTGGAACCAAAAATTAAGCATATACTTTGCGATGACGGTTCGCACTAAATACGTAATTTGCAAATTTAAGGATTAGATTCATACATATCTTTCAAAGTACAAAATTTCAATTCAATTTTTCAAACTAACAATTCTGTCAAAAGAGTAAAGTGTCAAACATTTATTGGTTGCTGAAGACAGCTAGTTCGCACTGAATATTCTTCAAATGTCAAAATTGAATTTGTACATATCTTTATTTTTCTAATGACAGTTTGTACTGAATATTGGCAAATGTCAGAATAGGCCGTGTGTCAAACTGTGAAAATAGTAAGTGTCAAAGCTATGTTTTGCTGATGACAGTTCACACTGAGTGCTTAACTAGTGTCAAAAATAAATTCGTCCGAATCTGTCCAACCACAAGTATTACAAAACTTAAAACAAAAACAGATTTGACGAGATACACTATTTTAACTCGAGGAAATATTTTTGGATATAGAAATGGCAGATGTAATGTCCTTCTAAATTTTTCAAATACTTTTTCTTAAAAAAATTTGATAATTTTTTTCGAGATTTGGGTATGTTTGTGAGCAATCGAACATAAAACAAGATCACACTTTAAAAGCCACTTTACAACTTTACGAATATACCCCTATCGAGTTACATGAATTTATCATTCGTACCAACCATTGACGTCCTAGATATGGACCGCCAGTCGGCGGAACAACAAGAAAAGTTGTTCCAGCTAAAAACAGTCTAAAAGCGCCATCATCTTTTAGTGTTAAATATGTGTACTAATTTCGCCATTAGAATTTAAATGAAAACGATAATATATTCATCTGTAAGTAACTCATGGCATAAGGAGTGGATGTGTTTTGTAAAATAAAAGTAAATAGTTTGATAATAATTTCCACCAAAATATTTCAATAGTAAATAATTAATTAAAGAAATCATATCACTGCTACGCAGATTCCCTGCTAGTAGTTGATGGCGCCCCTAGTTATGTTGAAACACGCGTGAAGTTGGCTACTGGCGGTCCATACCTAATACGTCAATGGTACCAACAATAACAAAAATTTTTATCGATACTCGAATGAAAGTCGAAAATCTACCTGCAGTGAGATTTGACTTCTCCTTTTATATCGATAGTGAAATCACTACCGTATAGTGAGATTTTTATATGGAAAATTCTACTTCACTATGGATAGCTTTTCCAAAAAAACTCGGGTAATAATGTAGTTTTACTAATACAGAATTCTCTATCGATATCCAGATACATGTTTCTAATTTAAACAATTGATATAACATATGTACATTATATAATCTATACCAACATACATTATGTACATTACATTTTTGACTTAATGCGTTATTCATTAATATCTTTTAATTCTATAATATAAAGTTTTATTTAATATAATTACTTTAAAATTCGTTTCGATTTCTATGGGACACTTAAGTACTCCAGGCAGAGATTTTATTAACAGCACTATAAATATACCCTGAAATGTGTTTCCTACGCAAGGAACAAACAATTAATGTCGATAACATATTATTTTGATAGTTCATACCATTTTGTGTTTATATATTAATGCTATCCACTGCAGACACAGCACAATTTGAAAATCCCATTATGTATGACTAGACGTAATTAACAATTAATTTAGCTATTTGACCATAAACTAGCAAGTGGTGTCTAGTTCAAGCATCGTCCCTTTCTATTATATTATATTTGGCTAAGGCTTTTGTATAGAATGCTTCATACATTCACAAACACTCACAGTATGTGTCAGTACCTACTTAATTTATCACTCCATAGGTATACACTTGATAAATTATTTATTGTCTTATCAAAAGGACGGCAAATGATCAATGCAAATTGAGAATAGTCTATATTTCCTCCTTGCACTTGTATACCTACTATATACACGCAAATTGTTATATTTCGCCCATTTTGAAAGCATACATAAAATTCTGTTATGTTATGTTTAAGTATACATATGAAGATAGACAATACAATAAAACAAAGCATAATCTTAAATCAATTGAAGAAGGACATGTTAAATAGATTGGGGAGTTGAGTTTATAGGGTCAGTTAAATTTATATGTTAATATTTTACACAAGAACAAGATGAGTATCCTTTGAAAATAAATGAAATTGATATTATAAATTGATAAATATGTATGTACCTTTAAAAAATCAAATTTGCTGTAAGAAAAACGTTTCAGGCTAAGTTTTTTCTCATTTCACAGTGGTTTGTTTAGTAAGTGACTTAATAACAAAAATTAGTAAATCGTTTTTGATTGATTAGTTTTAGTTATTTGTTTGCTTGCCAGCTAAGTATAATAGTAGTCTAAGAGCTCGCAGCAGATTTTGGGTGTGTATATAAGTCCCGAAAAATATTGGTTGAAATAGAAAGACCTTGCTTTGGTGAACACAAAAATGTAAGTTAGGTTGTCGGAAGTGGCGGCAAACGTGATCGATACGCGAAGAAGATAATGATGCCCTCACTCCGAATACATATAAGCCCCAGAAGAAATGTGCCAAAGTGGCCGCCAGACTCGCTCAAAAAAGCCGAAAAATCGACTATGAATTTTGCTTTTCCCGCCCGTTTAAATTTTTAAATCGAAATTAAATCGTTCTGATCATAATTGTATACAGTTCCAAAAGCCTTAAGAGAGGCAAATGGCCCGAGAGACGGACCCAAAAATACCCAAAATTCGTCAATTTGCGAATATTGCTGTTTTGGGTAAATTAGGGTTTTTCTAAGAAACCCTAATTTAAAATGAACCATTTTTGCATTAGAAGTTTCGATCGAGCAATGCTGTCATGAATAATTATTATGAATTTTATAAAATGGGTACAATGATTTTTTGTCTTCAATTAACACACAAAAAAGTTGTGTATTTTGAATCAAGTCTAGCTGATATTTTTGTCTGGCAATGCTGAATGGAGATCATAAAAAATAATGATAAAAGTTATTTTTGTTATCATGGGATTTTTTTTAAAAGATCTACCCAAGGCCAGAACAAAGCCTGCCGGGATGAGAGGAAGAATATGGTAGTAGATATAAAGTCAGTGCTGAGAATCTGGAAAGAACAATTTTTTATATTGCCAAACGGCGAAGATAGATAACATTCAACATTCTCGTCCACCCGACCTTAATGAAGTGCGCTTAGCAATTGCCAAGCTAAAATCGAATACAGCTGCTGGTGCAGACATTTTTTTTTAAAGCTGCAGGAGATGTGTTCGTAGGGAGAATGCACCAACTCATCTGTAAAATATGGTCGGATGAAAGTATGCCCGATGAATGGAACCTTGGCATAGTGTGCCCCATCCACAAAAAGGATACACTCTGACATGCACCAACTACAGAGGAATCAGCCTCCTAAACGTCGCTTAGAAAACCTTGTCGGCTATCCTGCATATGATCGCTTAAAAACCGTTGTTAACGATCTGATTGTCCCCTATCAGTGTGGGTTTAGGTCAGCAAGTCAACCGTTGCTTTGAGAGAAAGATTCTACGAGGGATTTTTGGTTTTGTGTTTATTAATGGAGTATGGAGAAGAAGATTCAATGACGAGCTATACGGGCTATATAGTCAAGAAGCTAAAAATATAAGGGCTGAGATGACTGGGTCACGTGAAGCGTATTGACACCAACACACTAGCTTTTGAGTCCAATCCTGATGGTGTAAGCAACATTGGAAGACCTTCCCAATAGATGACGCAAAGAAGTGGAAAGCGACCTCAGCAAATTGGCGGTGCGAAATTACAAGTGGCTAGCTAGGAAAAGAGCTGGCTGGAGAGACATGTTGTTGAGGTTTTATGGCCTTTACTCCAAGTATTGCGTTTCGCCGTGGTTTGATGGTGGACTCATCAACTAGATGACATCAAACCCAATGTATAGTACGCAAAAACCTTTACACAAAGTTTAAACCTTTACACAAAGTTTAAACTTACCTACACAGATACATATTGTAATCCACTAACTTAAATAAGTTTTAAGAAAAACAATAAACCCCTAACATAAATTAATATATGAATGAATACATAATTATGTATGTACATAAATTCGTGAAAGCTAAAAATAAAAATTTAAATTCAAAATTGACATAAATATATGCCAAAAAACACTACTGGGTGTCTCAAAAGATTCAAAATACATGCCAGAACTAGGTTATAAAAATAAAAAGTTCTAGGCGCTTAAAACTCAGAACCAGTTGTACAATCGTGTTTTAAGTTTTTAACCCACCGATTTTGACAGATTTTCTATAGAAATCAGTGGTTTAAAAATTTGAACCACGTTGAACTACGACTGTACAACTGGCCCTCAATGTACAAATTTCTACAAAATTTTTTCCAAGTGAAGAAATGCCCGATTTCTAATTATTTGCAAAACAAAGTTCTACAGTTAGACCGAGATTTACTAGATCGAATTTAGTTTTAAAGGGAATTAGAACTTTGTTAAGAAATTAGTCGTCATTGTTTTTATTTTTTCATTCTTTTGGATAATGGTAATAAGGGGTTTTCATTTTATAGACAGAAAACAGCTTTAAGTTTTTGAAGCGTTACATTTAACGCGGTTCCTAATACCCCATTTAAAATGCTGATCATATTCCGAATTTAACAAACTTACTATACGTTGTCGTTGCAGTACTACATCCGAAGAACAGGGATGTGAGTTTGGAAACGCATATGAAAAACTGAGGCTACTATTTTCAGCGAAACAATGGATTGGATTAGAAGTTTCAGATAGGATATCGTTGATAAAGATATGGAAGAGAGTCGAAGACAAAGTGAAGCGTTCGGGCTCACACTTTGTTATAATTTATTTTGTTAATATCAGACTTAAAACCTTTCAATATGACTCGAATTAAACTGTACGAATGGTAAAAAGGGACACCAATGGATACCAAATACACGCATTTTCGATAAAAGAGTTTCATGCCAAACTCTATACATTGCTTTAGAAATATCAACCTCTGATTCAAAGACCAACGCCAAGACATTGCCGACTTCAGATTATTTTTTTCTGGATATAACTGGCAGCAACGTGCCCTAACTGAAGGAGGATAGAAGGCCACCATGCCGTGTCTCAAGCAGAAATCTTTCATTGACCGGGAGCAGGATAAAAATAGGAACGAAAACTTGAAATTTGAAAATTGCAATTTCTGACTGACACTCATAATACATTTCAGTATTTTCTTATAATATGTTTGTATAACTATTTTGATATTCTAAACCTAAATGAACAACTAGCTCTACCACTGACATCCACATTAATTTCTCGGGTGCATTAAAAAACTGTCTCAATGTGCAAATATACATTGCTATTCCAATACCAATGTTTTTATCCCTAAAAACATCAACAAACTTACTTATTTTGTCAACACTAAGATATTCTTTCTTTGTTTTGCAAAAATTCACAATTTTTTTTTTCGAATAACTTTGCATATATCATTGTGTGCTAACAATTAGGTATATGTATGAACAACCCAACCTGTATATTTTCTGCTCGTCGCTTTTCCTTGAAAACCACACTCCTTAAGTCAAAAATTGAATAAACATTTTGTATTCCTGTTCATTTTCAAATTATTATATAGTATCTATAGTAAAACTATCCTTTTAGGTGTATGTGTGTGTGTATTTAAAAACAGAATCATGAATTTTTCATAATATTTATGTTCTGTTTTTTTTTTTAACAATACGCGTTAAGAGAACGTTGAAATGTTGACATATAAACAAAAATGGAAAACAAAACCTTCCCTGCGGAGCATATTTCTACATTGTATAGCTACATTATTGTATACGCTGGGGTACTATTTTGCAGGACCAGCTTTTCCAGAATTGCATTGTTTTAAGTTACTTAAGTATATATGTGTCCTGAAATGGAGGATTTTTTATGTTGTCTTCACGGATGGATTGCAAAACTTTTCAAAGAACCCACCCATTGTGAAAAATAATGAGACTAATACCCTATGATTTTTGTTTGTATTTTTTTTTTAATAAAAAAAAAACTTTTATGACAATTAAGTGGATAAGGTCCTTTCTCTAACTAACTAAGGACCGCATGTAGAGTAGTAGTTCTTTATAATTAAATCAACTTAAAAATACTCAGCTGTAAAATGAGACTTCAAAAAACCCACTTCCGGAGTTGATATGATGCAATTTCTCAATTTGATTCAAGACTAAATCTCATTTATCTTTCCTCTTTTGTGGGTTCTGATAAAAAAATATTAAGAAAGAATGTAGGTAAGGATATTTTATTTTTTTCCTAGAAATAAAATAAAATAAAATTTTATTTTCGAAATAACCAAAAAGTCGTTTCCTGCGAATGTTATAATGAAATCACCTTGAAATCCATTAAAAGCTTGTGAATTTCTTTTATAATATTTTTTTTTTTATTGTTGCAGAATTTCATTCCTCTGTGGCTGGACTATACACGACTATGAATTTTCTACTCAGTTTATTCAATTTAGGATTTTTTTTTATATTTTCAATTCTGTTTGATTTTATTAAATTTATTTTTTTTTTCTTTTGACTCTCTGAAATGGATTTAGAGGCGGAAAAGTAATTGTAATTCAGACATTAAGGATCAAAGGAGATCAGTTTTTTGATAGAAGTCAGAATGTTATACGTAAGTGGGTTAAAATTATATTAATTTTCTATTAAATATTATGTTTTAGGCGTTCTTATGGGATTGATGTTAAATGTGTAGTACAGATAGACTGATTGTACATAATTGGCTCTTGTTTGTATCAGTATAACAACTTGAAAATTATTTTGTTTCTTAGTTTCTATATTCCTATAGGTAGATGTAAAATACAGACGTTTTTAAAATATGTGCTTAAATTCATGGTTAAAGAAAAGATACAATTTTGAGAACAGTTTTGATTGAATTCAATTAGAGACTTTTATAATTCAAAAAAGATACAAGCCGATATTCTAAGCCCATATGTAGAGTTCAGTTTTAGGAAATGTAATTAGATGGTGTGCAAGTAATAGCGATTCACAGAGTATGCTGAATGTCCATGTTGAAGACTTTCTTTACCATAAACAGTGTTTTTTGACAAATAGGAAGATGTAAGCATGACGTGTGAAATGGTTAACAGCAAACTTAGTTAAATTGTTAAAAATGTATTAACATACATAAATGTACATTAACATAAAGATTCAAATAAAATCATATATTCTATATTCTAATCTGATGAACATCGAACTTGCTATAGAAAAGCCAAATCTATGCTGTCGAAACATCGTTGATGATTTAAAAAAAGGGCACAACAGGGTCGAACGAACTTGTTTGGGAAATTTGTTTGTCCAGTTTCTTTTGTATTTTATATATCTTTTTTTAAAAATCTTTTTTGTCAAATGTACCCTTTTCCAATTTGTGTTTGCAATAATTATTTCTTATCAGAAGTAGTAGGACTATATGAATATAAATAAAGTGCACGACTGGGTCGCACAAACTTGCTCCTCTGGCAAGTTACTTTCGTGTAGATGACTGAAAAAATTGACCAATTTAAAAAAAAAATTATTTTCTCTATTTTATATTTTGAAATAAGAAAGTAGATGCTATAATCATTTAAAAATAAAATCATTACGAAAAATGTATGGAAGAAAAAAAAATTATATGAAATATATCACCGTAACGTAAGAAAGTATTCAAATGCCTGAAATTTTATCAAAATTAATCGTATTTTTTTGTTTTTTTTTGTGAAACATAGAATAATCGGTTTTTGAAAAAAAATTTTTTCATAAATTACTTTTTTTCAACCCACAGTATTATTTAGATTTAGCAGTAGTTTCATCAAAATCGGTGCACTCGTTCAAAAAAAAGTCAATGTAATAAAAACGGTTCTATGGCAGGTACCGTTAATAGGCTGATTCTGAAAAAAATTATTTTAAACTAAAGGCATCCGTCAATTTTCATTGAATTTTTGAACAACAACTTAAAGGTGCTACCACCAATTTTTAACGAATTTTATTATTCGTTTTTACGAATAATAACCAACCTCTCCCCTTTTGATATGTGCTACGAATTATAGTCTATCGAAATAAGGTAAGGAATAAAATGGAGGCGGCAAAAAACAGCATACTCAAAGGCGCTTAGAAAAATGCTGATGCACCAAAATTTGAAATTTTTGTTCTAGATACAAAAAACAAGAGTACCTGCCATACAACCATAAACAAAAATCCAATCTTTCTCCAAAAAAACAAATATTTCGAAAAAAGTATTTTTGAGAATTTTTTTTTTAAACTAAAAATTTTTTTTTATAGCAATAAGGTAACGGTTTGGCTTGATTTGTTGCAAATTTACCCAACTTTACATGTTATTATCAATTATCAAAAAACGCATGTTTTATGACATTGAAAGCAATAAATTTAAATCGTCTTAAAATTTCGCGGTTTTTCGCGTGGTGTGTGTGTAAAATTTTTTTTGAGATAACAATCAAACATGACATTAGGATGATAGAGAAGACGAAAAAAGTAGGTCCGACAATTCTGTCTGGCTGGATGTATCGACACTTACAGCCCATACGGTTGGACGGATTTTCGTCAAACTTTGCATGAACTATTTTTAGTGAAATATCCCCGGACATTTGTTTTTATTTTTGACCTAGGCATACAAATAACGGTACCTACCATATAAGAGTAACCGATAATTCTATTTTTAATACGATCAATTTCGATAAAATTTTATATGAGTGATTTGTTGCTAATCATGTCCATCATCTAAAAAAAATTTCAGAATCAGCATATTAACGGTACCTGCCATAGAACCGTTTTTTGTTACTCCGACTATCTTCTGAACGACTCAACCGATTTTAACGATTCGACAAAAGATTTTTTTCAAAAAAGTAATTTTTGAAACAGTTTTTTTTGGCAAAAACCGATAATTCCAATTTTCTCGAAAAAATACGATTAATTTCAATAAAACTTTACATGAGTCATTTGTTACCAATGGTTATTTCTTTCGTTTGAAATTTTTTTTCAGAATCTGCTTATGAACGGTACCTGCCATAGAACCGTTTTTTGTTTCTCCGACTATCTTTTGAACGGCTGCATCGATCTTAAAGAAATTTGATATAATCAAACAATTGCTAGCCAAAATAATACTGCAAACAAAATTTTAAAAAAAGAAATTTTTGAAAAAGTTTTTTTTTTTAAAAAACGATAATTCTAATTTTCTCGAAAAAATACGAACAATTTTGATAAAATTTTATACCAGTGATTTGTTGTTGCCCAAGGTGATGTCTTTCATATGATTTTTTTTTTTTGGAATCAGCTTATTAATCGTTTTTTATTACTCTGGGATTAGAATCTTATTATTTTGCTCAAAGAAAATTTACTTAAAAGAGTTTGGCTTGATTTGTTGCAAATTTACCCAACTTTACATGTTATTATCAATTATCAAAAAACGCATGTTTTATGACATTGAAAGCAATAAATTTAAATCGTCTTAAAATTTCGCGGTTTTTCGCGTGGTGTGTGTGTAAAATTTTTTTTGAGATAACAATCAAACATGACATTAGGATGATAGAGAAGACGAAAAAAGTAGGTCCGACAATTCTGTCTGGCTGGATGTATCGACACTTACAGCCCATACGGTTGGACGGATTTTCGTCAAACTTTGCATGAACTATTTTTAGTGAAATATCCCCGGACATTTGTTTTTATTTTTGACCTAGGCATACAAATAACGGTACCTACCATATAAGAGTAACCGATAATTCTATTTTTAATACGATCAATTTCGATAAAATTTTATATGAGTGATTTGTTGCTAATCATGTCCATCATCTAAAAAAAATTTCAGAATCAGCATATTAACGGTACCTGCCATAGAACCGTTTTTTGTTACTCCGACTATCTTCTGAACGACTCAACCGATTTTAACGATTCGACAAAAGATTTTTTTCAAAAAAGTAATTTTTGAAACAGTTTTTTTTGGCAAAAACCGATAATTCCAATTTTCTCGAAAAAATACGATTAATTTCAATAAAACTTTACATGAGTCATTTGTTACCAATGGTTATTTCTTTCGTTTGAAATTTTTTTTCAGAATCTGCTTATGAACGGTACCTGCCATAGAACCGTTTTTTGTTTCTCCGACTATCTTTTGAACGGCTGCATCGATCTTAAAGAAATTTGATATAATCAAACAATTGCTAGCCAAAATAATACTGCAAACAAAATTTTAAAAAAAGAAATTTTTGAAAAAGTTTTTTTTTTTAAAAAACGATAATTCTAATTTTCTCGAAAAAATACGAACAATTTTGATAAAATTTTATACCAGTGATTTGTTGTTGCCCAAGGTGATGTCTTTCATATGATTTTTTTTTTTTGGAATCAGCTTATTAATCGTTTTTTATTACTCTGGGATTAGAATCTTATTATTTTGCTCAAAGAAAATTTACTTAAAAGAGTTTCTTAATTTCTCTAGGTTAGGTATGGTTAAAAGTTCAGTCGGTCAAATATGCAACTTCATTTACATATTCTTTGGGTAAATAATATATTTCCTGAAATTTAATAGTTCGAACAGAACAATGTTGGTATACATTGTATTTCCTCTTTTTCCTGAAAAACGTCCCTTAAAACAAAACGCCCCAGGAAAAATCCCGGTTTCTCCTAGCTTCACCACGTGACTGCCACTACATATTTCCTATAGCTATCTTTAAATATAAGACCCAACGATTCTCTCCATCGCTATAACAAATCGCCTTTTATATAATATTGTGGCAACTTTTTTGGTTGCAAGTTTTCCTATGTTTTTCTTAGATCCTGGCGATGAATACTTGTGTTTAACGGCCATATTATTCAGTAGTTTAAAACTTAAATCCGGATTTAAATTATTCTTAATTTTTCTTATTTTCATATAAAAACAATCTTTTCTGATTGTTTTTTCCTTTAGATATCTTTGTTTCTTATATATGTGTTATTTTCTGTAAACAAACAATATCAAACTTATCTAAGAAATGCATAGCTGATGAATAATATGGCCGTTAGAGTTTATTTTTCATTACGGTTATAATATGTAGAGTTATCGTTGTTTTTAGAACTAGATTTTAAATTTCCGTTATTATAGAGCAAAGACAGATGTAGAATTTAGTAACAGAGTGAAGCTAAAAACTTGCAAACTCTTCTTCAGTAAAGTAGATTCCACCAAATTATTGACAAGTCTCTGACACCTCTAACTGTGTTTTCTCAAGTTTTTTTTTTCTCTTTTTATGTTAAATAAATTGTAAAAATTATACCCATCATAAACAACCATTAAATTCAAACATATGATCCTGCACTTTCTCATGAAAAACTCTGGGAAAAGCCCACAAAACCACAGATATCTGCCCTGCATCACCACAAAGTATATTTTATAGTATACGCACACACATTGTATTTTTTGTATGTAGACACATGTATGTATATCTAAGGAAAATGGGAACACTATATGGATAAAAAAAAATAGAAAAAAAAATCAGGGAGAATGGAAAAGATAAAAGAAGAAGATAATTCCTCGTAACGCTACTTCGTTCAATTTACAAGGACTTAGGTGAGATCCAAGTTCGAATCAAAATAAACTCATAAAATCGGGCCAAGCTAAACCAAACCAAGTGAAAAACCGTCCAAATCGCGACGGGCTATCAATTGATATTTTTATGAGAGCATATTATATTTTTTTATGGCTTTTTTCTTCTTTCGACACCATAAACCAAAAAACCAGGGCAAATGGGAAAAATCAGGAACTCCTTATTTTGTTTGTGTCATTTTTTTTTTCCATCTACAACATGACCTCATATGCGTTGCTGAGTTCTCTTGACACATGCGGCATCAGCATCACAACAGTAGCAGGAGAGGATGCTGCAAAATGTTTTGTTGCGATTGTAAACATGATTAGATATACATAACTTGGAACAAATTCCTCAATATAATCCCTTAACGACCCCGCCCCCAATTTGAAGGAACAGGCAACACAGATACACCCACTATACCTACTGAAATAAACACTTACTGAAGCGTTGATGTTTTGGTCGTAAAATCTTTCTTAAAAATCCATAAAATGGGCTTTTCCGAACCAAAGCCATAAATATTGGTATATGTTTTTGGATATGTAACGAATTTGGTATGTGGTGATGTTTTGCGTTAACTCAAGCTTTCACCCGTCAAAATATTTTATGTTCTTTCCTTCCTCTCCTTATAACTTGTGTGACTGACAGATGGGTTAGCTTAGTTTCTATACATCCAAGTCATTTTATACTTCTCATTATCCGTTCTAACCGAAAACTAGTGTTTTCGTTTGTATATAGTTAATTTTATTAGATGTTTATCACAACACCATCTGTTTCCGATTGTCATGGAATTTTCGCTTGTCTGGCCCTTGAATTTCCAAATTAATTTAAGCAAACTTGACATTAATGATATATTGCCGATGGGTAAGGTCTTATATGCACATGAATTAAAAAAATTGGAGTACCTATACGTTGATGTGAGGCTTTAGCCGAAAATAAAAGCTTTGCAATTTGCATTATGTTTGCGACTTCTGCTACGAACTTATTATTTAAGAAAAATACGATTTTGACCCCGTGATATTTAAGCAGGGCTGTCTTGCCCCTTGTACGGCCTTGTAGGGGTGAAACCGGTTTTTCATTAACTTTATTTAAAATCTGTTTATCTTTTTTTGTTTTATTTATTTATTTAAAGTACCTTAGTGCTTAAAGTAGGTATAGCTTTATAAAGCAACAGACTTCCATATGAGTTCCTCAATCTCACTTATGATAAGTTCTCGGAATACGACTTGAAAGCCAGATTTGGAAAGGAAGACGTCTATTGTTCGATAGTCGGAACACACAGCGTGAGAGAGAAAATTTACAAAAACGAACTCAGGTTTTACGGAAACAACATCATAGCAAGCACCAAATTTCCGAAAAATTCAATAAAACTGTTAAATTTGGCAACGTAACCATCAAAAATTTATTTACACTTATTAATTATTTGGAGCAGCAAGGTAATTTGCCACAATTTGTTTTGTCTGATGATGATGAGAAGTTTTCTCCTTAAAAATGATCTTTATATAAATAAAGTGCACGACTGGGTCGCACGAACTTGCTCTTATGGTTTACGACTGGGTCGCATGAACTTTTTTATGTAGCAAGTTACGACCTTAATAAAAATAAATTTAATAATTTTTTTTTAAATTAGAATTATCGGTTTTTCAAAAAAAAAAAAACTTTTAAAAATTACTTTTTTTTTTAATTTTTGTTTGATTATATCAAATTTCTTCAAAATCGGTGCAGCCGTGCAAAAGTAAGTCAGTATAAAAAACGGTACCGTTAATAAGCTGATTCTGAAAAAAAAAATGCAGACAAAAGAAATCACCATTAGTAACAAATGACTCATGTAAAATTTTATCGAAATTGATAGTAATTTTTTTCCAGAAAATTGGAATTATCGGTTTTTGCAAAAAAAAAACTTTTTTAAAAATTATTTTTTTTTCAAAAAAATTTTTGCAATTTTATTTCAGTTTAGCAGTAGTTTCGAATATTAAATTTCGTTAAATTCGGTTTAGCCGTTTAGAAGATAGTCGGAGTAATAAAAAACGGTTGTATGGCAGGTACCGATAATAAGCTGATTCTGAATAAAAATGTTAGATGACGGACATCACAATTGGCAAGAAATCACTCATATAAAATTTTATCATCATTGATCGTATTTTTTTTCCAGAAAAATAGAATTATCGGTTACGTTTATATGGTAGGTACTGTTATTTTTATGCCTAGGTCTTCTTCTTCTTCTTTTCCGACGATATTATGATCTCGAGTGGGATCACAACTTTCCCACTTCACCGCTTCTCTACTGATCTGCTTGTAAGGTTCGTCGGGTTGACCTCAGAAAGTGTCGGCAAGCTTCCCGGTTATGGATTGTTCTATGTCTGAGGCCAACTGAATGCTGGTGTCGTTGCATTTGTTCCCTCCAAGAGTTCTTGGGCCTGCCTCTCTTCCGCGATTGTACTGGAACGTTGTTCGATAATAATAATTTGTATGCCTAGGTCAAAAATATAAAAACGTCCGGGGATATTTCACTAAGATTAGTTTATGCCAAGTTTGGAGAAAATCGGCCCAACCGTTTAGGCTACAGGTGTCGATACATCCAGACAGGCAGACAGAATTGGCGGACCTACTTTTTTCGTCTTCTCTATCATTCTAATGTCATGTTGATTGTTGATTGTTACCTCAAAACCTTTTTTTTACGAATGCATAACTTGCCTTATAAGTACGTATAATCGAGAGTAATAAATTGATGTTATTTTATACGAGAATGAAAATTGCATCATGTTTATATTCACCATATTTTTTTGATTTATTTAAGATTTTTATGTTAAAAATTACTAAACATGAAATATATATTATATCTTTTGATTTATAAAAAAGTTTATAAGACCTACTTGAAATGTTTGATTGTTTAATATTTGAAAATCTTGCAAAGTCTCAACCAAAAGATATATACTTATGTTTTAAAATGAATTATAATCCTTTCATTATGCTCCTTTTTCCATATTCAGTAATTTTTAATATTCCTGCAATTATTCTAAAAAATTCTCTTCATGAAATAAAAATAAATTTCAATTATAATATCTTATGCATTAATTTTTTTTTTTATTCTAACATAACATTAAGTTATTTTGGTATCCCTGGGAGCTACTATACACAGCACTTCATAAAATCGCTGGTCTTCCATGTCTGTGCCACGGAGTCTCACTTATTTATTTTTTTTGTCCAGTTTCTTCAGTTCTCCTGCGACTCGTATATATTCTCGTACCTATGTAAATAACGCTAACCACATTAAGAACTTTTCATTTTAAATTCTTCCCAGTAAGCCAACGTTCATTAAAATAAATTGTGACTTGTGGTAGTGTATCTACAAATGGAGCTCCTACATCAATTTTTGTTCTGTTTAAGTATGCAAGCTATGCCAGGCATGTACCTAATGTAAATGAAACTCCATTTGAATTTCAATTGCATTCCTAGCTTTCAGCTTTATGCCATCTCTAAATCGAGTTGCGTATCCAACTCTTGATCTTTGTGTATACTCTATACTCAACGTATACCTACCTACATTCAACTTACTTATTGTACCCGAACATTTATTAGCGTTTTAAAAGTGTACCTATACCTAAGTTACTTTTATACCAACAATCATACAGCATGGCACTTCTATTTAGATAGTAGCTTGACTCTTTTGGTGCTTATTATAATAACGAAAGGAGCAGGGGTGGTATTATCATGGACACGACTGAATATTTTGAGTTTTTGGTATAGCCAAGGTAATAAAGTATTAGTACATGGGGTGACCACTATGGAATTTAACAATATAAGAGTGAGATTAGTTTTTTTTTCTTTACTTACAGAAAAACATATAATCAAAACAAAAAAAAAGTCCTAAAATCCTGTATGATGATAAAAACTAAAAGCATTCATGATAAAACCTCAATGTTTGCCTCAATAAAAGTTCGACTGGACTATTTTTTGTAATTGAAGTTGGTTTTACTTTTAGTTTTTCTACCTAACATTTTCGATATTACTAAATGCTTATGTGTAGGAGGTTTTTTATCCTGAGATTAACCTTCCCAGATAAAGATAGTATCTTCTTTTTAAACTTATGTTATATCTTCAAGAGAAGAAAATTAGATTCTTACTTAAGTTGGGTACTGTGAAAACAGTTAAAGAGGCAGTCGTGCTGGCCTGTATGAGATTTTTTTTTTGTATATTTCATAGAACCAATTATTTTTAAGTGCTTACTTAAGCACAGTGCTTGAAGTTAAAAAAATGAGAACAAATATAATATTATGAAGATATTTTATATCAAACAAGTTTCTCTTTTAATCAAGAACAGAAAAAAATAAAATAATAATATAGAAGTCCCTAGTTAAATTAACAAAGTGCATATTTCATTCATAAAGTGACCTGAAACTTAGAAATGGTCACGATTTCGAAAACAATACAATTTAAAAAAATTATTACATTCATAAAAACAGTATGTTATTTTCACAGACAAATACTGTGAATAAAAAAAATGGGGCAGGATAGTTATCTTCAACAGTATTACTTGTTTACATAATTTAAAATTACAATCAAGTGAATTCAATTTTATTTGTACAATGATGACAATGATGTTGATTTTGAAGAATTTATTGACAATTGAAGATGAATGCAGAACTTAAAGAGTTAACCTAAGGGGCCAAACGGGAAACTACCGGGGCCACTTAAAACAATTAGATTTAAGCTGTGCCCTTGCAAAAATTTTACATACTTGTACTAATGTCTCATCAAATCGAGAGAAAAATTTAAGTTGAACGATAAATCACAACAATTTAATGTGAAAACGGAGCTAATCAAAGTTTTCTTCAAACAAAATCCATAACCTAAGAAAAGAGAATTAATCATAACCCCAGCGCATAAAATTAGTTCAATCCTACCGACTGCTCCAAATGTTTACTTCGGATTTGATCTAGCTTTGTTACTTGTGTTTCCGTCAATTTGCTCTGATACTTTTTGTACATTGTCTAACATTGCGGACCGCATGTAAGCGCTGGACGAATTACTCCTGTGTACAATTTTCCTTTTAGCTTAGGGGGTAGTTTTTGGTCACAGAAAATGGAAGAGTTCTGAAGTCGCTTCATTCAACCTAACGCTTACGTGATGGTTGATGTCGTCATCACAAGATGATTTATTGTTGATTATAGATCCAAGATACTAATTTTGCAAAAATATATGCTTTTAAATATCTACTTTCTTTCCAACATGACGTTGAATCCCCACGAACCTTTTGCGACGATGGCTATTTGGATTGGAAGCGGCTTTCCGTTCTTCTAATGTCTCGGTTCGACTTCGCCTTTCCAATTTGTTTTCTATGTGTTTTTTTTTAATGAGAAGAAGGCACAGACTCTAAAGTATTCAAAGGAAATTGTCAGAAAAGAATGCGAGGTCGTACGTAGGTAGACGTCTATAATTTTTATAAATGGCGGCAAATGTCAGTTTCATTATTTTTTTGAAGAACAACTACAACTTAAAGGTGCAACCACCAATTGCTTACGAATTTTATTTTTCGTTTTTATTTTGGCTGGCGATATAGCTATATCAAGGAGTGCCAAGTCCTATCATCAGTCTCCTTATTAGTGGTGTTGAGCTTTAATCCAATTTTTATTATGAAAAACTTTCTACATGCACACCATAGGATTCGAATCGCACACTTATGACCACTGATTTCACAGGTCGAGAACTGATATGCTTGTTTATCAAACGCATTTGGAGTATCAGCATTTTTCTAAGCGCCTTTAAGTATGAAATTGACGGAATAAAGAATTGTCAAGTAATAAAACTGAAATTCTAGTATGTAGTACAATAAAACAATAATAAATGTCAATTTTACTTTTATATTTACAATAATTAAAACACCTTGACTGTTTCGCTACCTTGTGAAATCAAATTTCTTATTCTATATGAAAATATGAAACAATTTCCTCGCCTTAAAGACCTACATAAATAAGGGTAAAGGTATAATATTATTTTGCTGGTAATGATGGTGAACATAAGACAAAAACAAGCACTTTATTTGCCCATTTAGGAGTTCCCTAACCTTCAAACAATTTATACCTTTTTTAAACCACAAATTTTCAATGCGAGTCACTTAAATTAAATAGACTAAATTTCCCCAAGGATCATACCTATACCATCCAACAAAATAAAAAAAAAGGAACCCATCTTGAATAGGATGAGAATATACTCTCTTTTTTCAACATTAATTATATACAAATAATGTTTAAAAGCGGATACTAAAGGGCTTTTATCATTAATAAATAACTTCAAGACACCTAAAATCGTATAATAAACGTGAGTAGAGTACCATTTAAAGTGAGGAGCCCAAAAAAGGTCAAATATAAACCCAATTTCCTGGGCATATCTCCAATTAAACAACCGTCCAACATTCGAAGCACTCTTTATATGGTTGCTGTTATATCAATCATTGTATATGTATATTCCCCATGGGAACCAAATGACACTTTGTTTTGTGTATTGTTCTCTTACCGTCGTTGTCGTCGTCCGTCCTTGCGTCGGTCTTCGTACTGAAAATCCTATTCAACCCACCGTGTTGAATTTTTGAATTGTCAGTAGACTTCGCATCACAATCTCTCTCCAGACTTTGCCTTTCAAACATCAATACACTTACAACAACAATGCAAAATTCAAACGATTGAAGGAATAAAGCTCGTACCTAAAATAGATGTGTGTGAATCGTGTGATTTCTTATAGGACTCTTCACGAATTGAGGACGAGGGTAAAAGTCCCTTAGTAGCATGAGCATCAATGCGACCAGATACCGGAACCTGAAACGAACCCTCATTTTCATTTAACCTAATAAATTGATGCCCTGTATTTCCTATCTTATGTTTCCCAAGGCAAACGTGTTCCCTTTTTTGAATACCAGGTTGCTATACCAATTCTTCAGCTATAGAACATGAGTCTTCATTTTGTGTGGAAATGGCATTAAATTCCTTTTCACAGGTTTGGTATTTTTCTTCCGTAAACAATTTAATTGTGCCTTTTGTGTCTGTTTTTGAATGGGTTGTTCATGAAGTCGAAGAGTTATTTCGGACATTATCGACAAAACGGAAGGATTGTCGATTCGTTTTCCAAAAAAAAATAAGCAAAGCATATTTAGGATGACTACAATATACTGAAACCATTTTTGACAGTTTGGTAGAATGAAGTTATGAGTTTTCTCTATTCATGTTTTTGAAGTTATTTAAGAAATAAGGTAATTTTTTGTTATGACGTTTCAAAAAACATATTATAAATGATTTGTTTTTTTTTTCCAAAAATGGATGTGTCCTTTATTATTAGATAACGACAATTGAAATAAAGGCTTTTGCTTTAAAACCTTTGAAGATCATTTTTAACAGTCGAACATTTTATGTTCCAGCATTCAGTTAGCCTCCAGATATGCAACAAAAACAATCCAATAGTAGGGACAGGGAGGACAGCCGACGTTGTCTCGAGATCAATCCGAGAAGAAGAAGAATACCCGGGAGCCAGTATCTTGATGAGCCATTCCTTCGCTTTATTGTTCAGGCTGCTTGCCAATGCAGTCCGGAGGGAGGGGCATAAAGTTCCCCTTATACCACGGAGATGATGCTTCATTTCGAACGCTTCGCAAACTTGTTCCACATTATTTTGGCTTGAATGTTTACTAATAGTTCGATAGCTAGCGACCGATTTTGGGAAATTATTTTGGTGCGCCTGAATGTTTGTGCAGCTATTGCTTTTGTGTCACTCATATATGAATGACAATTATGGCTACCGGAAATGGCAGGAAATCATAGATATAGCCTTTCAAAATGCGGAGAAAATTTATCAAGTCGGAAAAGGGTTGCAACAGCAACTCAAAAAACATTATAAAAACACTTGCTGGCTTGCTAATGTTATGGCAATTATACATTATTATTTTTAACAATTCAAACTACATTTTAGAAAAAGTTTTTTTTCGTGCAGTTAGGTTACTTTGTCTGCACTTTGGAGGGCTTTTTCTTTGGTTTCCGGCCATTTCCGGTTTCCATAATTGCTATTGATTAATGAGTGGCCCTGAATCAATAACTGGAGAAAAATTAGGCGAACCAAAATAATGTCCCAAAATCGGTCGCTAGCTCTTTTATACTATAAATTATTTAGCACTTTTGAATGTGTTTTTTGTTAAGCTCTTATAAGCCTTAAGGTGCCTGGTTATTTAAGAGTACTTTCGCTGTATAACTCTCGAGAGTAACTTTCAGGTGGCTGTCCATGTGAAAGTATAATTTTCGACATTTGAATATCGCAAGTTCTCTGGAAGAATTCTGAGAGTACTTATAGCCGTCTCCACTTGATATATATCTGCTACTAATTAGTTAAAAGTAGTGAGAGTGATAATATGTTTGCCAGTGAGAGGTTGGAGCTACTTGAATATTGGCAATACTGCCGCTCGCAGCATTTTCACTCTCAAATAAACACGGATAAAAAAAATTTTTCGTCTTCGCCGATGTATATATTGCTTTGCCATGTTGACACGCGTACAGCTACTCTCAAAATACGAAAGGTGTTGGAATTTAACGAGCTTGTTTCGACAGTGATTTTCATTTGCGAGTGACTCCCAAAAATTTCAAATGCTAAGACTAAAAAGTCAACTCTCAGTGAATTACTTTAGGGACTGTGTCTAGGGATTCCAATCCCGGGATCCCCAATTTTACGGTTCTAAATATCCCGTAATTGTAGTGTCCTAATCCCGGGATTTCAGGGATAAGTATAAGCAAAATATTCGTATCAAAAAAGTTTGTTTTTTCCTGAGGTTTTCTCGGTCCCAATCGCAACCAGCTGCGTTAGCTCAGATGATGTAGGTTCTGGCTTTACTAAGTACCTTCCCGGTCCACAAATGTATTTTGTTGTTGCATTTTCGGACCGAGAAGTAGCTCTTGTCAATGCTCTGATGGTCTTATGTTCTTTACTATTTCTCGGTCGCAAAAACTGTTACTCAGACGTTCGAATTTTCATTGCTGCTGAAGACGATTAAAAGAGTCGCTGAAAACGCACTGTGTTTGTGCTGGTAGTTGAAAATAAATTGAACAGTGGATGATTGCTATACGGTAACAAATTCTTGTGCCGTTCTTGTGTTTGCTCATGATGTTGCACTTCATTTATGTGGTGCCTGAATGTTATTATAGTATATACCTACTTTATGGCATTTTGTTTCATGGCTACGGTAAAGTAGGTCTGATTTTCTGCCTATCGTGGATATGTAAAAATTAATATAAAAAGGAATTTTCTTTAAAATTTATACGTTTTACCCTCCTGCCAAAAACGGTTCAAAGAGAATGGTTATTGTATTTGATAAACAAGACTATGTTAATATTCAGTCTAGTAAATAGTCAAAGAACTTTGCCGTTCCGACGCTCTAAAATGCTTTGAGCAGTGAAATTTAAATAATTCAATGTCCACCGAAAAACATGAGAGCTTTAATGAACCTATTAACTCCGGAAGAGGCGGCAACCATAGCTATGTGTTTTTATTTACAAAATCAATAAGTCGGCTTCAAAAAAATAACATCTGAAGTTTGTTTTCACGTCCAAAAAATATTGGAATAAGAAAGCAAATTGTTAGTATTGTTAAACTGTTTCGCTTTCCCAAAAGTGAAAATGAAGATTTCGGGGAGACTTTTCTAAGAAAATTCAAGTAGACAAAATGAACAGAAGTTAGAAATAGGTACAAGGCGAAAAACACAGAAGAACAAATAAATATTGGAATAGTAAATTTTGAAAAGAGAGACTATTGTTTTTGAAATCATATTTCGAGTAAAATGTTTAGAAAAAACTTACTGATGTTTCGTTGCCTATTAGGTACTCTATTCAAGTAAGGAACCAGAATGCATTTTCTGCTGTTGGGCTCATTAAAAATAAAATTTAAAATCTCTTTCAATTATTTTTGTTATTGAAATAAATATTTGAAAATACCAAAAATTCAACTTGTGTTTAGGTATTTCCAAGGTGTCACTATGTGCTAACTAAATATATAGTAAGAAAACCATTTTTATAAATATATATCTACTGGGATAATTTTCAAGTCCCGGAATCACGGGATTTTAAAAAGCTTCCGGGATTGGATTTCCTAACTGTGTCCCACTTGCGAGTTGGCTTTCTAGATCTGCACGCAGCTCTCTTACTCTCAAATGCACTTGGACACCCACCTTGCCTCAAGAGCAAGTGTTTGCGAAACAGTTGTGGCTCTTATTAAACTAAGTACTAAATTAAACAGTAGTGCCCCGTGGCGTAGTGATCCCTGAGCCCTGAGTACGTCTAATGTTCTTTCAGGGGACAAATCCTCCAAAAGTATCAATGTCATTAAAAAAGCATGTCTCCTTATTTGTTCGGATTCGACAAAAAATTGTAGGTCACCTTCAATCCTGGAGAACTGTTATTAAAGTGTTGCATTCATGACTTAACATGACTTTACCAGCACTAAATGGAATTATTAACTTTAAGTTTAATTTCTTAATAAGTATATGGATTAATATATAAATGACCAAAGTTATCAAACCTAAGCTATTCACACAAAAGATTTCAATCCCATTTGCAAGTTCTTTATTTACTTCAGGCGATAATACAATCGATTCGTTTAAGTTAAAAAAAAAAAACGAAAAAATTAGATGAAAGCCTGTTTAGACAGCTTTTGAATGCAAAGTAGTCTGCACCCACCATTTGTAAGCAACAATGATCCCTTTCATTGTGTCCCCTTAATGATGCTAATATACCAGGACATCGATCAAAATAAAGTACTTCACGTTTCTCTAATAAAACTTACTTCTGCGTTCTCCAATTTTGCTTATCATCAACAGCATCTTTATTTACAACACCCTCTCTTCCTGCCATACTGATTCTGTAGCCCTCCCTCTGCCTGCCTGTTGTTCCTTTTATTTTTTGAAGCACAATTTAAGTAAATAGTTGAGTAATGAAGATTAAACCAAGAGGTTTTAACCTTTTGTACCTATAATATCTCTCTTTTACTCAATGACGAAAAGTGGAGAAGCATAAAAAAAACATGTCCCATTCACAATGCGAAAAAGAAACGAAGTCATCAAGAATTATTTTCAAAGAGAAAATATCTTTGCTGATAAAAATCGGTTCACCCTCTCGCTCAGGGAAACACACAAAATTTTCAAAAGTAACCAATTCTTCCTTAGAGCCTAATACGCGCATTTGTATTTCCGAACACGCTTCGTTTTTATGAAAACGGCCCATGCTCGTCTAATTGACCCCGAACATTCTATAAGGCGGGTGGGCGAGCTTTATAGGAAAGCCAGGGTGCCTAATAATACTAAGTAACTAAAAGGCAAGTGTTTGCTTCCGAAAAATGGCCGCATCCCGTATAGTCTCCCTTCCATGTCACCAACCACCACCATCGTCGTCATCGTAATGTATCCTTTTTAAGGGAACGAGGATGAAAAAACAACGATAAGGGAGAACCATGGACATCATCAGGAGCAAAGGCATTTTGTTTTCTTGAGATGTTGATTTCCTTTACTTATTAGAATTGGGATGTTTCTTACGCCACTACTGGTGAGAACCGGAAATTAAAGGAGAAAACCGAGACGGTTTCCGGTATAAGTGTGCGAAAACACAAAAAAAGACAAATATATATATGTATACATCTCTGGAAGACGTACGTGGGTTGGGTACCTGCCATACAACTGTGCCTGTTTTTGAAGTTTAGTCACGATTATCTAATTGTCGTAACATCCCTCTTGCCCAGTATGAGGCAAGAGAGTGTCACAAGTTAACTTGTCACACTCATTTTCAGGCGTTAAGCTGCTACTGTTGCTGCGGTATGTTACCGAACATGGCTATTCTTCACATTTTGAAAAAGATATGCCAGCTACTCAGAAACAACACTTGCCATCAGAGCTCCTAAGTAAATGCTCAGCTGGGAAAGTGTTTTGTCTTCGAGTCAGGTATGCATGTTGACGAAGAAGAAGACACTATCTTAACATTCCGAATGTTAAGCTTTGATAGTGTTTGTGTATATTATGAACACATATACAAACATTCGTTTGTGTAAAGGACAAACATTCTTTGGCATTCATAGTTGCTTTTGCCATCAGTGATGGCAATATGCTAAGGGTTGGACAAATATGCATTTTGTGGCCATATCGTGTAGCCAAGATTAATGTGAATTTGTTATGGGGACTTTTGTGTGGTCATTTGTTCATTTGTTTACCAATTAAGTTTCTGTTTTGATTGGAGACTTAAAGAATTTACATGAATATTTTAGTGATATAGCAACTCGAAGAAACTTAAGTCCGTTAAGTCATTATTCATGTCAGGTTTACCACAAAATTTAATCCTCAAATCGACTTTGAATTGCATTTTCTTTATGATGGAAAGGTTTTAGTTGACACATTTGATCTTTAATTGAAATCTAGGTTAATCTTGATTGGGGAGTTCTTGTTTATAGATAATTGAAATTATTTTGTTGAAAATTAAAATAAAATTTTTTTTTTATTAGAAGTCTGATTATGATAACTCTTGTATATTGATCTTAATAGAACACATCTTCAATTTGTTAGTTTCAATTACTTAAGAAAACTCAGTGCAAGTAATTCAGTGTTAAAATTATTTATGTTTGTTTATAAAAAAATAATTAAAAAAAAATAATAAATATCAAAAAACCATCCGTAGCCATTGGTATCTGCGTTTTCGCAACTTAAATATGGTACAACTGAACAGTTAGCATATACAACACATTAAAGAAGATTTAACTAAAATGGAAAATTAATAAAAAATGTCATATGAACAAATCGAAACTGAATTTTATAACATAATTCATGTCACATTACCATTTTTATAGACATGATTGAAATTAAGTTTCTTTTTCGCGTGTGGGCACCACGATAAATAAAATAAAAACTGTAAAATTTAGTGCCTTTGATGACAGATCAAACTAAAATAAATATCCCCTGTTTTCAAAATTGGATATGTGAGAATCTGTCAAACTAAAAAACGTTAACTTTATTCCAGCCGACGACAGTTCACACACAAATGTCAAAATTATAGTTGTAGGAATTCGTCACACTACAAAATTACAAATTTATTGGCAACGATGACTAGTCTGGAATGATAAACAAATGTTAAAAATAATTTTGTACAAATCTGTGTGACTACAAAATGTCAAGTTTATTACTTTCTGATGAATGACATTTCACACGCTGTCAAACTAAAAAATGTCAAACTTATCAACTTCAATTACATTGAAACTCAATATTCGCAATTTTCAAAATTTGATTTGGAGGAAATTGTAAAACTACAAAATTTCAAATTTATAGCCTCTCATGACTGATCACACTGAATTCCCCGCAAATGTCAACATTAGAGTCGTACAAATCCTTCAAACTATGAAGTTACCTCAAATGACTCACTGAATACTCAGGAAACGTGAAAATTATAAGATTTGTAAAAATATACAAATCAAAAACTTGCAGCAAATCACAACTTGCAATAAATATTCTGCAAACGTAAAAATCAGATTAGTAAGCACAAATATGTCAAACCACAAACTCAGCTTTAGCGTTAAGATTTGTTCTAGATTTTTTTTTTCATTCAAGGAAACATCAAAAATGCAAATTCAAAAAATGTAAATCTTATTGACCGAAAGGAGACAAATGTTATGATGAATTAGATATGCCAGTAATGTAATAAATATTCCACATAATGTCAAAATTTCAGTTCGTATCTTGTATGTATACATAAATTTTCTGAAAATTTTAGTTTTTCCTTTAAAACATTTTATTTGTGATTTCGTGTATGTTCGTTGACAATCGAAAATAAAACAAGATCACTGTCTGAGACTCACTACATAATAGTAATATCGAAATATACATGAATGTATCATTCGTACCAACATCTAAAAATTAAAAAAAAAAAAATTATATTCGATACTCGATTGAAAGTCGAAAATCCTCCCCGCAGTGAAATTTGACTTCTGTTTTTAACGGCAGGGATCCGCAGTGGGATGTTTGTTTGGGAAAACCTATTTCCTTATTAAAAAAAGGCTTAAGATTAATACTTCTTTTTAAATATACACAGTTTTTTACAGTTAATCTCATTGACCGTGTTTAGACTGGGAAATTTGAGTCTGGCGTGGTGAGTATACTCTCGTGATTACACAGGTCGATTTTTGTATGTTATATGAAAAACAAAAAAGTTCCGCCACTTCGAACACTAAGCAAGTAAAATATTGATTTTTATTTGCTTATAACTTTTAAAATATTAAAGATACATTAAAAAAAAATTACTGGGTGTGTGTAACTTTTAAAAAAATTGTGCTAAAAAGATCATCGGTCTACCGAAAACGAGCCAATGGATATTTGAGGCAATAGCTTTTTAGACAAATTGATCATTTAGTGTATTTGCCAGAAAAAAAGAGGAAAAACCCAACATTGAATGAAAGATATCAGCAACAAAAACAAATAAAAATAAAATATTTGACATTCGATCGTTATAATAGTGACTTAAAAACATTTTCTGTGTTTAAAGTTAGACCACAGGTTTAAATTTATATGTATGAATAATTTTAACCCTGAACTTCCTTAAAAGTAACATAAAAGGAAATTAGTAAACATCTACGAATATGCCAAAATACTTTTGTTAAATTTAAGTCAAAAACAGAAAGCCGGATTTTCAAATAAAAACCCTGTACTTTTTGAGAATATTAAAAATAATGGAAATCCGAGGGGTTTGTCACGAATGAAATCACCTGACCACTTATACTTGTAAACATTTGAAATCACGTTGAAATCAGATGCAATCAATATTTCAAGTGATGAAATTAAAAAAAAAAATTGGTTATCGATTTCAAATGATTTTTTTAAGCAATCATTAAAAATATTTGAAATCACTTTAAGTTTTTTCGCCACAATTAAATCACGAATTGAAATCACTATAAAATCACTTGAATTAATTTGCAATCATTTGAAATCAGTAAATTTTTTTGAAATCAATGCAATCACAAAATTTTGAAATCAATTTAAATACAGCTTGAAATCACCTGAAATCATATGAAGTCATTTGAAATATTGCAATCATTGATCCACTAAACTGGCTAGTGACAAACCCCTCGCGGAAAACACTTTTTCATTTTAGAAAAATTTGTTTTGCATCTTCTTAATTTTCTCAAAAAATACAATACATTTTTCCATCCGGTTTTTGTTTTTGACTTAAAGTTATAAAAGCACTTAGAATTTTGAAAATTAAAAAAAAGAGCTTAAATACGTAAATTTTAGAAATAAATTTGTTAATAATTTTTTTTTATTTTTATTTATCTTGAGTTTACAAAATAATTTTTCAATTTTATTACAACTTTATTTAAAAACGAATTAAAAGCAGAGATATCGATTTTCGATAAAATTTTATATTTTAAAAAAATTTCAAGGAGCTTATTAACGGTATTCCTGTCATATAGAACCGTTTTATTCTACACTGGCTATCGTTTGAATGGCTGCACCGATATTGATGAAATTAAATGTTCTTAAAGTCCTGCTAAGATTGATTAATACTGCAAACATATTTCTTTAAATAGATATTTTGAAAAAAAAAACAAAAACATAAAATACGGACTTTTTTTTAAATAAAACTAGTCAAACAAATTTCCCAGTCGTTAACACGAATTTAACTTGCCACAAGAGCAAGTTTGTGTGACCCAGTCGTGCCTAAATAAAATGCTGGTCGGCTTAAATAAAATTAGCCCAAATTGGCGAATATCCTAATGTTATAATATAAAGAACAAAATGTCAAAATTTTCTTTTTTTTTAATGTCTAAGGATATTCCGGGACAGATATAAGTACTAATGTTTGATTTTCTTGTAACATATAAATATAGAAATGTCTGCTCACTCTTCTTCTTCATGAATATGCAAAAATCGTTTATTCAACTTTTAAATAAATCGACTTGTCTTAATTGATGTTCGACCCTTGTAAACTTTTCAAACTTTGTAATCAAAAACAATTGCAGGAATCCTTAACCACATATTCAGAGATAAAAACAAATGGACTTGCATCAGACATTTTGTTTTATTTTTTTTTTGTTTAAAAAAAACCACAACTTCTTCCATTTAACCCAAAACCACATCACACATCGATATACAACTGGGTTACCCTTTGGCTAGGCCATCCAAACTCTATACCTATACCCAAAAAGTAATCTTTTAACAGAAAAATTCATTCCGAAGAACATTTTTCAAAGTCTCCTACTGCCAATAAACTCTTTTGAACCAATAATCAATTTCCGTGATTAGATTACGCTTGCAAACTTCCGACATATGGTTTGGCACTAAAAACCGTTGTTCGACTCCAAAAACTTTAGTCTCGGATTCGTTTTCGGTCTCGGTGGGTATTTGTCCCGTCTCGAATCACACATGCTCACATATACATATATTTCTCCAAAGTAGCAATCAAGCGTATAGCAGAAAAATATTTTTTTTTGTTTGTTTCTTCTGATGCTAGGTCCTACTTCCTTCCAATTCCGACTTTATATATAAATATAACCAACCATCGACAGCGACAGGCCAAAAGTCTTTCGAAAGGGAAAACTTCTAAATCTAGAGAGGTTCTCTTTTTGAAAAGCATAGAATAGCATAACAGGACGAAAATATACAAACGCGAAAACCGCAAACGAAAAACCAAGAATAAGAAAAAAAAGAAACAACTAAAAATTTAAATCAAGGATTCTAACAAAAAAAAAAAAACGTTTAGTTGAAAAAACCAGACAAGGACCAACCAAAGTGTCTCTCTGTTCTTCCAGCAGCCAGACTTATAGCCAGGACCAGCCCATCATATGAGTAGTGTATGCAGATTGTTTTCAGGATATTCGCTAGAACAAACATTTTTTGAATTCACAGTCGCATCGCAGCAACTATGAATCGGTATAGTGTCAACCTAGTTATGTGATGACGACAACGACAACGACGACGACGACACCGACCGCGACTATATACTGCTACACGCTACAATACTGCTCCTCGAATATCCCTGTGCGTCTCTTGTGTTGGATCGATTTGGAATGTGGAAAGGACAACAAGGAAGGTTTGTCATAAAACTTTCTGTGGTTGTGCAAAAGTTATCAAAAAACAAAAAAAAAAAAAGTTTCTTCTTATATTTTTTTTTTGCTTACTTTTTTTTTTGACTTGACTTCTATATCAGTTTTTTTTTTTCTGGTCCTTTGGCGCTTGGAAGCATTCAGTCGGTGGATTTGGCAAACAACCAGAAAAATAATATGGCAAATAGAAACCGGAGATTTAAGCCTGATATCAAGTGCTGCGCACCGATCACGAGCGGCAATTAAAGTTTGGAAAGGAATAGTTAAAAGTAGGTCCAGTTTTTTTTTTGTGTGCAATTTTTTTTCTTGTTGCCATAATCCTTGTGTATAATGGTAGTGTTTACTAAGAAAAATGCTTCCTATAGAAATTCTCATGAGGACGCATGCATTATATAATGTTTGCTTATGTGGTTATATGTGCAGTTTTTATATTATATTTTTTGTCTTTATGTTGACGACAAGTATCTAATGTATATGTTTAGCTCTGAGAAAGTGTGTTTTTTGTTTTTGTTTGGTGTGCGGCAGATTGAAAAGGCTAAATTGTTTTTCAAGTGTTTGAAAAAAAACACCAAAGCAGTCACTTTGAATGATAAGAAAACCATGTGACAGTGATGATAAAATTCTAAGGATATTATACAAAAAGCACATGGTGAACAGAATTAAATTTCTTAAGGATACAAAGAATGCGATTTTGGATTATTACAGTAGTCTTTTTTTAGTTTAAACCATGTATCTATGTCGTTGTGCTCAAACGAATGAAATAAATGATGCGTAATCAAGGAAGCTGCTTTAATATTTGGTATCATTTTTCTACTCGAGGCAAAGTTTTAGACTTGAAAAACGTGCTTCAAGGAATGGTATAGGTTAGGTATGGGAAACCCGCGCCAGCAATATATCTCTCTTAATATAGTAATTAGCTGACCTCTCAAGAATAGGAGTGGAACTTGCATAGGAGACTCTGTTACCTAGTACCTGGTGCTACTTAGAACAGAAGATCCAATACTTCAATGGTATGCCTGTTTGGTATCAACGACGATGACGACGTAGAGACACTTATTCAGCAAGAACAACACACCCACTGAGAATAATGATACCTACGACGAAGATTTCTTGTAAGGACCCTCACAACCAAGGAGAATAAGAACCAGAATACAGAAAAATCAAGTGCTGAGAGTATAGGGACTATGAAAATTACAGTGCACTTTCTATTTACGGACTCCTCTTATAACCGAACAGATTTAAAATTCGACTCTCCCATAACCGGACGCAGGCATCAATTTTCATAACCACCAATAACATTTCTCTTTCTTAAGCAGAAAAAAACATCTGGACACTTTTTTTGTGTCCATTGTTTATGCATACCATACTTTGCATGTAGGTACTCTCTTATTTTCCCTTTAGCGGAATAAGTTTTTTTTTATTTTTGACCTAGGTATAAAAAAAGGTACCGATTTTAACGAAATTTGATATTATAAAACTACTTCTAAATCTGAATAATGCTGCAAAAAAAAAAAAAAAAATTAAAAAAAGTAATTTACGAAAAAAAATTTTTTTTTTTTTTAAATCGATGATTCTAATTTTCTTGAAAAAAAAAAGATCAATTTCGATAAATTTTTTTATGAGTGATTTGTTGCAAATGGTGATGTCTTTCATCAACATTTTCAGAATCAGCTTATTAACCTCAAAATATAAAAACTGAATTTTTGTTTATAAAAAAACTTTTCAAATTAATTTTCCAGTCCTGAACATGAAAGTAACTTTCTCCAAGAGAAAGTTTGTGCGACCCAGTCGTGCTCTTTATTCATATTAACAGCATAAACGATATGAATGAATGTTCGATGATTAATATGATTTTAAAACTTTTTTTGAAAATCTTTACTTAGCGATGCACGTAGCTCATTCTGTGAAATAGAAAAAAACCGAGAGCAAGGTCCGCACCAAGCGCGGAAGTTCTACCAATCCGTCCGAAGCATGACGCAGTATACACCACGCTGCACATACTGCAAGGACGGAGAGGGAAATCTGATCACCGATCCACAAAGCATACTGGAGCGATGGGAGGTGTACTTTAATGAATTGCTAAATGGTCAACTCATTGCAGAAGTGGAGGCTCCACTGCTTAAAGACGAATACCCTATGTTGCCGTCACCAAGCATAAAAGAGGTTGAGAAGGCTATAGGCCGGCTAAAGAAAAACAAAGCCCCGGGAGCTGATGGTATACCAGCCGAATTATTTCAAAACGGTGGGCCAGCTCTACGTCAGGCAATTCATGATATTAAAGTTCACGTGTGGGAACATGAAGAAATGCCAGAAGACTGGCGAAAAAAGTATTATATGCCCCATACATAAGAAAGGAGATGTGACAACGTGAAGCAACTATAGAGGTATCACGTTGTTGAGTACCGCCTATAAGATACTCTCCTCTATCCTACAAGACCGGACCCATACGCTAAAACCATCATCGAACAATATCAGTGTGGTTTTATTCCAGACAAATCAACAACTGATCAGATCTTTACCCTTGGGCAGGCGATGGAAAAATGTCTAGAATTTAACATCCCAACATACCACCTGTTTATAGACTTTAAGGCCGCCTATGATAGCATAGCCAGGGTAGAACTTAACAAAGCCATGAGAGAATTCGGCATCCCAAATAAATTGAAACGACTATGTAGGTTGACCATGACCAACGTAACAAGCCAAGTAAAAGTAGCCGGATTGCTATCCAGACCAATCAACATCTTTGATGGACTCCGACATGGGGATGATTTGGCGGGCTTCCTCTTCAACCTGGCGTTGGAGAAAGCAATCCGTGACTCTGGCACGGCAACAAGAGGGACCATCGTCAACAGGTCCAGCCAGATACCGGCTTACGCAAACGACATCGACATCATTGGAAGAACCGAGCAAGCTGTACACGATTCCTTCATCCGAGCAGGTGGCACAAAATCTGGGGCTGCACATTAGTGAAGGTAAAACAAAGTACATGGTGGCGTCGAATGCGAGAGGAACAGTTGGTAAAACAATCAATGTAGCGGAGCACGAATTTGAAGTGGTGCAATCCTTTAAATACCTTGGGTCAAACGTAGCAGCCGATAACAATATAGAAGAAGAAATACGCGGGCGGCTTCTCAAATCCAACAGAGCCTACTACAGTCTGTCAAAGCTCTTCAAATTCAGAAATCTCACCATGACTTCAAAACTGCTGCTGTAGAGGACCATGGTCCTGCCAGTACTCACATATGAATCCGAGACTTAGGTGCTTAACAAAAGGCACTCCGACCTCTTAGCCGCGTTCGAGAGAAAAGTCTTAAGGAGAATTGTTGGCCCCATATGTGAGGAAGGACGATTCCGGAGACGGTACAATCATGAATTGTACGTAATCAGTCATGAAGCAGATATCGTGACAAAAATTAGGCTCGGTAGACTCCGGTGGGCAGGGCACCTAGCTCGCATGAGTGAAGAGAAACCTGCTCGGAAAGTTATTTGCTGTACATTCTATGGCAGACGACAACCTGGTAGACCATGCTTGCGCTGGAGAGATGACCAGGACGCCCGGAGCCCTGGGGGTGCGCAACGTCGGCTCGAGACCAGGATAGGTGGAGAGACTTGTTGAAGAAGGCCAGGACCGGACCCCGGTTGTCGAGCCAATGATGATGATGATGATCTCTTCAATATTTGGCTTACAGATCTGATTCACCAACCAATTTTTAGGAAATTTAATGATCTTTAATATTCTTTCTATGCCACATGGCACACAAAATGTGCTTAGTTTAAGAAATATAAGCGAAAAACTGTTAAAGTCAGAAAAAATGTGGGTGCACAGGGTCGTCGAGGTCAAACAAATTGGGCAGTCTTCCAATAGTACACCCCCAAACAATCAGTGCAAGTTTCATATTTTTACCCTTTTTTTTTTCTTTTTAACTAATTTAAATTGCAACAAATCATTCGATATTTGCATCTACATGCCATATGACTATTTCTTGTTACGGAATATTTCGACAGTGCAATCGGATGAGTTCCTTGTACCTACAATCGCAAGTCATGTATCGGAATATAAAAGAAGATTTTAAAAATTGGCGGATATTTTTTTTTTTGGTTTTACCACTCAATTTTTTTCCACTCAATGAAACTTTGATTTCTCATTTTTCGATTAAGTTTTATTTTAATTTTTTTCCTTTTATAACTCTAGAAAAAAAAAAACCATTTAAATACTTTAGCGTGGGTAGTTTGATACAAACCATTTAACTGGATTGACCTTCTTTGAATTTCGTATGAAAAAAAAACATCAACCTATTTAAAAAATTTCTCTCAGGCCATTAGTTCTTAAATTAACAAAAGATCCAGATTTTGGTTCAAGCTTACATATTTTACCTACATAAAAAAAAAACAACAACTCAAGTGATTGAATTCGAAAAATTACAAAGCTATCTTTTGGATTCGTGAATAATTGTTTCACTCAATCCCAAAAAACCCAAAAACACATTGCGGTTGGTGATTTTATATATATATTTTTTTTGTGTCTGTGTTCATAAGCCATACATATTAGTGGATGTGCTAGATAGACAATCGTTTATCTTCCGCTCAACCAGCATGTTTGGCGTCAATTCAAAGTGGCTTCTGGTATGCGAACACATTCGTAAACGAAACTTTACATGGCAGAGAATAATAAAAGGCAATAATCCATTCATTTTTTTTCGTTGGTTTGTGACCAGGAATTTAAAACAGGGATTCTCCAAAAACAGAGACAATACAGTCGAACAAAAAAAAAATCAATTTGTTATATGAAGAGAGGGTGTCAGAAGTATTTGGAGATTGTAAAAAGGATTTTTCTTTCTTCTTTGCAGAGCTACATATATACGTATACAACTAACTGCGGATAAGACTACGACAAAAAAAAAAAAATATATACTAATATTTTCTTCCGAACCAAGAAAAGCTAGTTTTATTTTTGCATTTCTTTGACTTATTTAATCTTTTTTGCCTCTTTCGTTGAGTTTTTTTTTTCTATTTGTTGGAATCGAGTCTTATCCTTAGCGGTTAACCAAAGAAGCCTTAAGGCTGTAAATTTTCCCTCAAGTCATGCAACTTTTATTGAACTTCGAAAACTTTCACAGGTACTTTCATTGGGAGGTATAGGCTGGGCTAGCATTCACTTTACAAACCTTAAAGTCAAAAGCCAAATGGAGCTCTAAAAACATAGTATATAGTGTTGTGCATGCTTGTAGCGGAGGAAATGTAAGGATTTCTTTTTTATACACGACGTTGGTAAGTAAAACGTAAGTTTTTTTTTCATTTTTGTTTCTTTTAGTACCTTTGAAACTTTGAGAAAGTTCAACTCAATGGTTTTTTAGTTATCGGGTTCCGCTTATGCTCTTTAATTTGCACGAAGTCAAATCGGAGCTTTTAAGAATTATTGACAATAAAATTAATATGAGTTGATGATGCTGAAAATGAATAATAAATAAAATTAACAGTATTGTGTGGTTTCAAATTAAATTTAAGTATTAAAGTACATAAAATTAATGAAAGGCCTTTGATTTCCATACTATTTAAATAAAAACCAACGTATTCGTTTGAATATATTTGAAATGTGAAGCAAAAAATTCGGTCTAGTTATAATTATCATAAAGTATCTGATTAATAAAACAAAGAAGTAGCTAAATTCAAAAGTAATTGAATCAGACACAGAACACAAACAATGTTCCACATAAGCCCGAGTGTCCGACCGAACTAAAAAACAATTACTGGTAAGTACGATTGTAATATTGGAGAAGGGATAACAGAAAATGGACAGTGAGCTTTAAACTTGATTACGGTAAAACAGTATTTCTTCTGCATATTGTTGAGTGACATTGCACGAGGAATAAAAATTATCCCTTTCCTCAGTTTACTCCATTGAAAAAAGGAAACAACCCTTTTTGAGTGAAAGGGAAACTATTTTTTTTAGCCAAAGATGTACTAGGGTCTCAACCAGCATGTCTCTCCAGCTAGCTCTGTACCAAGCTAGCCACATCCAATAATTATGCACCACAAGTTGGCTGATGTCGTTTGCCACTTGTGTGCGCCACATGTTGGCGGGTCTTTCAAGAATGCTGCGTAAACCACCAGCTGGTGTGTTCCATGAGAGAGAGCCTTATTGCTTCTTAACTGCTTTCTTAGCCCAAGAAACAGCAATTGGCAAGAGTAATTTTTCGATGGATCACCGCACACATCATTTCTTAATGATAGCATATAATTTCGTTTTATCTTCATCTACATCCGATCTCTTCATCTACATCCGATTTTACCAGTGGTGTTGCTTGCGATTTACGTACAGTTTTTTCAAGAACATTGTAAACAGGTTACATAGGTTGCAACGCGTCGCCCTGCTTTAGACTTTTATGAAAATCAAACGGTTTGGTGGTGATCTTAAATGCTTTGAGAGAACATCGCGATTTCTCTATCGTCATCCTGCACGAACGAGTTTGGCAGAGACAGTGACGAACGAGATACGGTATGGCTCTGTACAATTCATCTATATCCACGCTATCATACGCGATTTTAAAATCGACAAAGATGTTGGGGTGTATCGATCTGAAAATCTTGGGTTTTCATCAAAATCTGTCCGAGTGTGAACATTTAACTTGACGGTCTAAAACTATTCTGATAGGGGTCGTTTATAGGAGGCTGATTCCTCTGTAGTGGGTGCAATGTCACAGTGTTTGTGCGAGTTTGGGTGGGTGCAAGTACCACTTAATGCTTAAAGCTATTTTGTGGAGGGTTTTATTACCACTTTGAAAAGGAATCAATGCCCGTGGGTGTTATTTTTTTTTATAATGGGAACTCAGACCCACGGGCCTTACTGTGCGGCACTTATTTCACTGCACCAGTGAATTAAGAGCCGCGGATTAAAGGCCCGCGGGTCTTTGAAAGGAAACAACACCCACAAGCATTAATTCCTCCCAAAATGGCAATTAAATCCGCGGGTGTTATTTCCAAACAGTTGAGATTTGTAAGAAGGAGGCATGCTGCCCCACCTGCATAGTGAGAATTAAGACTCGCGGGCCTTAATTCTGCGGCCCTTATTTAATTCTACCGAATTTGCAGCGGAATTTTGGCTATCTTCACCGTTTAGCAGTCTAGAAACATGTTTTTTCCATATCCTCAGCACTGACTGTGTATATCTACTACCATATTCAGTCATCCGTTCTGCACTTAAAACCTTGGGTTTATCTTTTTACGTTTTGGTAGGATTTGTTAACATCATTCTTTTAGGTACAACCCTCGATATACTCGAACGCTCGCTTTTCTTGTTCTCTCTCTCTTCTTCCTGGGAATATAGCATTCCCACCTTCTTTTTGCCCGGTAAGATCCCGACCTGCTCTCTGAATAGCTCTGGTCTACTGCATTGCCTGGTAAATGTCGTTTTTCAGGAGTTTCGTTGTGCATGCCAGTGGAGGCCCGCGTTGCTAATGGCAATAATGTCTCCAATGCACTGCTCTTCTGTATTTGCTTCTCTTTCGATTTTTTTCTCGAAATCTAATCTTTTCACAGCATCAGTGCCATGGATACATACTCGTGGTACTACCAATTATTGGTCCGAGTCTATGTTTTGGAGATCCAGGGTGCTAGAAAAATATCTATGAAAATTTCTATGGAGTTTATCGTGATGTGATCAATTTGGTTGACGGTTTCTTGATCACTTTTCGGAGCCCCTTTGTGTATATCAAGCTGCGGGAAATGGGTGCTCTATATTATGAAGTTTTGCCCCGACCACGGAGTCTACCTTTGTGTAATCTATAATAGAATTGCCATCGTGCAAGCTGTGTCTTCCGACGGTTAAAGCAATGCTTTCTCCATTTCGAATCTGGTATTGAAGTCATCTAGAGTAAGTTTGACGTCCCGTCGTACTGAGCTCCGAATATGTCGAAGTAGCTAGTAAAAGGTGTTTACTATGAAGTTCAACCTGACTGAAACCAAAAACGCTACCGTTCATTTCATCTGGGGAACTTCCCTTCTGCCACCTTGATAATCGGAGAAGTACGTAAATTTCTCTGTTTCTCTTCTGTCTTTCGTTAGCTTTCTCGTTAATAATCAAACGTAAGCTCTAAATCTAATTTTTTAGAATATTTTTACTGCAATACAAATATAAGGATAAAATATGCCTTCATATTATGGTCTACGTTGGAATGTCTTTTTCTAAATCCAATATAAAATTTTATAAGAAAATGGTTCGGTATTTTCGATCAATGTGCTCCGACGATTTTCATTCGATTTTCAGCGATGTATTCAGAAAATAGATGCCTGTTTAGTTTTATGCTACAACCTTTTTTTGATTATGGTCGCTCCGTCGCTTCTTCTACTCTGAATATATTATTACGCATTTACAATTCATTCAGATGTTTTAAAAAATGAAAAACTTCTTTTGTTTTCGAAAACATCTAACCTTATAACATGAGTCAACGTAAAATTTTATTTTGTTCCAATTCGAACAATTCGTCTATCAAAAATATGAAAATTTTGAATATTTCTTAATGATAATTTATTACAATTCATAAAAAAATACTTATAAAGGGTGTTTTTTTTAGAGGTATAAAATTTTAAATTGCAATAAAACAACGATGGAATATTCGATTGACATGATTTTTTATTTATTCGAAAGATAATCTTGTGGCATTAATGATTACTGGCATATGACTGCCACGGCTGGCTCGGATGTAGTCCAATCTGGCAGTCTAATTTTCGATGACTTTTTCCAACATTTGTGGCCGTATATCGGCAATAACACGGCGAATGTTGTATTCCAAATGGTCAAGCGTTTGTGGCTTATCCGCATAGACCAATGACTTTCCATAACCCCACAGAAAATAGTCTAGCAGTGTTAAACCACAAGATCTTGGAGGCCAATTCACAGGTCCAAAACTTGAAATTAGGCGGTCACCAAACGTGTCTTTCAATAAATCGATTGCGGCACGAGCTGTGTGACATGTTGCACCGTCTTGTTAGAACCACAGCTCCTGGACATCATGATTGTTCAATTTAGGAATGAAAAAGTTATTAATCATGGCTCTATATCGATCACCATTGACTGTAACGTTGTGACCATCATCGTTTTTGAAAAAGTACGCACCAATTATTCCACCAGCCCATAAAGCGCACCAAACAGTCAGTTTTTCTGGATGTAACGGTGTTTCGACATACACTTGAGGATTAGCTTCACTCCAAATGCAGCAGTTTTGTTTGTTGACATAGCCATTCAACCAGAAGTGCGCTTCATCGCTAAGCATCGCTAATGGACGTGGTGCGCGATACGTATTCCGCACAGAACCATTATTTTCGAAATAAAATTGCACAATTTGCAAGCGTTGTTCAGGCGTGAGTCTATTCATGATAAATTGCCAAACCAAACCGTCTTGAAAATTAATGCCAACTTAAAGCTTTATACCTCGAAAAAAACACCCTTTACTTACTGCTCACATAAAGAATTTGTTAAGATTTTTGATATACGCGTATATAACGTCGTCAGCAGAAAAATTAATTTCTTTAAATTTAATTGGAAAAAAAAAACTTCAATTTAAAAACCTGTCACAACAATATAAAACCAACTCGTATCTGCTGATTCTTCATTCAAGAAGAAAATTACATATATATATTATTTTGCTTTATAATGCTTCATGCCTGAACTAAGAAAGAAAATTTGAAGTCATTTCGAATTCTGCGTCGACGACGAAAAGGGCATCAGCATATAAATAAATCCTATTGATAATCGAATAAAAATAAATCACACGTCACAATAAATATGTCAACGGTTTAAATTTTTCATTTCAAGAGCATTTGCCAAATGCGTACCTATACACGTTTTGGCATATATATACACGATACGGTATACGACATCGAAGCAACACCTACTCCTGTCATCATTGTTGGGCAAAAAAAGATTTACCTACACCCAAAAAATACAAAAAAAAAACAAAATCCGATTATATATTGAGAGAGCACAAAAAAAAAAGACGAATCGAGCACATGAGCTTGACAAAATATACCTTTACACTTTCAAATCCGTTAGGGTGTATTGTTTTTCCACATCCTCCCAACCTTCCAGAGCACACATACCATCTACATGCTGTATAATATTTTGTGCGTAAATTGGGGGGTCCTTTTTGTCTCTTCAACATTTTATTGTCTCATGTAGGTACGATTTAGTAACATGAGCATTATGGATCCGGTTCGACTTCCCCATCATTTCCTTTACAATGGCGGTGTATCCTATTTCGAATATTCACACTCTCCCTTCGGGATATTGTAAAATATTCTATGCTTCCTTATCGAATCTTTTTTTTTTTTTTTGTATTGAGTTGAACACATTTCGGGATCATGTTTATCCTTAAAATCGAAATTCAAAGAAGATTTATGTTTTGCAAGTGTGTGTCGAACTCTGACTAAAAGGCGAAAATCAGAGAAGGGGTTCTTTTTTGGTTACTACTCGTGGTGCTCTAATAGTCGTTAATAGGCACAGAAGGTGGAATACCTAGGTGATGTGGGGACTGACAGCATTTTAACATTTATTTTAAAATGCATTATGTATTATGGTAATAAGATTGACAGATATACTATTGATAAAGCAGAAAAATAAAAACCCTTTTATCATTATACGGGGAATTGGATGGATCAATTATTTTTTTTTTTTTAAACCCTTCATTGGATTGTTTTTGAGTTTTCCAGATTCAGCAATTTAATACCAGTGTCATGCTTAATTTATAGGTTAAACCTTCAAATACTGCTTTGGATGGCAGATCTTAAAATGTATAAAAGCTGATGCGGCTAGCGTTTTAGCCGAATATTTATTTGCGATATTTAAGTGCGAGAGAGCAAAAACAAACGATAATGATTTCCGATTAAAATAAAAAATGCAACGAATACTTTTGATAATTTTTATTGTGTCATCAAGGTGACTGCTAATAGTGGACTGTGTTTTCTTTCTTAAAATATAGGCTTTATATAATAACATCTTATAGTTGAATTTTGTTGCTTTCGTTGAAGTGGAGAAATAACCACCGCTATTCGGGAACGACATCAGATGACCATGAAGAATGTTCAAAGGGCGATAGTGCAAATGCACTAGACAGCTTGTCGTCGTCGCCGGTCGCAACTACCGCTACTTTGGAGCGGCCGATATGATGATGAAACTCAAGGCAATGATGCTAGTGCAGATAGCTCATCGTCGTCGTTGTCGGTCGCAAGTGCCGCTATTTGGGATCGACATCGATGATGTTGACAAAAATATTCTTGAAGGGTGTGGCCTTTGTACCTGCTGTGTTGGTTGCTGCTATGTATATTTAATGCTGTTGCTTGGTGATGATGCGAATTAGTTGCAAAAATAAAAACGGTGCTATTTCGATGGCATGATGCTACTGTGTTTTGTTATTCGGTAGGTAATCTAAATTAGCTTTGTATATAGTTTAATATATGGTTGATTGGCAAAAAGGAAAAAATGAAATTATGATAGTGCAATTTTGTATTAATAGGTATTATTATAAATGCTTGCTTATTCAAGCAGCAACAAAAGCTATGATGTTCATTGCACATAAGGTATCTAAAATTTTTGTTCAAATAATGCATGAAGCTGATATTTTGATAGACGTTCAAGTTAAACGATAGTCAATTTTTTTTTTTTTTATAAGAAAAGGGGGAAATCATTTTTTGGTGAAAATCAAATAATTCGTGTTTGGAATATTTAAGCTAGGCAATCTGCCAGACATTTGGCATGGTTTAAGGGTTTATCATTATTGTGGGACTCAAATTCCTGCTGATGTGTGAGGTAAAAAAAAACTCCAGTAGAAAATAGTATTGGTGATTCAAAGAGATCGGGTCAATTTGTATTGTTACCAGAAAAAAAAGGAAAGTCAATTTGATAGTCAAGGCAAAGACCAGTTAAAATATTTAAAGTTGATACAGTACTTAAGTAACTGCAAAACCTGGACTATTGACGAGTAAGATTAGATAAGTTGGTCATTATAGTATAAGCATCTCTGCAACGACGGCGACAAGCTTCGGCAGTAATTTTGTATGTTATGCCCTCCATTTTAGTAAAAAGCACCTTGTCATTACGCAATTTAAAGATTTTTCTAGCTCAGCTTACATAACTTCAACAACAGTTATTTAAGCTGAGCTAGAAAAATCTTAAAATTGCGTAATGTCAAGGTGCTTTTTGCTGGACGTCATCTGGCGAGTACAACAAGCTAGCACCGGCGAAACGCAATGTTTTCTTGAACTGTAGGCCGCTAAACGCTTTAATTTTGAATAATAATTCAGAAAAGTCCATTTAAAATAAACTTATGCTAAGTCTTCTACTTGGTTGAATATTCTTAATATAATAAATAAAGTTTTTAAATTAATTTTCATATTAGTATATAGAATTTGTATCATTATTTATTTTATTTCTTTGTTACAATGTATATTATCTTACATATAAATTCCCTTAAAATTCGTTATAAAGGTGTTTTTTTTCGAGATATAGAACTTTAAGTTGGCATTACTTTTCAAGACGGCGACCGATTTAACAGCTGTCAAGTGATTTATTCTCAGTTTGGTTTGGCAATTCATTATGAATAGACTCACGCCTGAACAATGCTTGCAAATTGTGTCGAATGGGCCCAAAACGAGATGGCCGTTGTTCCCGATTTTCGTAAGCGAATTTTGTTTAGCGATGAAGCGCACTTCTGGTTGAATGGCTACGTCAACAAACAAAACTGCCGCATTTGGAGTGAAATTAATCCTCAAGTGTATGTCGAAAAACCGTTACATCCAGAAAAACTGACTGTTTGGTGCGCTTTATGGGCTGGTGGAATCATTGGTCCGTACTTCTTCAAAAACGATGATGGCCACAACGTTACAGTCAATTACAAACAAAACTGCTGCATTTGGAGTGAAATTAATCCTCAAGTGTATGTCGAAAAACCGTTACATCCAGAAAAACTGACTGTTTGGTGCGCTTTATGGGCTGGTGGAATCATTGGTCCGTACTTCTTCAAAAACGATGATGGCCACAACGTTACAGTCAATTACAAACAAAACTGCCGCATTAGGAGTGAAATTAATCCTCAAGTGTATGTCGAAAAACCGTTACATCCAGAAAAACTGACTGTTTGGTGCGCTTTATGGGCTGGTGGAATCATTGGTCCGTACTTCTTCAAAAACGATGATGGCCACAACGTTACAGTCAATGTGGTGATCGGTATAGAGCCATGATTATTACTAACTTTTCATTCGCCGTGTTATTGCCGATATACGGCCACAAATGTTGGAAAAAGTCATCGAAAATTGGACGGCCAGGTTGGACTACATCCGAGCAAGCCGTGGCAGTCATATGCCAGAAATCATATTTAAAATGTAATGTCACAAGATTATCTTTCGAATAAATAAAAAATCATGTCAATCGAATATTCCATCGTTGTTTTATTGCAATTTAAAGTTCTATACCTCTAAAAAAACACCCTTTAGATTCATTTTTAATCCGCAGTTATTTTCAATAAAATGATTTATCATAATAATTTGAATTAATTTTTTGATACATGCAAGTGCTTCTTCCAACATTGATTATTGTATAGGTAAATGATCAATAAAAAGGCAAATAATTCATAAATAGACAACATCCTGCTTGAGTAATAACAATTAGAAACATAAGATACTTCAGAACTTGGTATATTAACACCTACCATAATATTATCCTCATTATTTTTATTCACCAGAATAAAATCCTTAAAGGTAAACTTGCAATTCAATTAAATTTAATATAGCAACTGTTTTGCCAATAACAATTATCGTTTCACGTGGATATTCTATCTCTGATATCTATTGACTGCAACCTGATCAACGCACACATATCTGAGCCAACCACAGCCATACATACCGAACCAAGGGACACCTGGACGCCTGGACCTTTCCTGACGGCCAAGTCGATTTTCATTATAATGATGCTTGCGAGTGTGTGTTGCCAAAGTGATTGCCTTCCGTTAAGTGCCACAAGTGTGATTTTTATTAATTTATCGCTTTTAATTGCACACAACACTCACGTACTAATGACATCCCGCACGGTGGTGTATATATAGGTATATACGTATGAGAATATAGTGCACACCGTTTCACAGAGTTGTTCTAGCTTCGAGTCTCTGTTGGGCGCCATCACCATTATAATGTCCTGTGTCACTAGGTTGCGCTAATGATATGATCAAAGAGAGAGACAGAGACAGAGAAAATATCCTTGTGATGTTTAGTTGTGTGTATAGGTGTAGGCTGTTTTGGTGTTTCATTGGCTTTTTGATGCTGTATGTGATGTGTATGGCATTTTAATTGCTGCAAGAAGGTTTTATTATTTAATGGAAACTGGCAATAATTGAATATCCTCATCAGGGAAGGGCGGTTTATGATTTATCGAAAAAGTTTATGCTATGTAAAAATAAAATACCAACAATGTTGGGGGTTTATGTGATTAATGGAGTTCCTATATGACATTTATTGTAATGAAGTTTATTTTTCGTGGGAAATATTATCACGGTAAATGAAATAAAAAAATAAACACCTTTTTTGAGTTATTTATTTATTTATTTGGAATACGGGAACGAACATTTTAACGAAAAATTAATACAACGAAAGCAGGAGGTCACTTCACGTGTGCGAAATTTGGGTCCAAGCAACTTGCTTTTGTATTATATGATCAAGGACTTATTTTCAAATACTTAATAGTAATAGTTGTAGTTCGTTCACTTTGTATCTGCACCATTATGGATTTTAATAAGCTATCTCGATTTTAAAGCTTTCAAAGGGTTGCCGTTGTGCTCCAAAAATATCGATAGGGTTACAAACTATTTATTAAGATGTGTTTTTTAAAACAAAGAAAATTATTTTAACATTGTTTCATGAGAAAATAGCTATAAATTTTTTTATTGTTAATTTACTGTCTATCTTTTTAGACACCACCCAGAGGTAAAATAACAGGCGCGTTTTTTAAGGAAGCCTAATCTCTTTTAAGAGATACAAATAAATCACTGATAAACGAAATTAAAAGCAAAATACACCACAAAAAAAAAAAAAAAATTAATACAAAAACACATCACATAAAAAAACTAATAATAAAAATATGTGTGTTTGTATTAGAAAAATAGCGATTACAATCAATTTATAAATATTTGCAAAACAATCATGGTAAGCCAGTAATTAATAAATAATAGAATAGTTTTTTTTACGAAAATCGAATGACCAGTTTTTGAAAAAAATCGACTTTTTTGAAATATTTTTATGAAAATTTTTTGAGTACCTACATATGCCAATTTAAAAAAAATAATAAATTCCATTCGAAAACTAAATTAAAAAATATTAAATTTTCAAAAAAAAAATGTTGTTTAATTAAAATAAATTCTTTTAGAAAAGCTATGAAAAAATTAAGTAACGGCATTATCATTAAGCTTCCTAGGCCTTTCTTGAAATAAAATTTTGTTAAGATCCATTTACTCATTAACGAGAAAGTAAAAAAAACCGTTATAAGACAGGTACCGTTAAAACTGGTTTTCAAGAATATCGGTTTCCACCGTCTAAAAGGCCTTCTCTGCTGTATCACTAATGTTAAATTTTATCAAAATCTTTAGAGCCGTTTTCCGGAAAACAAGCTTTTTCGTTACCGTTACATGGAAGGTACCGTTATTTTTAGGCCTAGAAAAAAAAACACAAAAACCTCACTGACGGTTACCATAAAGGATCCAAGTTTAAAGGATCAGCCCAACCGTTTAGGCTGCAGGTGCGAATGACAGACAGAATTTCTTACTTTTTTCGACTTCGCTATTATCGTAATGTCATGTTTGATTGTTATCTCAAAACTTTTTTTTTTGCACGAATTTATAACTTGCCTTATAGTCCAACGGAGCAAAGCTGTAAAAGCATTAATCCTCAAAGCTACTTAGCAAAAACCAAAGCAAAAAAACGTAAACAAAATTGGCGAATGGCAATCGATCAGTTTTCTTGCATCTCGCAGCTGGGAAGCAGGTTGGTCATGGTGGGATGTGGCAATTAATTTGCGGTCCAAACTCGGATAGGCGTCCCTGTTTTTGAAAAAGCTGTCCTATAACGCCAATGGTGCAAATCCAAAGTGAACGAAATATACGTATAGTAACTACAATGGTCAAGAAGGCCCATTCTTGATTCTCAGTAGCAAGCTTAATGGGAAAAGCATTTTACAAATCACTTTGGACCTCTTAATTTTCTAAGAGACTGCTTGAAGTGCGTTTGAATTACACAACAAGAACCATAGACTAGCATCCAACATGCTGAGTGAAGAACTGCAGAATGATTATCAAATTACGATCTTTTGTTTTGTTTTGTTGAAGAAGAAGAATTTGCTTCTTTGCATCGTGAAATAACAATGATTCTATAACAAAAGTATTCATTCAAGAAATTCATGGGAATACACTTCACAGAACGATTTGACTGTGGTGAGATATTTTTTATTATGAAAAGTTTTTGAAGTTTTTTTTTCATTTTTTCACAAATCGGAAATAGAATTTAACGCTAAGGCGTTAAATTTTTCACATTTCCACAGATTGGGAATTGACCCCCTTTACTGGATATTCAAAAAGAACAGAGTATAGGTATCTACATATATAAAAGAATTATATTCAGGTGAATATCAATCAATGTTAAAATTGAAAGGGTTAAGTGTATATTTTGGTATATATATCTGTATATATTTTGGTTCTAAGAAAATAAAGGTAACTTATGAAGGTTAAGCACTTATGTACTTATTTCGGAATTCCTGTAAATGTTGTTGGTATAGTAAAAAAAAAACCGTTTTAAATTCAGTTTTTAAATCTACGAGTAAATGATTTTATTAAAGTCACAAATTTATGCACCCCACGCAAGTATTTTTTTGATAACATGGCACCTTCTTAATTTATTCACAAGATAGCACGATATTACATTTATGCATACATAATTTCATATAGGCATACAATACATGTGTAGGTCTTATCTATTATTCTTAATTTATTCCTTTTTGATGATATGAACTATGTTTGATATAATATGAGGTCGACAACGGTTTAACTGTCATTCTATCACTAAAATATCGATTATGCAATTTGTTGCAATTATTCCTTTGTAAAATCGATGGATATCGTTTAATTTGCAATCTGGTTGTGTTTGTCTCCAAGGATATTGAAATGAATCATTAGGAACATTAACACTCTTGTGTAGATTGACCGGATCGGGAGTGGTCTTTGTTGTGTGTGTGGTTTAACAAGAATCGATTTCAAATATCATTATTTTATTTTCATAAAATAGCCATCAGTTGTATATGTGCTTCGGATATTGGTTTTGTATTTTGTTTATTCATAGTCACAGTGCCCGAAATAAATATAAAGACAAGTCATTCTCAAACTTTTCAATTTGATGTGGAGATTTAACGCCTAAAATTATGCAATGATAATTTTCATTAAAAGCAAAGAGAGATGTGTTTTCTTTAAAAAAAAATAAAAGCAAGGAAAAAATATGGTATACCGTAACACCAGAAGAGCATCAGTTAAGAAACAAAATGGTTCATCATTTGAACTGTATTTTTGCACAAAACACGTGCGAAATAAGCTTAATGACATTGTGTTAAGGCCGTGTGTGAATTGGGTTAAAAGTTGGTTAAATAGGTTAAATTTTGACACTAGCGTGGTAAATAAAATGGGTAAAAATTTAGCCAGCTGGGCAGCAGGCTTAATGGGTTAAAATTTGACGTTTCAAGATAGATAGAGAAGATTGTATTTGTTTTGTTTATTTTTTTTTTCGTTTTTTTATAATCACAGAAGAAAACAATCAGCGCGAAAAGATGAACGAAAAAAAAGGCAAAAGTACTGGGAAACCATATAATAAATGTAAGTTTGAACTTATCCAGTTGAAAAATAAAATTATACTTATATTCTTGTTTTTGAAGGGTCGTATTAGGACGAAAAAAAGAAAACTATTAAAGATAAAGATAGAATTGGATGATTTGTTCACATCAAAAAATTCCTTGTAGATAATAATGCGCAGATATTTAAAAAAATACAAGGAATAAATATAAAATACTTCCTCAAATTGTTGTTTATTTTGCAAAAAAAATCGAAATACGAAATAATTGTTTTTTGTTTGCTTCGAAATTTTTAACAGCTGTGAAAACTAGTATTCATATCCTGAATAACCAAACTATCCATAATCGGAATTTGTTGGTAAAGATTTAGAACTGTTGTTTCTATGAAAAATCAGTAAAATTGAGATTTTTTTACATTTTTCAGACAGAATTTTTGACTTTGTACCTATCAAGTTGGATTTTGAATTTAAGAATTAACTAAATTGAAGAAACGTTTTTAAGGGATATTTCTAAAATCTTGAGGGAATTTTAGTCAAAGTAGTGTTTTAAAAAAAATTCTTTTTAACCTAATTCTATGGCTAAATTTTATCTCACCTCAAACCAAACGTCAAGATTTAGTCGTGGTAGAAAAATCTGTCTGTCTGTCTGTCCGTCTGTTAGTATGGATGTATCGGCACCTACAATGGACCGATTTTCTTCAAACATTGGTACTCTGTACCAAGGCGTATTTTCGATTTTTATCCTAGGTCTGATAATTCATTTTTTCTCGAAAAAAATACGATCGATTTTGATAAAATTTAACATGACTGATTTTTTGAAAACAGTGATGTTTTTTGACAAAAAAATTGTTTTGCAACTAGTTTTTTAAGGGTCCTGCCATACAAGCGTTTTAGACAATTCCATTTTTCTCATAAAAATACGATCGATTTTTATAAAATTTCGTACAATGGATTTGAAGCCAAAGGTTGTGTTTTTCCTTTTTTCAGAATAAGTTTGCATGTTAACGGTACCTGGCAAACAAGCCTTAAAGACAATCAAATTTTTCTCGTAAAATATACGATCGATTTTTTATAAAATTTAGTACGATGGATTTGTAGCCAAAGGTTGTGTTTTTTTCAGAATAAGTTTGCATATTAACGGTACTTGGCAAATAAGCCTTAAAGCCAATCCAAATTTTTCTCGTAAAATATTGATAAATTTTGATAAAATTTAGTGTGACTGATTTTTTTTCAATAATGAAGTTTTTTGTTAGAAATGTTTTTTCAAAATCACCTTATTAACGGTACCTGTCATATAAACGCTACAGAAAATCCAATTTTTTTCGAAAAAAATACGATTGTTTTTGATAAAATTTTGTGTGACTGATTTGTTGACAATAATGGAGTTTTTTGTTCGATTTTTTTTTTCAAAATCAACTTATTAACGGTACCTGCCATATAAATTCTATAGAAAATCCGAAAAAAAATAGGATCGATTTTGATAAGATTTTATGTGAATGGCAATAACGAAGTTTTTCGTTAGAATTTTTTTTTCAAAATCAACTTATTAACGGTACCTGCCATAAATACGTTATAGAATTTTTTTTACTTCCGATTATTTATAAGAGTTTCTTAGTATCCTTAGCCAAAGGTTAGTAATCTTACACAAGAGAAAGTTTGTGTGACCCAGTTGTGCCTTCTATTTTTTCTTATTTACCGAATTAAGTAAACTTTTATTTCCCTTAAAAATGTTCTCTTAAGTAAAAAAAATTTAAAAAGCTGAACTTTTAAATAGCAGAATTTTGAAAGCAGAATTTCGACCCTAACCCGGTTTTCTTTTTAAAAACTACTTCCGTGTTTTTCATAGTGAACTGCGATTTTACTTACAGTTTTGACCTATTTTCTCTTTTCGGCAGAATGTATGAGTCTTAGGATTCAAATAAATCGTAGTGTATGGAAGTGGATTTGAATATATGAATTAACATAAACATAAATCAAATGTCATATTCCTATAAAACAGAAATACAACATATTTTATTATTATGCTATACGCGCGTAGTGGAAGTCCAGTTTTAAAGAACCAAACAAAACAGTATTTAAAATTTTAAGGAAAATAAAAAAATAGTCCTTGCATTAATGCAAAGTGTGACACCACCTGAGAGATAAAATCCACGTCGACACCACAACGAGCGATATCTTATCATGCAAACGAGGTGTTTTGTGCCAAAACGCGCCTTCAGATCTAAATTGATATTCCACATAGAGTTTGTGGTTTATGAAATTAAAAAAAAAAAATTAAATATAAAATGAATGTGAATCGATAAAACCACAAACTGTAATGAATTCCACAAAAAAATAAAAAAATGTGAAAATGAGTAATTCTAAAAAAAAAAGAAAAAGATAAATCTAAAGTGTGTTTAACAGATAGTTTTTCACACAACGATCGCAAGGATAAAGTATGGAACGAACAAGAGACTGCATCAGATTGCATCTACATAGAAAATCCTATAAAACATTACGAGAAGAGCAGCAGCAAAACGAGGACAAGAAACATTTAACCAAAACTAAACTGGTGTAATCTCTCATGGAAAACTGTGTTCCATTCTCGATTTGGTTTTTACATCTACCCCACGCTGGGTAAATTATACGATTACTTCGCCGAGTGGATTTTCAGTTTGCACAATTTTCTTTTTCGGTTTTTCATAGTTTCTCTGCTCTTTTATTGCGGGGAGGGTTAAGTCGATGGTCAGAAAGCCACAAAGTACTTTCGACGACGACGACAACGTCGTCGTTGGTCGACACAATGCGGGGTGATGAGGGTGATTCTTTAGTATGAGAGGTCCAGTATAAGGACAAAGAAAAAAGGAGCAAATAGGACAGTTGGACAGGAGCAAATGGCCTTTGAAATCATATCATATCGCTTCAGCGATTTTGTGTAGTTTCTTACATTCATACCTACATACAACATAGTTTTAGTTAACTTTTATTATTATAACTTCTCAGCAGGACCCGTCAGAGAGCTTTCTAAGTGTGCTTACTTGCACAGAAGAAGAATAACTATGTTTTAAATAAAAGCCCATATACATACATGTATGCACAATCACACTTATATGTACAAAAAAATAATGTGCAGCGGGGTGTTCATAAAATGCTGAATTGGACGACATAATCATATACCCCCCTAAGCCTTGCTAATCATGGATAAATGAGAGGGATTGCCTTAATAAGGCTTAGTAAGTTGATTATTTTCTGACTTTTGAAGATGAACAGGGCATAACGGACATCCATAGTAGGAATAAATACTTTCAATGGAAAACCATAAATTTGAGATTAAAGGAGTCAAAAAACACTTCCTGATCAATTGAAGCGATATATATATTCAAGTATACTTGTAATAGGAAAAGATAATGATAAATCTCTAAATGAAGGAAAGTATTTTTTAAGTATCTTGAAACGATTTTCTGACTATGGTTTTTGTACAAAAACAAAGCTTCTTTACGATTATGTATGTACATAACATACATTATGAAAGCATTATCTCTAGCAATTACATAATTCTTTGTTTTATCCTGCATAAAATATTTCGAACACATTTTTGTATTTTTTTTTCTATTCTTATTTTTGTTTTTATCAACGAAAACGCTACAAGAAATTTGGATCCAGTGAAAAATGGCCCAAACCAAAATTAAAAATGGAAACAAAAGATCGTGTGAAAAACAAAAACAACTAAAATTCAAAAAATTGGCTGATTTTGCATTAATTGGGGTTAAATTTCATTATGAAAAATGGCCCCAGATTTCCAATCTAAAACCAAAATGAAAAATAAACCTAAATTGTGACCATTTTTTATTAGGAAAAATGACCCCGATTTTAAAATATATATCGCACCTAACGTGATGAAAAAAATGCACCAAAATAAATTTGTGGATAAAAACTAAAACAAAAAATGGCCATACAAAGCAACAACAAACAATTTTGGCCATTTTTTTAATTTTTTCAGTCTGGAGCGGTGTGGGTAATTTTTCATCATCAAAAATCGGCTTAAATTTTTTAAGGTAAATGAACAAAAATTTGAAAAGTGTATTTTTCGCCCTATTTATTTGAGTTCTGGAAGTGCAACTTTTTTGTCGTTTTTTGGCCAACCAAGGAACATCTGTCCAGAAATATAGTCCCCATGACCTTCTTTGATATTTCCTCTATCAAAAAGCATCTGAATTGAGTAAATCGGTTCAGTGATTGCTGAGACACAGACGGATTAAGATTAATCGTTATAATCATTAAAAAGGTCTTAACTTCCGGTGAAAATTTGAATTTTAAATTTAACCTTTTTAAACAAGAAAATTGTTATTTTGTATTTCTTTTTTTAAGAGATTCAATTCATCTGTCTGTAAACGATACGATACGAGCGCAAAACTTATTTATCGGCATACAAAATACAAAGAGATAAACAACATACTCATAAATCTTTACGTGGAAATACATAACGTTCTTCAGTTGGAAATATGCTCACAGACCATAAACAAATAATTGTAATAGAACTATAGTAGATTTTCGTTGAATTTTCTTAACGAATGTGGGCTAACTATTCCATGATTTATTTTGTGACATGTGACATGTGACATGTCAAGACATTTTAACTTGTGGCTTACCTCTTATTTCATGGTGTAGTTATGTCATGAGTTAGAGACGAAATAAGCGTTTTTTATTAATAGGGCTGTGTGTTTTTTATGATAGATTAAAATTTGAAAAAATAAGAAAAAAACTGATTTGCTCCGAGATTGTCAATTTTTATAAATTCATTTTTTTTAAACAAAAAATCGAAAAATGGTGATAACTAATTAACATGATTTTACATTATTTTAACAATCCTTCTTAAATTTTAACTTTAAATTGTCGAGTCTCCTTAAAGCTAGCATCAGCAAGATAATCCAATCGAATCAAATGATTTCGCCATTGCTTTTCTGTCATTTTTATACGACGCGGTGGTGAATAATCTCGTGGTGGATTTGGGCAGTGGGGTTGTACATTAAAAACCTTTGGATTTGCCATTCTTCTGGTACTGCTCGTAATCTTATATTTTAAAGCAGAGCGACTGATAGGAAACCTCATCCATCTCCAAAAATCCATTTCCAGTTCTTCGTTGTACCACCATTTCGGCAATACGATATTTTGAAAAGGACGTCCTCTGTCGTGGTGTGGTTGCTTTCCATAATAAATTTTTGGTGAAAATGGATAGTTCGGTTGTGGTGGAAAAATATATTTGCCACGTTGCCATTTCGGAACACTTAAGTATTGTATTCGGGGGAATACGGTGCCCATTTTTCTTGGTTTACGTTTATCTACAGATTTAATTTTAGGTTTATCACTTCTTTGTTGTTGATTGATTTGTTTTGGAAGTGATCTTATCATAGCCCATCTTAAAAATTGTTTTCTATCTTTCTCGGACATTGGTCCTGGCTTTTTGAAACGTAAAGATTCTAATTTATGCTTGGGAAAGTTTCGGTTTATAGGAAGGGCATTTTTCGAAGCCCTTATGTCCCGCAATCTTGGATTTTTATTTAATTCCTTTTGATTTAATGATGAAACTAAATTTTCTGATTTAGCCTGTGGTGCCTGAGGTGGTTTTGATTTTAGCATTTCGAATAAAATTTTACAACATTCAATTTGAAAAAAATATTTTAAATGAATTAAAATTCACAGATATAACAAAAATAAACTAAATTCTATTGGAGGAGAACAGTGCAAGTGATCAACAGGTAGATAAAAATAAGATTTCAATTATACGAATCCGAAATTGTGACATAATAACCTCGGGATATTTGAGACCCTAAAATTGAACGGGATCCGAAGATTTGAATACCCAATTCTTAGGATTTTTTTGGATCGAATTAACAACAAATTACATGCTTTTTCTTAAATAAAAATAAAGGTTTTGCAGTCGTTGGTCAGTCAAATAAAATCAGTTAGTCAAAATAGTAAAAATCATTTAATGAAATTTAAAATATTTAAATATACCAAATTTTGATTGGTTGAGCTCAAATATTTTTTGGGTGAGCTGAACTAGCGTATGCCTGTCAGCGGCCGTGTTTCAGACGAGGATAACTATTGGCAACAATTCTTTGAATGAAATCGGACTACGGATTGAATTTATATAAGAAGTCCAAATATAATTTTCAATTATTTGAATGAAATGGAAAAAAAGACTTTGTTGTGACTGTAGCTAATATCAACAATACCTATGGGTTTATACAATGAACGCATAAAAAGTGCTGTTCAAAGGGTAGTCATGTGCCTCCAAGAGGACAATACGTCCACATGTTTTCTCAAAACCAACCCTACTCCAACTCTCACGTCCCCGTGGTAAACATCGCGTGCCAATAATAGTGATATGGGCAACCAATTCTTTTGGAAGGCCTTGGGGCAGCTAACGAGAGAGGGGTAGGATGACATCGTGTGACATCTACCACGGACCGTGCTATAAGGATCAGGGGCAGCAGCTATTTGGGCTCGGTTTTGTGGTTTGGAGGCAAGAGGTCTTAGGTTTTCGCTTTGTCACAATCCGCATCAAAGCAAAATTTAAAAACATATCGCTGATACGTGAAAAGAAGGATGAACCAACCAAGAACGAGTTCTACGACCTCCTGGAGAGCACGTTCGATATGTGTCCGAAGTACTACACTCTATGTGACTTTAATGCCAGGTCTGGAAAGAAGCGCATCTTTGGTTCAACCCCATCGGAGGACAAAGCCTGCACGATGGTACTTCCGTCAACGGATAAAGGATGTTAGACTTCACCGTGGGGCGAAACATCATCATATCGAGCACACATTTAACGCATCTTGATATACACAAAGGTACTTGGCAGAGCAGTGACCAAAAGACCGTCAACCAAATTGATCACATCGCGATAAACGTACAATTTATCAAAAGTCCGTTCAACTACTCGCTTATGAAGATGACGACATAGACACAATTGACCGAAACATATGCGAGCTGTCGCTGTTGCATTTGCCAGTATTGAATCGGAGGCGGCAAAAATGGGATTGGCTGTTAAAGAAGACAAAACGAAATATATGCTCTCAACGAGAAAGGAATTGAGATTCCTCGTCTAAAACGTTACAATGGATTGATATAACTTCGAAGTAGTCAAAGAATTTGCCTACCTGGGATTCACTTTTACAACGCAAAACGAAATCAGTACAGAGATCAAACGAAGAATTATTCTTGTCAATCGCTGTTTCTTCGGGCTGAGAAATCATTTGAGTTGTAAGGAGGCTCTATCTCATAGAACTTTGATCATTCTAGTCTTGCTGTATGGGGCGGAAGCATGGGCATTAAAAGACTCGGATGAGAAGATACTTGGGTGCTTTGAGAGAAAAATTCTTCGAGTGATTTTTGGTTATGTGTGTATCGAAGGAGTATGGAGTACTATACAGCGATATTAACCTGGTCAAGTAGCGGAAAATACAGCTGCTGAGTTGGCTGGGTCAATGGACACCAACGCACTAGCCCAACAAGTCTTTGAGTTCAATTCTGATGGTGTAAGAAGCATTGGACTGCGCACACAAGTGGGAAACGACCTCAGCTAACTTGCGGTGCGAAATTGGAGGTGACTAGCTAGAAACAGAGCTGCCTGGTTAGACTTGTTGGTTGAGGCCGAAGTTCATCCTGGACTGTAAGCGCTATCTAAAGTAAATATAAGTAAGTAAGTGTCTTTGGTATAGTATACCTTCGCAGAGAGTTGAAAATTTTCCAAGGAAAGCCTAATGAGTATTGTCATGTTACACAATGGATTGAAGCCGTATCAAAGCTTGACATGTTCTCTTTTTAATTCTTCCGATATTCTTATTTAAAAAACGTCACATTACCAAGTCGATTAATATATTTTCATGCACAACTTCATAATTCCATGGAAATCAAAGTCTCCAACAGAAAGATAAATATAATAAAAGCACTCAGCATTCCTTTGAACTGCAAGTTAACACTTAAGGCTCACTGTCACCACTCATGTGGTATACACATTTTCTACCTCCGTTCGATCACATCAGGTATCGAATGCCATCGACGCTTTTTGATCAAATAAGAATTCAATTAATTCGTATATATTCAATTAATAAACCAAAGCCAATGTACTTAAAAGGTATACTCATCCGAAAATTCATAAATTTCTTTGCAAACAGGGTCATTAACAAAATGTCACGTTAAGGCATATTATATATGTTGGTATAAAATTATAATATGAAGAACACATTGAGAGAGCAATTAGGAGAGCGTAATATGCGTCGGCATCCATGTGGCTTGTGGTGCTGAGTGGAAGACTTATTAGGCACCTAAGTCATAGCCATATAGTGTTTGTACCGTAAAATCTAGCATCGCTCTGGCAAGTCACCTCTATACATCCTATGTATATACACAAGCTCTGATTCCAAGTTGCACTAATTAAAATTTTGCACAAATTGAAGTTCATATCCTTTCCAGATGCCTTCTGCTCGCCTCGATGAAGGAAGGTAGGCTTACAGTTAATTACACACTTTAATGTAATGATGTTCGTTCTTGCAGCAACACTCCTACTTTTCCAATTAATTCTCAATATTTAGAGTTTTGCCGTTTTCGCTGCATGCTGCTGTTTCAAGCTTCTACAGTGTTGTATGGCTCTGAATATATAGTATATATAGAAAGAAATGAGGGGTATGAATATGAAAGTGCACTTATGGCATCCACTAATCAGCGAACTTTATGAGGTTATGATGCATTTAAAGTGTGTAATTGAAATTTTATCCTTCTACACCTCAAGAATTAGGAAGGTTTTCTTGTGCTGCCTAATGATGTTTTAAGCGTTTTGGACGTTTTTTTCAAGCGAAGTGTGTATGCCTTCCAACAATAATAATATTATTTGTATGCCACACAAACACACATGGATGCGGATACATAAGAATTTGGGGGCACAGGATAATCTTTTTATTTTTTCATTGATTTTCCTTCTTTTGAGTTACTGTTGGACATGTTTAAGATCTACGATGTTTCAAAACTCACAAACGTACTACATATCTACGTGACATTTACTTTTGATGATTTATTGCCCTGCCATGGTCGTCGGCGTCACATCCGCCAGGAAAGCTACTCTTTATGTATCCAGGCAAGTTACCCACCTTAGATACATACATATATTGAAACTTGGAACTATACTAATACTGTGTGTATTGAAAAGTTGATATGATGTCCAATCGATTAGTGTCACATGCGGAAATGGTTCGTTGAGAATTTTAAAATGCATTCCGTACGTGAGCTGAGAGTTGACATGACCAATAAAAATTTCTGTTTATTAAGAAGAAAAGTAAAGAAGAAAAAGAATATAAGAAAAAAAAAAAAAATGTTTGATACATTTCATTGGGATTGTGGGTTCGGTTCATCAAACGAAAAAGAAAAAGTTGATTTCCGTTTTTGAAATTTTTCGTTTCTACTTGAATAAATCCAAACCTGTCGTTAGTTTTTGATATAAAGCCGTGTTAGAATTGAGATGTGTTTCAGCTATGTTATTTGATATTGATATACTATACATATACACATTCGTCTATTTTAGTCCGCCTGTTTTTCGATTCATGAGACTTATATCACATAATCACATAAATTGTTCAATTTTTGTTTTTTAACGTTATTCGGGTGTATATTTTCATATCCGCTTTCATGAAGATTCATTCATTTTATTTATAAGAAAAAAACTTCTTTATTCTGGCACAAAATGATACCTTAAGCTTCTAAGCAATTTTCACAAATTAATATTTTGAGGACGTCCAGTAAAACGACAACTAAACAATTGAAAGTTAATAAATATAGCAAATTATGCATTCGTAAATAAAAGGCACGATTTGGTCGGACAAACTTGCTCTTGGGTCAATAATTAATGGCAAGTAAAAATAGAGTTTCTATAGAATTTATATGGCAGGTACCGTTAATAAGGTGATTTTGAAAAAAAAAACCTAACGACAAATTCCGTCATTGGCAAAAAATCATTCACACAAAATCTTTTCAAAATCGATCTTTTTTTTTTCTAGAAAAAAATTTGATTTTCTATAGAATTTATATGACAGGTACTGTTAATATGGTGATTTTGAAAAAAAAAAATTACGAAAAACTCCGTCATTGGCAACAATTCAATCACACAAAATTTTAACTAAATCGATCGGGATTTTTTCGAAAAAATTGTATTTTCTGCAGCGTTTATAAGGCAGGTACCGTTAATAAGTTGATTTTAAAAATAATTTTTAAACAAAAAACTTTATTATTGACAAAAAATCAGTCACACAAAATTTTATCAAAATCTATCATATTTTTTTTGTCGAGAAAAATTGGATTATCTTTAAAGCGCCAGGTACCATTAAAATGTAAAATTATTCTGAAAACACGAAAGACATAAACTTTGGCTAAAAATTCATTATACGAAATTTTATCAAAATCGGTCGTATATTTTTGGAGAAAAATGGAATTGTTTTTTACGAATAAATGCCTTATAATACCTATAATCTCAAATAAAAATGATACAAGAAACAAACATGACTTTAGAATGATAGAGAAGATTAAATAGTGGGGGGAGGTTTCTGTCTGCTTTGAATGTCTCAACGGTTCAATTGATTTAAGGTCTGAAAATATATATATAACAGACATGAATTGAAAAAATCGATTCATGTATTTACAATTCATAGTCTAGTCACTTTTACCTGAAAAATATTCCCAACATAATGAAACTTTCCAGGTTGTACTATTAGGAAGACTTTAAGGGCCATACACACCATCAATTTTACTTGACACACATTATTGACGTATTTTTCTATCAAATATCATTGTAAGAACATAACCTACACACGTATCAGTTAGCATTGACAATATTTTTTTTTGATTTTGTTTTGTTGATTCGTAGGTTTCAAAGAGAATGAACGATAATAATTTGTATCTGCTTGCAGCTGATGCGGTGACATGTTTGTGAAAAATAAATAAGATGAATTATAAAGCTCATACATATACATATAACAAAAGAGTGGTTGCCTATTTATTTTTGCTTTGCAAAATTCAGCTTATTAAAAATTTTGCCTTTCAAAATTCTGACTGTAAAAAGAAAACAAATCTGCATTTTTAGGACTATATAGATAGGAACAAAACATTTTTTGTCTTTTAAACTCTTAATGCAGTATAGTAAGCTCTGATTGTCAAGATTCTGCAAATAATAAAGAAATATAAGGCTCGACTGGGTCAAATAGAGATGCTCTTGTGGTAGATTACTGTCCACGGCTATTTTTGTTTGAGAAAGCAACCGTTTTATACGAAAAGTGGCGTTTAATAATATTTTCAAATTCCTAAGAAATATATTAAAAAAATTAAAATGAATAAGTTTGAAAATTAATTTATAACAAACCAGAGTTTAACGAGAAAATCGTTCATCTTTGCTCTTATCTTCATTTCAATCAATCAATATTAGCCCAATAAATAATTCAAAAATCGAAAAATCATTTTCATAAATAAAAAAAAACTTCCTGTGGCAGTAGTCGAAATGCCATCCCGTAACGATGATCTAGATAAGGTTAAACCTTAACAGGGACCTTTCAGTAGGGCTCTACAGAATATTGCGAAAAATCGCTTGGCTCTACAAAATTATAAACATTGAAAAGCTTTATCTGGAGCATAATTCCGTAAAATTAAATCAATCGAACGATAGTCAAACGTTGAAAACAATATCGTTGAATCGTTTTATTTTTACAGCTTTCAAGATAAGGGCAAGAAACCAAAACAAAAACATATTCTTTTTTATTGCTGCAAGTGCTACGGTTGGATTATTGGGCACTGGTTTTTGGGTTATCACAAGACACCTCTTAATAAGTGTGTCAATTATCAAAACTGTTTTCAAGGCCTGCAAGGCCCATACGAGACTCCGAAAAACTGTAAGAGCCCCCAAACGAACGGTAAGGGTCTCCAATAGAGCTGTTGGGGCTCCCGGTAGAGGTGTAGAATCCTCAAAAAGAGCTGTAGGGCCTTCAAAAAGCTGCACTGCTTTTCAAAGGAACTGTAGAGGCTTTTAAAAGAACCATAGGGACCTCCTAAAAACTGAAGGGACTTCCAAAAGAACTGTAGGATTCTCCAAAATGATCTGTAGGGTCAAAACAGCTACATTATACACCTAAATAACTGTAGAGACCTCCAAAGAACTGTAGCTCCAAAATAACGGTAGGGATCTCCAAAAGATCTTTAGGGTCAAAAGAGCTGCATTGGTTTCCAGAACACACAAATAACTGTACAACTATAAGGACCTCCAAGGAAATTTGGGGAAATCCAAAAGAACTCTGGAGATCTCTCAAATATCTGTAGGGTCAAAAGAGATGCATTGGCCTGTAAGGGCCTCCAAAAGAGCTGTAAGGACATACAAAGAACTGTGGAAAATTCCAAAAGAATTGTAGGGAACTCGATAAGTTCTGTAGGGTCAAAAGAGCTGCATTGACATCCAGAAAAACTACAAGACCTCCGAAAGAACTGTAACGACCTCCAAAAGAAGTTTTCAAAAACTTTGCTCGGTGAGCCAGTCTGCCCCTGGGTGGATCAACGATTCACGTAAATCTTCTTTAGTCACATATTAAAAAGTTGTAAACAAGGACATCTAATACCAGTCAAGATCATAACATTATCATCAATTTTGTTCCCACACTTTTTTTCCTTCAATAAAAAAACAAAATCTTCCATCATTAGTTAAATTAATTTTATTTTCTTACCAATTTCACATCTAATCTTAGGAGACTGCCGGCCTTTGGAGATGGGGGAGGCTAAAATGTGATAAAGGTGATACATGTTCATCTAGTATTTTACTTGTCTACCGCATAAAGTAGTCATAAACTTCAAAGTAATTTCGTTAAGAGGCTATTGGATAAAATAAAATAATTCACAAACCCCTTAAAAAGCCAGCCAGCATCATAGATATCTATTATAGAATGTGTCTACACTCTTCATCTCTCCCTCTTTAGCTCTCGAAATGTTTATATTGTTATATTGTATTGCTATACTTTTATTGACTTATAAATTATAGTTATTGCCACTTTTGCACGTCGAGTTGTTTTATGCATGAGAATGTCCTGTATATTCCGAGACGTTTATTTATTGGAAGAACAAACAGCAGTTGTATAATAAAAAACACAAAAACACCAAATAAACTCTTACTAAAGCATTGGCGCGCGTTAGTGCGATACAAGTGTATAGAATTTCACATCCTTATACATATATACATATAGTTTTCCATATAAACTGTGTATAGGTTTTGATATGAAAATATACTTTTTTTGCCATTTTAGTTATAGTTTGTTGTTGTTGTTGTTGTTGTTTGCCTGAGTTTTTGGTACGCAAAATTGTTATCACCCGAACTCTTAATACTCAAGCGTTTTATGCTTACATTTGCTATTTCATCGGTGAATAACAACCATGCTGCTGTTGCTACTGCTGCTATATCCACGCACAACAAATCAGCAAGGACATTCAAACGAACACCCACATTTCGAACCAATATCTTCGTTCTGCTACCCTCTATCTATACACCCCAAAGTCGATAGAAATAATAATACTACAGCACAAAAAACAAACCGGGTGGAAGAACATTCATTTAACTGTTCATATCACTGAAATATCCTTTTTCTCCTTCGTCGTTTTTTATGTTATTTGGGTAGGTACCTACTTCAAATATTTCATAAAGTTTAGTTTTAGTCCTTTTTCTCTGTTTGTAAATTGAAGTTTATATGAATCTATGTATGAATCCTTGCCTGGCTGCCTTGACTTGGTTGGGTGGGTGATGCTAAAGCAATAAGGTCTAAAGGACGATCTATATATGGAAGAAAACTTTGCAATACAACATGTATATCAAAAGAAAGTAGTTTTGTTCCTGCTTTTTAAGGATTCTCAAATGTGACACACTTCTGTCCCCCCCAAAAAAGAGGGTCCCAACTTTTCTTCTTTTTTTTCTGTTTTCGTCATTGTCGCCATCGTTCCCTTTGACGTGAATCAAAAATGAAACGGCGTCAAGATATCATAAAATTTAAGAGGATATTTTTTTAGTTTTACTCGTCATATGGCCGTTTAGTGTTGTGTATGGGTCTCGGGTTCCCATAGAAATATCATGGAAAAAATATCCTTTAGGTTGTTAGTGGCGGAGCAGTTTATATTTATTGGTTACACCATTTTGATCCAGTTCTATGGTCGGGGTTAAAGTTCAAAGTTGTATAGTCGAAAAGGAGATTTAAAAATGAAATAAAATTTGTGTGACTTAGAAATAAATATACCTATACATGTGTGTATATATCTACATCTGTATATGCAAAAGAGAGGGTTAAATTTGAATAGTGTTTCGATTAAATCGCCTGTGCGAGGAACACATTTAGAATATCTATATGTAGAAAGTTTTCCACTAAACTGTTCTTATCTTTAATTTTAACTTTATTGTTAGTCGTTATTTTAGTGATGGTATGGTAGCAAAACGGATTTTTTGAGGTAAAATATTAGTATAGATATATTTTATACGCCTACAGCTTTTAAGTATATATTCTTTCCTTATACATATATGAAAGGTTTATCATTCTTTAGTTTAATGAAACAAAAGGTTGTTATCATATTTGAATCATCAGAGAAACCAATTCGAGTCCGTTTTATTTATATATATGTATGTAAAAGTGAAAGTATGTAATGGTTCTTAACAAAGTCACGTTCACAGAATTAAATGCTATCTCCTCATTAACTAAACCTATGAAGTGATACGTGTGGTTTTGTATTAATCTGTAAGTTCTTAATTCGTTTAGATAAACGGCCAGTAAGGAGGAAGGATTATATTTTCGACGCAAAGGACGATTAATTTTGAAACGAAAGGAATTAAAAAGAATCTTTAATCGTTAAAGTTTAGTATTTAATAGATCTTGAGAGGATATAAATCTGTTATGTAGAAATAAACAGATGTTCGAAATAGTAATCCATTTGACTTACGTTTTCTTACTAACTAATGATTCGGAACATATAGACTCTTTTTATATTGATCAAATTACTTGAATTTGATTAATTGTTCATCACTGCTGACGACAAATCATTCTCCAAAATTCTATCAAAATTAAGTGTGTCGTTTTCGAGAATAAGGAGCTGTTTGTTATTGGTTACTGGCATCAAAAAGATTCCATATTTATAACGATTCGCCGAAAACAATCTTTTACTAATACGCAGTTGAGCTCCATGTTGTTATTAGTCTCTAACGCGCCTTGCGTCATTCGTCATTCGTAGATAATGGGTTATATGCAAAAAGATGAGTTTGACCTTTTACTCACTTTTTCTGATAATTTGCTCATCAGAAATGTGAGTAAAAGCTCGTCTTTTTGCATATGACCAAATGTCTGCATGCACTTTTCTTTGGTCGTTTCTACTCTACAACTTAACAATGAGTACAATTTGTGGCCGACAAATCCATAGAATGTTATCGATCGGGATTTTAGAAGAAAGATTTTTTGCCAGAAGCTATCCAAAGATTCGAGACGTGACATTACCCAAACTTTCGTTCAAATGATCATGCACTTCCTCACCCGGCCGTAATGTCCTTGTTTCTGCACTATAGAAATGAACTTTGATAGTCCTATAATTATTAAGGGATATAATAAGTCCACTTACGGTTTCAGGCTAGTTGAGGCAAAACATTGTTGTAGCTACAGTACGCAGTTTCCGCATCTCGATATTCACAAGGGGACTTAACGACATTCTGATAAAGTGACCGTTAAACAGATTGACCACATTACGATCGACGCGAGGCATTCAACCAGTATCACAGATGTCCGAACGTGACACTGGAAGAATGTCCAAGGAGCCAACGTTGTATCGGACGTTGTACCAGAACAAAGGCAGAACGTCAAAATACTGATCGCCAAGTCCTCCACCGATCGAGTTCCTCGCAACATCTTAGTTAGTCGTATGCCACCACTTTCAAGTATCAGAAACCAGTGGAAATTTTGTCAGGAAGCAATTAGAGATGCCGCCTCTGATATATTCGGATTTATACGACCACCACAACGAAACCCCTGGTTCCACAAAGAATATCGGCAAGTATATGCAACTTAAGTCGACAAAGACCTCACCGATACCTTTGAAGCCAAAACAAATTTAGAAAAGGTGATGTGCTGTCATGTGACTTCTTCAATATCATCCCTGAAAGAATAGCGCAAAACTCTTACGTCAACACTTGAGGTAAAATCTCTTAAAAATGCGTCCAAGAAAGAAGAACAATGCGTGATGCTAGGAAGATGGGTTTAACACACAGGTCATTAACTTGTATTCCTCCGTCTCCTCCCGTAGAAACAAATTTTTACAAGCGCTTTTCTATACGTGTGAACAGCTAAATGCAAAATTGTAAGAATATACAGGGTGATTGGTATAAGGTGCACCAAAAAGCTTGAGCGTGTAGGTGGAGTTAAGACAAGAAAAAAATCATATGGGAGGGGGGTCTATTCCCCCCGTTTAGGCGGGAGGGGCAATTTTCTAAAACATTGACTTAAATCAGAAAAAAAATTATTTAAAAACAAAGGTGAATGATACAAAGCCTTGTTATATTTTATTGTATTTTTAAATTAAGTTGTTTAAGTGAACAGTTTTAAAAAAATTAATTTTCAAACTCAAAATTTTGAAAAAAAAAATTAAAAAAAAGTTTATACTAATTTTTTTAAAAATTTTAAGTAATTAACTATTATTTTTTTTTTTTAAATTCAATGCTCTTATTAATTTTTAGTCAAAAACAGAAAACCGGATGCCAAAATGTATCTGAGTTTTTGAGAAATTAAAAAAAATTGAAAGTAAAACTAGTAAGTTAAGTAAAAAGTTAATTCGTTTTTTTTTTATTATTTGAATAAAATCGGATGGTATGTAATAAAAAATAAAAAAGGAATTATTCCCTAATTAATAATTGACCTGAGCAGGTCAAATTTGGGAAAACCAAAAAAAAAAGGTGTTTTTCTTGGAAAAAAATACTTCTAGTTTTTCTTAATTTCTCAAAAACTAAGATACATTTTAACATCCGGTTTTCTGTTTTTATCTAAAAATTAATAAGAGCATTGATTTTTAAAAAAATTAGTTTAAAAATTTTTTTTAAAATTTTTTTTTTCAAAATTTTGAGTTTGAAAATTATTTTTTTTTAAAACTGTTCACTTAAACAACTTAATTTAAAAATAAAATAAAAGAATAGTTTTCTGGCTTTCCAAAAAGATATAACAAAGCTTTGTATCATTCGCCGTTGTTTTTAAATATTTTTTTTTCTGATTTAAGTCCATGTTTTAGAAAATTGCCTCTCCCGCCTAAACGGGGGGAAATAGACCCCCCTCCCATACGATTTTTTTCTTGTTTTAACTCCACCTACACGCTCAAGCTTTTTGGTGCACCTTATACCAATTACCCTGTATAGTCTTACTAAATTTGACAGTCTCATTTGAAATGCTTGAGCACGCATACAGAGTTAAATCCCTGCAGTTTTGAAAGTTTGTAGGCAAAAGTGCGCAAAAGTGTGGACTCATCGATTCGTCCTCATCGCTTCGCAAGAAACCACCTGGAAATATTTCCTTCGTAAACGACTCACAACGCTCTTCTTACTCAAATTTTTCCTTGACAACGTAGGGTGCTTCATATGGTTAAGTTCATCGTCACATACCATATACCTATATGCATTTATATGACAAACATATTAAATTTAATTTATTTCAATTGCATTGAAAATTCCCATCTTGAAATCTAAGCTTAAAATTCCAACATAATACGAATGGTTTCCACTTAATAACAAAAACATTTTTTTTCGTAACCTTCACCATGCTCGACCCCCAAGGGTATATATACAGAAACTTTTCACAATCCATTAAGTTTAAAAATTATTCATTTTCGCCGTCATTTTATGTTCCATTACAGAGACAGACAGCTGGATGCAATATGTCCTTTAACTATAACCGGCTATGAGATGGTTTGGCTACGAGCGTGCACTTTAGATACATTGCATTTGTATATATAACTTTATATATCAGAGTAGAACAACAAAGTATACACATACAATACTCAAAGGACGAAACACTCATTGAATTGGATGCGCTATTTCACGATACATGTACAATGTATACCAACTGAAAAGATAGCGTTGATGTTGACAATTCATAGTCAAAGTGCAAGCTACGAGATGTTAATAGGGTAAGTTGTCATTTGTTTTTTTTTTTTTTAAAGATTTTAATCTCAAAACATTACTTTATTAATTTTCGTATTCTTTTATTTGATAGATATGTATCTCAATTGTTTTCTTATCTGCCTTTTTGTTTTGTTTTCATGAAAAATATTTTGTTATTTCTGCATAATGGATCATTTGAAAACATCGATATCTGTGTTTCTTTAAAATGGGAATATCATCTTATGATGGAAATATTTCTTTCAGTTTCTAGTTCTGATCTTCAAGATCATCAAGATAAGATGTTAGTTCGCCTAAGGCTGAGTTTTCTTATGGTTTCCGGACTCTGGCTTTCCTTCCATTTTACCATTTCTAAAGCGTTTTGTAAAAGGTAGTCAGTCATGTTCATTCAAGAGGACTATTCGTCCACAGGTTTTCTCAAAACCAACCTCTGACTACCAACTCCTACTCTAACCTCGCCGTGTTGAATATCGGATGCCTAGTACCTGAGATCTGGGTAACCACTACCTTTGGAGAGTTCTGGGGCAGCTAACGAGAGAGGAGGGAGAAGTGTTTCTAGTAAGGCACTCTCTCCTTTCATCAAGACAGCAGCGGAGGAATTCCCCGGATGGAATCAAAGGTGGGGTCTACAGTTCCAGTCAACTACTTAGTGTACACCTAATACGGGCTACTACGACATAATTGGAGATCAGTCCTAAAAGGAGCGGTTTATCCGTCTCCCTGGTCTTGGAGTTATCTAAGAGTCTGATCCTCCAGGATGGGGCTAGTGCGACGGGGTAACTTCCCTACCATGGGAAAAATTTGCAGTTCCGGAAAACCAACAAGCCTTGGATACGGATGGTTGAAATGTTGACGACCCCAGCAAACGAAACTAGGACAACGAATTTCGGATCTGTACAATGAATGTACTGTCGTTGTACAGACCACGTGAAACCGAACAATTAGTGGAGGCTTTGGATAGTCTAAGGGCTGATATAACAGTTATCAAGGAAAAGCTATGGGATGGAGGGGGATTACGAAAGATGACATCGTGTGACATCTACCACGGACCTTGCTATAAGGAACAGGGTCAGCAGCTATTTGGGTGCGGTTTTCTGATACGAGGAAGACTTAGGCAAGAAGTCGTAGGCTTTCGCAGTTTCAAGGAGCGATTGGACACAATCCGCATCAAAGCAAAATTTTAAAACATAACGCTGATCTGTGTCTACACCCCCCACGAAAAAAAAGGATGAACAAACTAAGGACGAGTTCTACGACCTCCTAGAGAGCACGTACGATATGTGCCTGTAGAACGAAGTCAAAATCATTCTCGGTGACTTTAATGCCAGGTTCGGAAAGGAGTGCACCTTTGGTTCAACCGTCTGGGGGGGGGGCAGCCTGCACGATAACAGTTCCGTCAACGGATAGAGGATGGTAGACTTTGCGATGGGGCGAAACGTCATCATATCGAGCACCCATTTCGCTATGCGTCCACAACGAAACTCCTGGTTTGATGAAAAAATACCGGTTGGTGCATGCAGCGAAGAAGTAGGCCTACCAGGCAATGCTGTAGACTAGAACTAATTCCATCTAACATGGACGATGATGGCCAACATTTTCGTTCACACGACTTAAATGAAGTGCGGCTAGCGATTACCAAATTTAAATTAAATAAAGCTGCTGGTGCAGACGGGTTACCAGCTGAATTATTAAAAAAAGCTGTTGGCATAGTGTGCCCCATCAACAAAAAAAGGAGACGTTCTGAAATGCGCTAACTACAGAGGAATTAAACTCCTAAACGTCGCTTATAAAATCTTGTCGGTAAGAACACCACCGAATCATTTGGTTTTGGGAAAGGTCTAAGGCAAGGCGTTATCAGGCAACCTATTTAACATCGTTCTTGAAGAAATAGTACGAAAGTTGCAAGTCAACATCACTGTACAATTTTTTAAAAGTTCTTTCAACTACTCGTTTATGCAGATGACATAGACATAATTGACCGAAACATATGCCAGCTGTGGCTGGTGCATTTGCCAGTATTGAATCGGAGGTGGAAAAAATGGGATTGGCTTTTAACGAAGACAAAACGAAATATATTCTATCAACGAGAAAGGAATCTCAAAATTGTCAACTACGATGGATAAGTATAACTTCGAAGTAGCCAAGGACTTGGAATCCACTATTACCACGCAGAATGACATCAGTACGGAGATCAAACGAAGAATAACTCTTGCCAATCACTGTTTCTTCGCACTGAGAAAGTATTTGATCACCCCACTCCTGTTGTTTGGGGCAGAAGCATGAAAGAAAGATTCTTCGAGTGATTTTTGGTCAAGTGTGTATTGAAGGAGTATGGAGAAGTAGATTCAATGACGAGCTATACGGGCTATTATAACCTCTTCAAGATGCTGAAAATACAGCGGCTGAGAGGGCTGGGTCACGTGGAGCGTACCTACGCAGCAGCCCGAGTCTTTGATTCCAATCCTGATGGTATACGAAGCATTGGAAGACCTCCCAATAGATGGCGCTCACAAGTGGAAAACGACCTCGGCCAACTTGTGGTGCGATATAAGAGGCGGCTAGCTAGGAACAGAGTTGGCTGAAGAGACTTGTTGGTTAAGGCCGAAGTTCATCCTGGACTGTGAAGGTCATCTTAAGTAAGTAAGGAACTATGTTTTAATAGTCTGAGGAGAGGAACTGAAATTGCCATGCATGTCTAATTTTAGTAATTAAACAGCGAGTTCTTTTATGGCAATCGTCAACTCATCTTATTAACAAGCATTAAGCATTAAGAATTTTACATTTGATAATGACGCTGATTTTATTCACCATGAAATGCCTGTATGCATACATTTAGTTATGAGGTTATGACACTACAGTTACTACTCTGTATTTGAAATAAGTTACAGTTTCTATTGGTTTCTTACTGGGCGTTTAAAGAACTCTGGACTGACATTTGAACGTATTAATAATCAAAGGAGGACCGAATATGCAGCCATTAGGTCTTATACAATCCAATTTTCTACATTCATTACATACTTCACCACTCGTATCTCTAATAATCCCCAAGCACATGCTAAGTAACGCAAACTTCTGCATCTCTCACAGGATCAATAATGATTACCAAGCTCGAAAGACAAGTTCATAGAATCAAGAAAACAAACAAATATTATGACATTCTCTTGTCTCATATTATACCCTATAAAAATTTCATATGACAAAAGGCAAAGGATTGCGAAGTTACAGATGTTGTAAAGGACTTCTATAGGTGGCGGTAGCACGCACAGTTGAGAA